>CM019151.1:87848738-87933101 GCA_009733165.1 Naja naja
TTCATTGCATCGATGACCCTTTCTAACCATCTCATCCAGCAGTGGGAACCTACCTGTTCTGCTACTGTTTGGTGATCACGCGTGCTTGCGCATTACATCCAACATGCATGCTTTTCCACACCAGCTGAGGCCTGCAGCCAATCAGCTGAGAGGATAAAGTGTCAACTCATAAAATATTTCTCTGATCTTTTAGAGCCAACAGAAAGGGAGGGGGAAGCAGTGCAGCAACTTGCAAAACCAAAACTGCATTCCACAAATGTTTTCACAGATAGTTTCTAGGTGACTGAAGTTTCTGCTGCACACATTCTAACTGGAGAGCATGATTGATGACTCTTGGCTATGGAGGTGTCCCATTGGAGAATATGAATTACGATACACCCAGGGGGTGGGGGAAAACCAGTGTCAAGGGTGACAATGAATGATGTGCCTCAGAGTTGGCTACACCCAGGCAGCGCCAGCATATTTATTCCTAATAAATCTTCTTTAAGCTTTGAAAATCCGGCTAGAGACTCATGATTTAAGTGGGGGTAACTGCCAGAGCCCTGATGGAAAGAAAAGTGCAGGAGTTGGTGGGATGCATTTTTCTCTTCTTTCTCCTCTCAGCTGATTGTCAGAGTATTTTTTCCCCTCCTTTGATGGTTCTGCCATTATCTATTTCTAATTTATTTTCCTATTTTTCTTTTCCAATATATCAGCATAGCCTGCAGCCCTGGGATTTCATGGTGGCGTCCTCTTCAGCTGCAGAACATTTTAGACTGGCTTAGCCTCTTCTCTTTAAGCTTAACTGGGTGTTATTGTCTATGGAGATTCTCAGTCCTCCAGGTATGGTGGTCCCAAAGGTGCTTTTTTTTCAAGAAGCAACTGGACTTCCTTGTTTTTTCTTTTGAAGACATTTCGCTTCTCATTCAAGAAGCTTCTTCAGCTCTGACTGGATTGTAGGGAATGGAAGGATGTATGCAGAATGGCTGCAGATGACCAGCTCTCTGCAAGGAATATAAATCCCTCTATTCCGTTCCATCTTGTCAGAGCTGAAAAAGTTTCTTGGATGAGAAGCAAAACGTCTTCAAAGAAAAAACAGAAAGTCCGTTGGCCTCTTGAAAAAGCACCTTTGCGATTGTTGGATGCTGCTATTTAGCTGGTTCTTCAACCAACTGCACTTTTAACAGGAACCTTCAAATGGCCTCATTGTATTTTATGCTTTGTATTCAGATGGAGTTAAGAACTAAAACAACAACAATCCTACAATATTATGAATGCAAAGCAGAGGGAACAGTCCACTTGCCTTGTTACTCTTAAGTTTGGGGGGGAAAGCATGTTTTCAAATACTGTTTGAACTTAGTGTGTGCATCAGGTGTATTCTGCAAAAAAAAAATTTGTTTACCAGGAATCACCGATGTAAAATTGCCAGGCGATACTACACAAAAGTCCAATTCTGTATAGATCCAAGCTTCATTGCAGATTCCCCAATTTATGTCACAACCATATACTTTTCTAGCTTAAAATCTGCAACTTTCCAGTTCAAAACGCACAACCTGCTTATTTTGCTTGGTTCTGTTTGCCATGTATTTCTTATCTCTTCTGAGAAGTTAACAAGTCAGTTTCTGTGTGTGTGTGTGTGTGTGTGTGTGTGTCCAATTCCCTTGAATCTGGCCTGCACGTAATGTTCAATTTCCAATCTCCAATGACTGTTTGCTCTTTTCTCCTCACTGAAATTCCAGCTCAAAAGACTTGATCCATTAAAGGGCCGTCTGGTGCTGCATTAAATGGTGAGAAAGCATGCCTGATTTACCAAAATAAACCACTTGGGTAATGCAATTGCCTAAGTCAATATTGGCAATGCAACCAATGAAGCATAAAGACCAGTGACCTAAAGCCAACAGAGTTGGACTGGAAGTTCGGCTTTGGCTTAGTAGACAATCTAAGGAGGAAGCAAGCATTATTGATTAATGTTCAATAATCACAGGGATATTGTTTATTCCCTTCTACGTTATTAGACCATCATTCAAAAAGATTAACAGATTAACAGAGTGGGAAGGGACCTTGTAGGTCACCTAGTCCAACCCCCCACCCAAGCAGGAGACCCTACACCATTTCTGACAGATGGCAGTCCAGTCTCTTCTCTAAAGCCTCCAGGGATGAAGCTCCCACAACTTCTGGAGGCAACTTCTGTTCCATGGGTTGATTGCTCTCAGTGCCAGAAAATTTCTCCTAAGGTTTGGGGCTGATCCAATTCAGCCTTTGCTCAACTCTTGAGGAAGGACTACAACTACAAAATGATATTTTCAATGCTGATCATTGATCAATGGGGATTTTGTGAATGCCGATATGATTATCTTTGTCACTTCACTGGTTATTAATTGGTTACTAGAGCGTGGTGGCACAGTGGTTAGAATGCAGTACTGCAGGCTACTTCTGCTGGCTGCCGGTTGCCTGCAACTTGGTAGTTCATATCCCACCAGGCTCACGGTTGACTCAGCCTTCCATTCTTCCAAGGTGGGTAAAATGAGGACCCAAATTGTTGGGGACAAGAGGCTGACTCTGTGAACCGCTTAGAGAGGGATGTAAAGCACTGTGAAGTGGTATATAAGTCTATTTCCTTCCTTCCTTCCTTCCTTCCTTTCTTCTCCACCAAATGCTTCCTCTTTCTTCTATCCTTCCATATATGTCTATTGCTTTCTCTCTCTCTCTCCTTCTTTCTTTCTTTCTTTCTTTCCTTCCTACTTTCTTTCCTACTTTCTTTCTTTCTTCACAGTAAAGGACTGTGAAGGGGTATATAAATCTAAGTGCTATTGCTATCTTCCTTCCTTCCTTCCTTCCTTCCTTCCTTCCTTCCTTCCTTCCTTCCTTCCTTCCAAGGTCATTAAAATGAGGACCCCTATTGTTGGGGGACAATAGGCTAGCTCTGTAAAACTGCTTAGAGAGGGCTGTATAAGTCTAAGTGCTATTGCTATTGCTACTATAATTATTACACACAACAGGGTGAAACCACAGCTGTCAGTTCTTTAGTTGACTTGCCCTTCATAGGTGTTGAGCTCTTCCCGAAAACCTAGAATATCATAATGTACAGGTAGTCTATGACTTAGAAACATTCATTTAGCGACCGAAGTTACGATGATGCTGACAAAAGTAACATAATCATTTTTCATATTTACACAACTGCTGTGGCGCTCTGTGGACACCAGCTCAAAATTTGGACATTTGGCAACTGGCATGCAGTTATGATGGTTGCAGGGTCCCTGGGTCACGTGAATCACCATTTGTGGCCTTCCCAGCCGACTTCTGGCAAGCAAAGTCAATGAGGGAGGGGGGAAGCCAGATCCACTTAATGACTGCAGTGGTTTGCTCCATAACTATGGCAAAAAAAAAGGTTGCAGATGGGGAGAAAATTCACTTAACAGCTGTCTCACTTAGCACCAAAAATTTTAGGCTCAGTCCTGGTTGTAAGTATTGGTGCAATCGGGGTGGGCTTCTGGGGGTTCGCAGGGGTTCAGGAGACGCCCTAGCTAAGATTCTGTGCAGTTCAGATGACCCCCAAATCCCACTCCTGGCTGGCCCCACCCACCCCGCCCTGCCCCTCCCAGGAGTCCCCATGAGGCCCATCTTGGATGCAGGTAAGTGCAGGGCACACACAGAGGCTCAGGCAGGGCAAAAAACGAGTCTCTTGGAAGTTTGGGAAGGCCGGAAATGGGCTTGTTTCAGACTTCCAGAGAGCCTCTGGAGATCAGGGAGGGCAAAAACGCCCCCCACACACACACACCCCATGGTGCAGGAGGCTGACTAGGCCACGCCTACCATGGCCACACCCACCCAGCCACCAGGCAGAGAACCCATTGCTAAAATTTTTGATACCCACACCCCTGGGGGCAATGTATATGTGGATTCCATCAACGTGGCCTTTTCTCATTGACAGACGGGAATGTTGACAATGTGCATACATTATTATTCTACGGGGCATATGATGTTATTGCATCCCAGCTATTTCAGCACAAGAGGGCATTCAATCCAACATGGAGAATTAAGAAAAGCAGCAAATTACAGGAGAAAAAATCACCTGTTGCAGTTTTTCCTGTCAACCACAAGAGGAGCAGGAGTCCATAAAGAGGTGCAGCTGAATTATTCCTCTTTCCATGGCATTTTTTAAAGGAAGGATGCATTCTGAAATTAAACACAAAGGCTACATTATTATTATTATTATTATTATTATTATTATTATTATTATTATTATTATTATTCACAAAAATGACCGTGTACACAGCAAATGAGATGACTATGCTGGGTTTAGTATCACAAATCACTAGTCGAACACTTCCCAAGCGTTTAGAATTATATTATTGTTGTTGTTGTTTGTTGTTTGTTGTTGTTTGCTGTTGTTTTGTTGTGTTAGTAGTATTAGTATTATTAGTATTATTAGTAGTAGTTATTCATTATTAATCATTATCATTATTATTATTCATTATTATTCATCATCATCATTATTATTGTTATTGTTATTTGGATCAAACAGACGCAGGAGAGATAAACAAGAAAGAGCACAGCTCAGATCCCACCTTGGCTGTGAAAGTCACAGGAAATTTGGAACCTGTCGCCGGTCCACATGTTATCCTAACCTCTGGAGCGGCTTTGCAGACAACAATGAGCCCTTTTGGGAAATGTTGGGTGAGGCATGTAGATCCTAAATATTTTTATTTTTTTTTATTCATATTTATATGCCACCCTTCTCCGGAGACTCAGGGCGGCTTACAATTTTTGGAGCACAACCCAATGCGCTCAGCAATAGCCTTCATTCCATTGTATATGCCTGCTTATTACTAGGGCTTTTTTGCCGCCCCCCAAAAAAATGTTGCATTTAAACCGTTTATATCTTTAACTCAGTAACTGAGTTCACAGGTTTTCTGAGATGGCAGCTGTTGTGGTTTGCCGGCAGCCTGTGCAGAGGACAGTGGAACTGAACAGTGGGGAAGTCTGGGAGTCTGGAGAGGGTTCAGACAAGGGTCCTGCATCCGATGCAGAGAGGGACCAGGAACATGTGGGAGAGGGATGCTGACTTTGGAGCCTCTGGAATCTGGCAGCAGCGAGGCAGAAGAACAATGGGAGCCTGTTCCCAGTGTGTGTGTGTGCAGAGCTGCTAGAAGGCAAGAGCAGCTGAAACAAAAGGGGTGACTTGGGAGTAAGGCTGGGAGGTGATTGCCCCTCCCATCAGGGATAAAAGTCAGGCCAAGATCTCAAAACCTTTGCAGGAAGCAAAGTAGTTCAATAGATTCTGAGCCCTCCTTGAAGCTCTGGTTGGTTTTTTTCTGGTATTTCAGTTGGTTTCTGTTATGATTAGATGCTTCTGTTTTGACAACATTCCACAGCACTGAAAGGTGTGTGCTTATCTTGGGGAAGTGTTTAAGATTCGTCCTGGCTGAGAATGAAAGGAATTCCCAGTGTTGCAATAAAGTAGGTTTTGCTTTTACAATAAGTTTGTGTTTAAGCGTTTGAAAGCAGCATCAGTGGAATCATACACTAAGTTTGCAAAACACATCAAATCAGCTCTGCACAGGGAAGTGCAGTGCTAGATCACCTGCTCTGACCTGCTGAATACATGACTCATACAGAACCCTCTTGTTTTAAATGATTCATAATAATATTCATGTTGATATTAGCCTGAACGTTAGAACATGTTCACTGGGTGAGAATCAGAAATGAGACAAACGTACGATGAACAGTTGCAGGAACTGGGCCTGGCTAGTCTATTGAAGAGAAGGACCAGGGGAGACATGAGAGCAGTGTCCCAATATTGGAGGGGCTGCCACAGAGAGGAGGAGGGGTCAAGCTATTTCCCAAAGCACCCAAAGGCCAGACAGAGAATAATGGATGGAAACTGACCCAGGAGAGATTCAACCTAGAAACAAGGATAATTTTTCTGACAGCGAGAACAATCAACCCATGGAATAGAAGTTGCCTTCAGAAGTTGTGGGAGCTTCATCCCTGGAAGCTTTCAAGAAGAGACTGGACTTTCATCTGTCAGAAATAGTGTAAAGTCTCCTGCTTGGGCAGGGGGTTGGACTAGATGACCTACAAGCTCCCTTCCAACTCTGTTAATCTGTTAAAAGCACCAGTGCTGAAATAGATGCTCTCCAATGAATGACACCACGTGAATGGAGAGGAGGATCTTCTCTCTCTTTCCTCTACACCAAAAGCCTGGAATTCCTTCTTGAGTTTTATGAAGTTTGGGAAATATCCCAGAAGGGTATGAAGTTCACACATTCACACAGGTTTAAGGAGAAATTTCCTGACAGTGAGAACAATTAAAACAGTGGACCAGTTTGCCTCCAGAATTGTGGGTGCTCCAACACTGGATGTTTTCAAGAAGAGGCTGGACAACAATTTGTCTGGAATAGTTTAGGGTTTCTTGCTTGAGCAGAGGGTTGCCAAATGCACAGAGCTGCCAAAAGAAAAAAACTATTGCAAACTAAGGGTTGACGTGGGAGTAAGGCCACAGGTGGACAATGAATGGCCCCTGCCATAGGTATTAAAGAGGAGCAAAAAGGGAGGGTTTTTGCAGGAAATAATTTGTTCATTGCAGCAGTATGAAGATCTGTCTGTGCATCTCAGAGACTCTGTGCTGAGTCCTTCCTTGTCAGCACTGAGTTTGGAAATATTTACTTGGCAGCTCTCCAAGCTAGATAAGGTCTGTGCTCCTCATTGCACCCTTGAAAGACTTTTGCCAGGCCTTTGGCTGAAAGTGAATGCAGGAAATTCACCTTCATTTAATAAAAGAGGTTTTGCCAGGACAAAGAGTCTCCTTAGGGCTTTTGGGGACCGAGGTCAGAACAATCCTGTGGCCCACTTCTGAATTCAACTCACATTCATTTATCCCAGCCACAGCATTTCCAGCCCCACCGCCGTTTCATTGCTTTTCTAAAATCTGGGCCGGGCTTTGTTCTATTTCTCTATGGCAGGCTAAACATTGGCCCGCTTCCTTTCATTACAATGGTCATTCCCAAAAAACAGGGCTAGCCAACATCTGGCCTCATTTCCAACTCTCCAAGGCTCTGCTGAATTGCAATTCAGCAGTAGCCCCCCCACCAATCCCATGGTGATGGCTCTGAATCTTTCCTGGCTGTGGCTGTCTTAACCAGGGGTCCTCAAACTTGGCAACTTTAAGACTCGTGGACTTCAACTCCCAGAATTCTCCAGCCAGCATATGGGTATTGAAGTCCACAAGTCTTAAAGTTGCCAAGTTTGGAGACCTCTGTCCTAGACCCTTCCTCCTCTCTTAAGATGCAAATGTTCAATCAATACAGACACCCCAATAGCACTTAGACTTATGTACCACTTTATAGTGCTCTACAGCCCTCTCTAAGTGTTTTACACTGAGCCACAGGGGCGCAGTGGTAAGAATACAGTACCGCAGGCTAATTTTGCAGTAGTTTGGCAGTTCAATTCTTACCAGCTCGAGGTTGACTCAGCATTCCATCCTTCTGAGGTGGGTAAAATGAGGACCCAGATTGTTGGGGGCAATTGGCTGACTATAAACCACTTAGAAAGGGCTGTAAAGCACTATGAAGCGGTATGTAAGAC
This sequence comes from Naja naja, assembly GCA_009733165.1. Taxonomy (NCBI): domain Eukaryota; kingdom Metazoa; phylum Chordata; class Lepidosauria; order Squamata; family Elapidae; genus Naja; species Naja naja. The sequence continues at coordinate 87,856,305 of CM019151.1, forward strand.
TAAATGCTATTGCTATAGCTACAGAGTCAGCCTCTTGCCCCCCAACAATCTGGGTGTCAGGATTCTGGCAGTTACTCCAATTAAATCATGAGCCTTGAGCCACACTCCCAAAACTAAAAAAGATTTATTTGAAAGTAACATTCTACGCCCCATTACCTGGGTGTAGCCAACTCTGAGATACATAATTCACTGTCACCCTTGATCCTGCTTTCCCTCACCCCTCTGGATGTATCATCCAACCAAAAACGTCCATAGCCAAGAGTCATCAATCATGCTCTCCAATTAGATTTTTGTGTGGCAAAAGCTTCAGTCATCTCATCAGTGTTTGAAGAAAATATGAATGGAATGTACTTTCGATTCCACACTGCCGCCTGCTCTTTGAAACTCCCCCTCTTCTTTCTGTTGTCAACTATAAAACATGTATACAAAATGTTTTATGAGTTGACATTGGGTCCTCATTTTACCCACCTTGGAAGGATGGAAGGCTGAGTCAACCTTGAGCTGGTCAGGTAAGAACTCCTGGCAGTGAGTAGTATGTTAGCCTGCAATACTGAATTCTAACCACAGCCTATACAGCTCACACACCCACTTTCTGGTCTATTTCTTCATTTTTGTTTTGAATTGTGTGTTGAGAGATGCTGATTGCAGACTGGGCTGGTTTTGTTAAGTAAGAAGACAGGCAACACAGTTATTTGAGGGGTCCTTGGTGCTCTCTAAGCTTGCTTATTTCCTTGTAGAAGTTTCATTACCCAAACTAGGTAACATCATCAGTGCAGTTCCTAGTTTGGGTAATGAAGAAGAAAAGCTCAGAGAAGAGCAAGGACCAGTCATTTCAACTTTGAGATATAAATATTCTCAATAAAGGAGAAGGTTTGTAGCTCAGGGTTGAAATAAATAAGGGGTCCTTGTTGCTCTGTGAGCTTGCTTGTTTTCCTGCAGCACTCTTTACTATGGTAGCACTGATGATGTTACCCAGTTAGGGTAATGAAATGTCTTGCCAGCATTCCAACTAACCAACAGCAAACCAATAAACTCTGAGACAGGCATTTCCTTGAAGTTCCATTTTATTAGAGTTGTCATATTGATACATCTGGGAAAACCTGAATCTGAGAGTTCTGGGCTTTTCCTTTTCCAAAAGAAATTCAAGGATCCATCCCCTGCACCCACCAGTCCATCACATGGCCCAATCAAATCTTCATCCCAACTGGAGACATTCCTCCAGACACTCACATCCAGGTGCAGGGCAACTTGTCCTTGACTCTCTGAGAAAAGAATGTTATTGAGTCTAATCTTCTACCTCACTATAAAATACCCTCTCCCAAATTCCCAGGCACTGAATGTGGCCGCCTCAAAGCTTCCAAGTATAACACATCTGCAAGAAAACAAGCAAAAATATTATCCTTTATTGGTACACAGTTATTTATTTTCAGATCATAACTGCCAATTTCATGACATCAGCCCCATAAACAAGAGGTAAGATAGTAATTTGCAGAGGATATATATATTTCCAGATGCACCCAGAGCCTTTGCACTCTGTGAACAAAAACACTGTTTTTGTGAAAGAGAGGTACCTTTTGCAACCAAGTGAAAACTGGAGAAAACCATCCCAAACCTTCCAGCAATCTTATCTTCTCATGGATGCTTCTACCCAGTCAACTTTCAGAGGTGTGGACTTCAAATACCACAATTCTCAGGCAATGGCTGGGCCAGTTATGGAATTTGGAGAGCTGGTTTGCACAATTTGTCCAGATTGGGAATGGTTTTATTTTGCTTTTTATTCGATTTGATTTGATTTTCAATTATTTCCTGTTTTCAATCAAAGCTTCTCATGCAACATTAGACCCATCAGACCAAGAATATCACTTACTTAAATACCACTTCACAGTGCTTTACAGCCCTCTCTAAGTGGTTTACAGAGTCAGCCTCTTGCCCCCAACAATCTGGGTCCTCATTTTACCTACCTCGGAAGGATGGAAGGCTGAGTCAACCTTGAGCCAGTCAGGACAGAACTCCTGACAGTCAGCAGAATTGGCCTGAGATACTGCAGTCCCACTATTACATCACCTTCTTTCTTTCCTTCTTTCTTTGCTTCTTTCTTTCCTTCTTTCTTTCCTTCTTTCTTTCCTTCTTTCCTTCCTTCCTTCCTTCCCAAACAATAGCACTTAGACTTTATATGCCACTTCACAGTGCTTTACAGCCCTCTCTAAGTGGTTTACAGAATCAGCCTCTTGCCCCAACAATCTGGGTCCTCATTTTACCCACCTTGGAAGGATAGAAGGCTGCTGAGTCAACCTTGAACCTTGTGGGATTCGAACTGCTGAATTGCAGTCAGCCGGCAGTCAGCAGAAGTAGCCTGCAGTACCGCATTCTCACCACTGCGCCACCATGGCTCAGATTCAGAAGACAACTGCATGGAAGCCATTCCTGGTTACCGCCTCATAGTTAAAACTCAGAAATAACATTTAAGAGTTCCAGTCTTCCCTGAACAAGATCTTTCCTTCTTTCTGTATTTGCTCACTCCATCCAATCCTTGCATTGTCTCATCAGTGATGTCAGAAAAAAGGGATAGAGTCAGCAAGAGACTTAAAGACTAATCTGGTTTCCAAATCTGCAGTAACAAAAGATGCACTTCTGGGATCATATGTGAGACCTTCTGCTTCAAAACCCCATGTTGTACCAACAAGATCCTTCTTGCCAAAGAGAATGTTGATAACCAGAAGCAGAATAGAGCTGGAAGGGACCTTGAAGGTCTTCTAGTCCAGCCCCCTGCTCAAGCAGGAGATCCTATACCATTTCAGACAAATGACTGTCCAGTCTCTTCTTAAAAGCCTCCAGTGATGAAGCACCCACCACCTCTGAAGGCAAGCTGGTTAAGTGTCCTCACTGTTAGGAAATTTCTCCTCAATTCCAGGGTGCTTCTAACCATATCCATAGTGTTCCCTAAAACCTGAAGTTTAAGCTGCATAATTTGCCTCCTACCTGATTCAAAGAAGGTCTGTGTTGGAAGTTATGATTCCCCTCTCTTATAGAAAAACATTAGAAGAGGGGAAGGAAATTCCCTAAAAAAAAAAAGAAAGGAAAAGGTGAAAACACAAGCAGGGTCAGCTCCATCAGCCCCCACCCTTTGTCAAGTAGAGCTTTAAAAAAGCTGGAGCCAGCTTACTTTTCACAACAAAGGAAGGAGAAAATTACAGGCATGGGATACAGAGAGAAAAAAACCCCTACAAACTAGCTAAGAACCTTTCCCATAGAAATCAAATAGATGGCAAGCTATAAAAACTTGTGAAAAGCAAACCAAAGGGCATGGCAGGAAGGAACCATGATAGCAAATAAGCAACTAAGGATCAGGACCAAAAAATCCAAGATCTCAGGAAAAGATCCCAATCTCAAAGAGACAGGAACTCAACACACATAAAAATCAAAGACTTCAAAGAAAATCAAAGAACCTGAAGTGTATAAGAGAGAGGTTTTCCTACTGACTTATTAATCTCAGGAATGCTGTGGGGTTTATTCTTATTTGCCTTCCTATTAATAAACTGATTCTGGCTTCCAATGCAGCTGACCAAATGATTTTGCAGTAAAATCTCCCAGCAGGGAAATTTGAATCCACAAAAGGAAAGAACTTTGCCTTTTTCCTTAAAGGGCAACGCTTCTTTTTTCCTTTCCTCAATTGGCGACTCCCGGCCAACCTAGCCACCTGACGGGGTCCAGAGATAGAAACCCAGCTGGCACAGACCTTCTTTGTCTGGGGAGAACATCCACGGACCCTGCCCGGGAGGCATTGGGTAGTAAAGGGACTCCTTGAGACTTGAACTCAACAGCTGCTTGAAAGCAGGTGAGTACCGCTTTAAATTTAAAATCCTAGAACTGTGGGGAGTGGAACAGAGAGTGAAATGCTGTATGTGTGTGCCTGTGGGCTTTGCCTGCAGAAAACAGCTGGTTCCCACCTGCTGCTAGTTCGAAAAGAGCAGTGACCAGCAGGATTGGGAAAGCAAGAGGGGGTCATGGATTGTGAGACCTTCTGAAGGATGCAAGGATAGGCTGAGTGGGATATGGGGTGAGAAGTAGCTAATAAAAGAAAAGAAATAACTAGGGGAACTCCAGTGTCTCCCAGAGCAAACCCAGGGATTTCTACATACTTCTGAAATTAGTTAGATAGTTAGGAAGTTGTGAAGTTATGAAGTTGTAGGAGGGGCCTGTACTTGTGTGTGTTGGGGGAAGCAAGTCCTCCCAGATCCCCATTTTTTTTCAGAGGGATCTGAAAACTGGTGGCAGAGAATTCCCTAAGGAAAGAGGTGCATCTACTCTGTAAGGGAACCAGAGTCCTCTTCAGACTTGTTTTTTTCTGAAAACTGATGTGTAGCCCGGCTGCAAACAAAGTGTCACACCCCACATCAGAAGGGGAAACATGGGAAGTTGCAACTCAAAGGTGGTAGATACCCCTTTAGAAAATTTGCTTGAGGCATGGGACAAAAAACACAGATGCCAGTCCTGGCTGGAATGAATAAGAGGAAAGCGAAGAAGATATGTAGAAAATTGGCTTTGCTAAGGGATGACACTGGGAGGCAGATTTGGCCTGGATTTCAAAGTAAATCAAAGAACCTGAAGTGTATAAGAGAGAGGTTTTCCTACTGACCTATTAATCTCAGGAATGCTGTGGGGTTTATTCTTATTTGCCTTCCTATTAATAAACTGATTCTGGCTTCCAATGCAGCTGACCAAATGATTTTGCAGTAAAATCTCCCAGCAGGGAAATTGGAATCCACAAAAGGAAAGAACTTTGCCTTTTTCCTTAAAGGGCAAGGCTTCTGTTTTCCTTTCCTCAGTCTGTAAGATCTTTTACTAGAGGCTGGATCTGCTGTCCTTCCATTTTTCTCCCTTTTTCAGCCCTGTTAGCAAAAGAGCAATTGCTCTTATCCACCCGGGCTGCATTTCATGGAATCACAAGACTACAAATCTGATTTAAAGTTGAATCTTTGCCCAGCTGAGCAGATCCCCAATCCTTGGCAGTTATAAGCCTTTCTCCACACCTTCCATCCATTGAAATTTTTATTTTTATTGTGGCCACAGAATCCCCAAGTCGTAAACTTCCCACTGGAAATATTTTTGAAGAGCCAGGAAATACCTTGCCAACACTCCAGAGATAGGAATCATTTTCCTTTTGCAGCTATGGAAAACTAGATTTTCAACACCGGGAACATACTACCATATGTGGTGGTCTTGTATAGAAGCCAAAAGATATTGGACAAAAATACACACATTGGTTGGAAAAAATGATAAAACAACACATAGATTTGAAACCTGAAATATTTTTAATAGGAATGGTACCTGAAGGTTAAAGAAAAAGCATATTTAATTATACATGTATTAACAGCAGCTAGAATTGTATTTGCTTAGAATTGGAAAAGCGATAAGATACTGACAGAGGGAAAAGTAATTGAGAAAATATTTGAATGTGCAGAAATGAATAGGTTAAGATTGGTAATCAAAGGAAAAGAAGAAACAGAATATTATATGGTATGGGATTTATTTTATCAATGGTTGGAAAATAAAACAAATTAAATGGACAAGATGAATATATAAAGTAATAAGATAAGTGTTATAAAAATAGATATATTAGATAATACTTATAAGGAAATAGGATTATTGTTATATAGGTAAGAAAAGTATTAATTATAATTGTAGAAATATGTACCTAGTCGACACACAGTTGAAATGGAATGGAATTATTGTATATATAAAATAAAAAACTTTTTGAAAAGAAAAAAGAAAACTACATTTTCCTTCTCTCTCCTCCCTCCCTCTCTGTCTCTGTCTCTCTCTCCCTCCCTCCCTCCCTCCCTCTCTCTGTCTCTCTCATGCTTTTAAGCCTAACCACACCCTTTTCCTCCAGAAGGGAACACTATAATTTCAAACAACTCTGCTTGCTTTGTTTTTGAAACTGGAAATTAGTTACCAAAGAAGAATTTGGCAGCGTTTCTCCACATGCCCTCTGGGAGAGATTCTCTGTTATATAAGCCCCAACAGATTTTTCAAGCAGAGCAACCGGACTGGGCTACATTTGGAAACGGAGAATCTACTGCTGAGCAGACAGCAAGACATCAACCCAACGGACAGAAACCATGTTTAAATTCAATTTGTCAGAGGAAACCTCCAAGATAGGCAACACTGCACAGGACGCAGGTAAGTAGACTCTGGTTCTCCTCTTGTCATTCTGGAATCTTTTAAATGCCCTCACTCCTCTCTAGCCTTTCTGGGTGGAGAATTCGCTTCTATCCTCAACACGGTGTTGGTGGTCTCATATCTAGCTGGCTTTGGCTGATCTGGAGACTGGGTCAACCTGGGTAGTTACAGGATGGGAGGCCACTGGAGAGTTGAGAGTTGCAAGCCAGATTGGGAGGTTACAAAGACCTCCCAGAAAAAGTCAGGAGCCAACCTTGTGTAGCACGGCCAAGAAAAAAAACCCAATGTGTCAAGTTATTAGGACCTGAGGTCAAGGGAGACTATCTTTCTTTTTCTTCTTCTTCTTCTTCTTCTTCTTCTTCTTCTTCTTCTTCTTCTTCTTCTTCTTCTTCTTCTTCTTCTTCTTCTTCTTCTTCTTCCTTCCTTCCTTCCTTCCTTCTTGTGCCAATGTATGTCCCTAAGTTGGAGTGTGCAAGTTGTTTTTATTGGAGAGAAAAAAATGTTTTATTTCCAGGATGCAACGAATTGGTTTGCTTGGAGAAAGGGATAAGTAGGAGAACGCTTGTTTGGCAAGCCCAAAGTTCCTAATATGTCCAATAAAAGGAATGTGAGATAGACCTGGGAAACTTTTCCCTATCTGCATCTTTGAGGAGACTCGATAATGCCAGATAATCCAACATGCTTGCCAAACCTATTTAATTTAAATAGGTCAAGGGGTAAATTATACTTCTTTCTGTGCTGATTTTTTCATACAGCTAGATTTAAAACCAACCTTCCTTCCTTCTTTCTTTCCTTCTCTTCCTTTCTTTCCTTCTATCCTTCCTTGGGATCTTTTGTTTCTTCACCATTGATGTTCTCAGTTTCTTGTGGCTTCTTGAAATGGAGAGAAAAAATAGGGGCTCTGCAAGGAATCATTTTATAGGCCTGGTGTTTTATGTGAAAATTTACTCTGTCTTTTCCCCTCAGGTTTTTTGGGGGGAGTTGGGGTGATGTGGGGTGGGGTGAGTTGTTATGTAATATGAGTATCCATTTCAGATGCTGAGGGCGCCATGCCCATGTAGATTTCATAAGTAAAAAATCAGAGCACAAACACATGGATTGAATAGAAACCCAAGAAGTGTTTTAACAAAGTATTTCTTGTTTATTAGAAAATGAGAATCTTTGATTTTCATCTTCATTCTCCCAGAACTGTGTCCCCCTGAGGCATTATCTTGCCTTTTACTCTCTCTTTTTTTTTTTAAAAAAAAGGTGTGGTTCAAAAAGTTGAAAGACACACTCACACACGACATTCTGTAGCTTTCCGTTCAAGCCCGATCAAGTCACAAGTTGTTATTTTAAACTTCTCCCAAGGGTAGTAATTATATACATTTATATACATTTACCAACTGACCAGAAATCAAGGTGACTTACAAAATTCCCAAAGCGGCGAATTTTACAGCTGGGAGACAAAAATCAGAAAGAATTAAGTGGTGCCTTTTAAAAACTAATAAATCTAATAAATAAATAAATAATAATAAATAAATAAAGGCCCAAGCTTAAAAGCTGGTCTTGGATTCCTTGTTTTTGACTTTCACTGACCGATGCAACTTTCCCAAAGTTCAGCTATGACTGAAGACAGGATTACCCCTGATAAAGATAGATTTTGGCACAAGGAGTCCACCAGTTATATTTTCTTAAGGCACAGTTTTCTCATAGTTTTTCCCCCCCTTCTGCTTAAGAGTTTGTTCTGAGCTTGTAGCATCTGTTCAATTTAACTCATTTTTGGGGGGAGTTTCTGCTAAGCTATGCATGGGGGAAAACCTGCAATTTCTCGGTTGTCTTATGCTATATCTATTTTCCTGCTCCATTTTTTAAAAAAGTTTTAATGATATTTTTTATGCCAGAAGAGCAATGGTGGCACAGTGGTTAGAATGCGGTACTGCAAGCTAACTCACTTCTCACTCCAGCAGTTCGATTCTCAATGTCTCAAGGTTGACTTAGCTTTCCATCCTTCTGAGGTCGGTAAAATGAGGGCCCAGATTGCTGGGGGCAAAAGGCTGACTCTTTAAACTGCTTAGAAAGGGCTGTAAAGCACTGTGAAGTAGTATACAAGTCTAAGTGCTAGTGCTATCCAGTTCATTGACTCCATGCAGAAGACATAAAGTCGTAAAAACACAATTAACCATAAAAGCATAGAAAGAAAAGGAAGGACCAAATAGGCATTGAACTATGACCACCATCTAGCTGTCAATGTTCCCTCTGCACCATCTTCCAAAGGACCAGTGGAAAAATTATTGGATTTCACATCTTTCCAGAGTACAATGTTTTGACAAAGGAGACAAATAGAACAGCAACATCCAAGGAGAAGACTGAAACAGCAAGAATTTCATACGTCTCCATGGACATAACCAAGTAGTTTCTCCCTTACTTTCAGGTTCCAAAAATCAGAATTAATTTTATTATTCAGACAGGGGTTACCAAGGATGGACAGAAGCAGTCCTGAACAACCAAATAGTGAAAAACACAATTGAAAAGAATATTTGTAGCTCAGTGTTGAACTGAGGAGTCCTTGGTGCTCTCTGAAACACAGTAGTTCAAACTGCATGTGACTCATCCTCCACTGTGAAGCATGACCCAACTATAATATGCTGTTCTAAGAATTCAGAGATCCTTTGCAATGCACTCTCTTGCTACATTCAGGACTCAACGCAGCATTCAGCACACCATCTCTTGCCCTTTTCAATCAACAGAGCTGAGCACCATCGACTACTTGAGTTGATCTCCAAATGATCCTGGAGGAGGCTTGAGTGGGCCACCAAGGGACCCTAGAAGCTGGTGTTCAGAACAGGATCACGCCAGAAGCTTGAGTTGATCTGAAATGGCCTCTAGAGGCTTGGGTTGTACCCCAAATGAACCCTGAAGGCTTGATTTCACTCTGACCTCTGGAGGCTTGAGTGGGACACCAAAGAGGCCTAAAAGTTGACCATAAATAACCCTTGGAAGCTGGTGTTAAGACCAGGTTCACTCCAGAAGTTTCAGTTGACTTGAAATGACCTATAGAGTTTGGGTTGACCCCAGAATTAACCCTGGAGTTGATTTGACTCCTGAATCTGGAGGCTTGAGTTGTCCACTGAAGAACCGTAGCAGTTGAGCCCAAATAATGCACAGAAGCTGGTTTTCAGGCGATAGAGATCTATGATTATTTCTTCCTGAGGCCCTCTATTGGCAAATGTCTACTGAGCAAAAACAATCAAACCTGAATTAAGAACCTCAGAGGACATTTCTACACCTGAAGGTGACAGTGCAACCCAAGATCTTGCAGGGAGCTTTTAGTCTGCAACTCTTGTGACAGAGAACTTGTCATAAGAAATCTTGATTCCTTATGTTCCTCCCTGGTTGACCTATCTGAGTTCAGAATCTAAACATAGTTGGGCCTGGCCAACATTTGACGTAATTCCAAACTATCCCAGAGATTAAGTCAAAGGAAGGCATCTCATAAGAACAGAACTGCAAACTGCTTCACAATAAAAATACATGAACATCTTCATGACATCACTGGAAGTGATGCTTGGCTTGGAGAGTTGTCTGTTTTTTAAAGTGTGGATTTTAGTGCCACTTTAAAGATTCTTCTGCAAAGCTCCTTGAAAGTTTCACACAGTTATACAATAGAACTTAGCATGTGCAACCTTTTCTGTCAAAACCAGACAGATGTAAAAATGTATTTTAATCTAATATTGACGATGCACAAAATTTAATTCTTTTAAAGAAAAATTGGAATGTAGATATTAGTAACCTAATAATTTATTCCTATTACTGAGACTTTTTTTGAGTGCTAAACAGGCCTTTGAAAAAAAGTTGTTCCTAGTGTACATACCATTTCCCCAAAAATACGACTTACCCTGAAAGTAAGTCCTAGCTTGATTTTTTACATGTGTGCCCAATATAAGCCCTACCCCCCCCCCCAAATAAGCCCTAATTAAGATCCCACCCACTCCAGAGTGGACGGGTAAAAATTAAGCTAGGGTGGGGATGAGGGACTGGAGCTGCCCTACTACTTACCTTTGGCCAGGTGTAGCCAGGCCTTGCAAACCCTGACACCTGCCTTGCTGGCCCATTTCTTCTGCAGCCAGCAAGGCTGGCAAGGCTTTCCTGAAGGCCTCTGGAGCTGATAACAAAGCTCAGGATTGATCCAGAGCTCTTGTTATTGGCTGCAGAGGCCTTCAGGAAATACTTCCTGGCCACAGAAGTTCCTGAAGGCCACTGATAGTGAAAAGGAGACCAGGGTGAATGCGCACAAGTGAGGTTAGTCAATGGATGATGTCCCCAGAAAATAAGACCTGAATGCCTTTTTTGGTGGCAAAAAAATATAAGACAGGGTCTTATTTTCGGGGAAACATGGTACTAGTTTGGCTGTTGATATTTTAAAATGTAAAATGAACTGTTTCAGGCAACTGGTGTATGATTGCTGTGACAGTAATTTATGCTATTGTTTATGACTGCAGTTAACTCAGCAGGGCAGGCTGTGCAGCACGTTCTGGATCAGGTGACAGAAACTGGTCAGAAAGGTAAGACAGGTTTTTATTAAGTTAGGAGCAGCACCTCCACTCTTATAATAAAAGAAAATGGTACATTTCCCCCTTCCCCAAACTTGGAGCAATTTGCCTCCTGTACAGGCTTCTAACTAGAGAAGTCAGGTTTGATCTTGTTTGTAATACACTTGTCTCCTGTTAGCTCAGGGGTCGGCAACCTTAAACACTCAGAGCCATAAAGGTCCTAACCGAAAACACCCCCTCCCCTCGTTCAATTCTGGAGCCAACCGGAAGTCCGGTTCCTCCCACCAAGTCTCCTCCTAGAGTGGCATCCTTTTTCCTTTTATTGACTGGCAACAAGGAGCTGCAGCAGAAGGATGAAAGAGCCACATGTGGCTCCAGAGCCATGGGTTGCCGACCCCTGAGTTAGCTTGTACCAAAGAACAGAAAACGATTCAAATCAAGAAATTCTGTTCTTGAAGGACAGAGTCAATTTAAAAAAAAATCAAATGCACTTTATTAGGCAGATTTTTATACTAGGCTCCTCCTGCCACCCGTTGTTCTTGGTTGGACTCAAAGAGCTAAGCAGGGTCAGGCTTGGTTAAGACTTGGATGGGAGACCTGTTAGGCATCTCAGCTTTAATGGGTGAGACTGAGAAGCCAGAAGAATTTTACCAAGAAGTAGCAGATCTATTTTGTGTCTGAATTGGAGCCAACTTAAGTTATAATGGCAGCGTTACCAGGAGTGAATTTGATTAATCTTAATTTTTATTTCTTTTGGAAAGCCAGGAGTTTGTAAAATTACCCTAGAAACTTATCACGTTTGTAAATTATCCTAGAAACTATCAGCACTCTGAGGCAATGGAAGATTACTTGATTACGAATAGGATGAAGTAGAGTTCATGGATGAAATAATTGAGAAAACAGAAAATAAAAAATCCAGCAATGAACCTATGTCATCCATTTTCAAAAGACAGAGAAATTGAACAATTGACAAACTGATTTGGTCTGGTCAGTGTTTAATTATTTAGGACCTTTTAAAACTCATTTTAAACAAATCGGAGTTATATTGGGAAATGCCCAATTCTGCCATTTAGGGAGTCTTCTGTTAAGAAAAGGTTGAATGGGATAGTATCTCTTGATAAGGGTAATTTGTCAAGTGAACTGGGTTGCATTGATCTTGGAACCTTAAAAATTATCAGCAATATCCAAGATTACATGGAGTGGGTCAGATTATAATAATATAAAAAAAAGGCTCTGGGCATCTACACTCTGAAGAGACTTCAGATAATTTCTTAATTATTTTTAATTATGCATTTTCCTTTGTTATACATAACGTTTCCATTTCTGCAGCAGCAGTGTGCTGTCTGTATCAAATTTCTTTTGAACACACATAATATTATACACGTCAGATAATTTATGACAAACTTCAGGGAATGTCAAATTTGCTATATTCCCAGGGAGGCAAAGTTGTAATATTAAGAGAGACTTTTAACCATCTGGCGATTTCTTTTTTTTTTAAAGTGATGGATGACACCTGCAAAACGGCGCAAGAAACTGGCGAAAAAGCGGTGCAAAACGTAACGGGTCAGATAACGGCATGGGGTAAAAGTTTCAGCGAGAGCGGAGAGAAGAAGACGGAAGGAAAGAAGAACGTTTCAACCTAAATTGGCCCTGGTCTTCCTTTTGACACATTGGAAACGATCCAACTCTCTTTTTATGCGTTGGAGATGATCTTCCCATGGCTACCCCGTTAGATGTATTTGACACCTTCATTGAAGGTTAAATTATAGATTGCGTAAATTTTGTCGCTGTTATCAAACATTAAAAAAAAATTAGTTTCAGAGTGAATGGTGACAGCGTGTTTCTCAACATTGCTTTCCGTGGTTACATCCTGGTGAAGGAAAGGACTAAATCGTACAATGAACAGCTAAGGCAACTATGCTTAGCCTGTCGAAGAGAAAGATTAGGGGTGACAGGATAGAGAATTAAGGGTGACAGGATAGCTCTCTCCCAGTATTTTGAGGGGCTGCCACAGAGGAGAGGGAGTCAAGCTATTCTCCAAATTCCTTAAAAAAATAAACACGAATAAAATGTCCATGTATTTATCACTTCTTTTGGTGGAGCTACTAAAATTGCTGCTGTCAAACAGGAGGGGAAAAAAGACATTCATTTTAAATATGCTTAGATGTACGAAATTTCTAGGAAATTTCTAGGAATGACTGAAAAATTCTGGGAACGGTGTGGCAATTGGCTCCTTTTCAGTCAGATCCCAGCCTTTCCCCATTGATGCGGAGTAGAAAACACAACAGACCAGAGTATGTTTCAAAATGTCAACTTTTAATAATTGCTTTTGTTGCCATGTAATGTCATGAGTTATAAAGGAGCTAGGGGAAAAAAAGCATGAATTTCCAGGAGGGGCTGGGGTATATTTTAAAAACATCCTAACTGATTAGATAAATACATCTGGCACTTTACAGAATTCATCTGGACACAAGACCATGTCGAGACTCTCAAGGCAGCTACGGGAACAATCCAGTCCTGATTCGAGGCCCCCTCTAACCCATTTTTTTTCCAGGTTCAGCATTTCCAGATGAATGGAGCAAAAATTACGTCAGTGTGCCTGCCCATCTTCTTGGTATCAGTAATTTCTATCTTTTAATTGTTCAACGGGCCAACGCTAATGCTTAAAAGCACTCCAAAAACTAACATACAAGAAGAATAAAAACTTACAAAAATTCTCCGGACGTCCCAAGGTTATGCTCAAGTACATGTTTATCCTTTTTAAAAAAAATAATACATAAGCTAAGTGGATATGCAGTGACAAGAAGCCTTTCTCCCATGGTATCTGTGCATCAACGATGCTCATTCGGCTTATAAAAAGAACCGATTCCTGGAACTCCCCTCTTTATGCACAACCGGGACAAGTGCTTAAATCAAGGTGAGGCTTAAGTACATGATTTAGAGGCAGGCCTGTAGCAGGAACAAAGATTGGAAGGAAAAAAAGAAACAACACAACAGTTGCTTAAAGGGAACAACGCTTCTGGCTTCTCCTTCCTGTAACTGTAAAAATGGGAAAATCTAGGCTATTCCCTGAAGGTCTTCAGAACCGATCCAAGAGCATTTTTTTTTACTCAAAAGTGCCTAACCTACAAGGGTAGCATTGCCTGAAGTCAAAAGTGCTTGAACGGTTAATATTTCCTTCAGCGTTATAGGTGGGTTGGAAGCGATGCTAAGTTGCTTACTTGTGGCAAGGCCACGCTTCCCGTACGAGGAAAAAGGGAACAGGTTTTAAATTTCTCAAGATGAAACCTACAAAAACAAACTCTAGGAGGGGCAGATGGGCTGGTTATCTGTGGTCATTCTCTCAACTTGGGATCCCTAAAATCCATGGATTCCCACCCCACCTGTTCCCCCAATATTAATATATATATATATATATATATATATATATATATATATATATATATATATATATATATATTTATTTTATGGACTAGCTTGAACGGAAGCTAACTGAGAATCATATCCACTACAGCTAAGTGAGAAAAGGTTTTCTGGTGTAAACTTCTCGTAAGCTTTTTTTTTTCCCAAGGGGTCTCAAAACACAGTTGTGTTGGGTTGAGACCGAGGAGCCGTTTTATGTGAAGGTCAAACCGGCTTCGTTGTACACTTTGAAGACCTTCTCGATCGCGTTGACGTAGGCCGCCGTTCTCAGGTCCAGACCAAGGTTGTACTTCATGGCAGTACGCATGATTTGCTACGGGGACATTAAAACACGGTACAGTTAGGACTCCCAAAGATTTTTTTTTTAAAAAATATTTATTTATTTATTTATTTATAATTGGACTTGTATGCCGCCCCCTCTCCGAAAGGACTCGGGGCGGCTCACAACTAAAATACAACAATAAATATTTTAAAAAGAATTAAACTCAAACAAGCCCAATAACTAGAATTAATTTAAAACTAATTTAACCCCCAAAGAGGTCAGTCCAGCCCGGCCTATTCAAACAGCCAGGTTTTCAAATCGCGGTGGAAAGAGCGGAGATGAGGAGCCAAACGGAGCCCCAAGGGTAGTTGGTTCCACAAGGCGGGAGCTGCAACAGAGTTGGCCCTTCCCCGAGGCACCGCCAGCCAACACTGTCTCACGGACGGCACCCCGAGGAGTCCCCGTCTGTTAATGCCAACACCTTGAATCTCCTTGAAATGTGCATGGGAAATTGTTGGAACAGTCATGAAGTTTTTCTGCCTTTGTGTTTATGTTCTGAAAGGCTTGAGGGTGATCTGCATACTTTGTAAATAAAGCTGGAAAAAAACAACGCTCCTGGGAAGATTACTGGAGTCCAACTGCTATTAGGCTTTAGGGAAAACCAACCCTAGTTCAGGGAGTAAAAGCGGAGGAATAGTGAAAGCAGTGGTGGCTAACCTTTTTGGCCTCCTGTGCCAAAAATTGCGCTCACGCGCCAGCACCCAAAAGGCAATGCGCACGCCCCCATGACCCATGCATGTGTGCGCGATCCCCCGCCCCTTACCTACACTGCACATGCACGTGCCTCCCAGCTGATTTTCAGGCCTTTTTCGGCCTCCCAGAGGCTCGAGGGAAGCCTCTGCAGGCCGAAAAATGGGCCCGTTTCATCACTTCCGGTATTTCCGGAAATACAGGAAGTGATGAAACGGGCCTGTTTTTTGGCCTCCAAAGGCTGCAGAGGCTTCCCTCAAGCCTCTGGGAGGCTGAAAAAGGCCCGAAAATCAGTGCGTGCATGCACAGTGAGATATGTTTGCCTGGGGCTTGCGTGCCCGCACAAATGGCTCTGCGTGCCACCACAGATTTAAAGATTTTCGCCATCACAGATTTAAAGGTTTACTTATTATGCTTTTCTTCAAAGATTTATCCATCCCACTCTATTGTTATTTGAAGGGGAGGAAGTCAAAACTCAGCTATAGCTGTGAAACTGCACAAAAATAAGGACACACTTAAGGATTATTTCCAATGGCCAACTCTAGCAGTGGAGGTTTTTAAAGGAGAGATTTGAAATGGTACAGGTAATTCTCCACTTACGCCAGTTTGTTTTAGTGGAGTGTTCAAAGTTACAATGGCACAGAAATAAGTGACCGATGGCAGCTTTTCACCCTTAAGACTGTTGCAGCATCCCCACAGTTGGGCAACTGACTCATATTTATGACAGTTTGCAGTGTCCTGGGGTCACAGGGTCCCCCTTTGAGACCTTCTGACGAGAGAAGTCAATGGGGGGGGGGCAGCCAGATTCACTTAACAACCAGGTTACTCACTTAAGAACTGAAGTGATCCGCTTAACAAATGTGGCAGGAAAAGTTGTAAAACGGGGCAAAACTCACTTCACAAATTTCTCACTTAGCAACAGAAATGTTGGGCTCCATGGTGGTCGTAACGCAAGGAATACCAGTGTACAGGGCAGTGTTGGCGAACCTTTTCAGCACCAAGTGCTGAAAATGGTGCGCTGGAAACCGGAAGAGCAATTCCATGGCTGGGCTGAGCTTCTGGTTTCCGGTGTGTGCATGCGTGCCAGCCACCGGCTCTTCCGGTTTCCAGTGCTCCCCCGCATGCGAAAACCAGCTGGCTGGCTCACAGGCACACACCAGAACCCAGAAGAGCAACAGGCAATGGCTGGAGTGCCCGGAAAGATGGCTCTGCATGCCACTTCCAGCATGTGTGCCATGGGTTCGCCATCACGGGTGTAGGGTCTCCTGCTTGAGCCAGGGGCTGGACTAGAAGACCTCTGAGGTCCCTTCCACCTCTGTTATCCTGCTTGTCGTAAGACAGCAACCAAGAGAAACCGCCATTTCCTCTGGCTAAGTCAACACTCTTGATGAATGTATCTTTTCTTTTATGTATACTAAGAGTATTTACAGCAAGACAAATTCCTTGTGCGTCCAATCACACTTGGCCAATAAAGTATTCTATTCTATTCTATTCTATTCTATTCTATTCTATATTCCATTCCCTTCTATATTCTATTCTATTCCATTCCATATTCTATTCTATTCTATATTCTATTCTATTCTATTCTATTCTATATTTCATTCTTTATTCCCTTCCCTTCTCTTCCCTCTTCTATTCCATTCCATTCCATATTCTATTCTACTCTATTCTATTCTATGTCTTCTAACAATGCTGTTACATATATGGTTGTATTGAGCTCTGCCCTTCCCATAAACTTCTTCATGGCCCGTTGCCTCAAGTTCCCTTCCCCAGCCGTGTTCCTAGAAATTCTACCTTCCCTCCCTAACTACAGAAAGCCTGATTGCTAATGGAAAGATTAATAACCGTGGCTTACCCTCTGCTTTCCATTAAGGCAAGCAAAACAAAGCAGAAAGAATGGACAAACAGGAATAGACCAATGATCCTCACCTCGCAAGGTGACCATCCGTAGCAGCATTTAATGTTTCAATAGTGGCGCAATACGTACCCGTGCGGATCGCTCCATGGTGTAAGCCAAGCCCGAATGCACAATGTCTTTTTCAGAGGCACCCTGGGTGGAAAAGAACAGCCATCACATGCCCGGTCGATAAAGTCACCAACCAGAGGCTGGTTTGGCTTAAGGGGTCGAATTCCCCTTTCTAATGTCACTTCTACGTACTGCCTTTTCATGGAAAGTGAGTTAACTGAAAGTTAATTGAAAGAACCTTGGCGGCGCAGTGGTTAGAATGCAGTACTGCAGGCTAACTCACTGCCAGCAGTTCGATCCTGACCAGCTCAAGGTTGACTCAGTCTTCCATCCTTCCGAGGTCATTAAAACGAGGACCCAGATTGTTGGGGGCAAGAGGCCGACTCTGTAAACTGCTTAGAGAGGGCTGTAAAGCATTGTGAAGCGGTATATAAGTCTTAAGTGCTATTGCTATCTTCCTTCCTCCCTCCCTCCCTCCTAAAGGTTGACTCAGCCTTCCATCCTTCTGAGGTCATTAAAACGAGGACCCAGATTGTTGGGGGCAAGAGGCTGACTCTGTAAACCGCTTAGAGAGGGCTGTAAAGCATTGTGGAGCGGTATATAAGTCTAAGTCTAAGTGCTATTGCTATTGGTACTTGAACATCAGGTCAAAAACAGGATTGGTAGAGGTATATTATCTGCCAAGCTCAAACGAATTCATATGCAACATACATATCGCATACTGGGGTTAATGCACATTATTCTAACAATATTAAATTAAGACTTCGTCTAGGACCATCATTTCTGATTTCTAGTCAGATCTATAATTGGATAGTCCTCAACTTAGAACCATTCATGTGGTGGGGGTGTTCAAAGTTACGATGGCACAGCAAAAGTGACATATGACCGTTTTCCACACTTACGACCACTGACTGTGATCAAAATTCAGATGTTGGTAACTGACCCATATTTATGACGGTTGCAGTGTCCTGGGGTCATGTGATCCCCTTTTGAGATTCTTTGACAAGCAAATTCAACGAAGAAGCCAGATTCCCTTAACGACCGGGTTACTACCTTACCCACTGTAGTGATTCACTTAATAACTGGGGCAAGGAAGGTGATAAAATGGGACAAAATTCACTTAACACCTGTCTTATTTAATGACAAAAAGTTTGGACTCAATTGTGGCCATAATTCAAGGAGTAGCTATGTTTTGAAACTCTTTTATTGGTCCATTTATTGATTATAAATACAAACCGAGCCAAAACTTCAGCCTTCAACAGAGTTGAATACGGCATTTTAGCTTCCTTTCTTCAGGCTTCCCCCTGGGTTTTGTTGCTGCGTGATGCAGAGTTTGTTTAGACCTACACATTAAGGAAATAAAATTTTGCAGGAGCTGCTTACAGATATTCTATCCTGGAATTCTGCAGTAGGCACAACCGGAATACTTCCCCCGTGTTTCCCAAACTTTCTTTCCAAGCTCTCTTGAACCGACACTAAAAAGAAAGAAAGAAAGAAAGAAAGAAAGAAAGAAAGAAAGAAAGAAAGAAAGAAAGAAAGAAAGAAAGAAAGACAAAACAGCCAGTTAAAACTCCGAGTCAAGGGAACTAACTGGATGCTCAAAAGACAGTTCTTCTCAGGGTAGAATCAATTTCCTTTTTTTAAAATAGTTATTGAAAATTAAATTTTAAAAACATTTGAATGTGATCTTTTGACATATATCAGCAGTCTTCACATTGTTATAATATCAGAATGTCATCAAACAATATAACATTTGTATATATATATATATATGTATATCTATATCCATTTATACTTTGTAAGTCTTTATATTCATTTCTACCTTAGAAATTTTATTGTAGTATAAACTCTTTAATTTCTATTTTGTAGTTCTTTGACTTCCTTTTGTATCCCTCTAATTATAATTTTTTTCCCATATTTCATAGAATTCTGAAGCGTCTTGTTCCTTTTTTTAATGTGCTGACAAGGTAGATCTACTGCCATGTAAAGGCGGGAATTTCCTCTTAAGTCCATTAATCGCCCAAACACAATTCTGCAATGCAATGCCAAAAAAAAGACACCTGTATGGTTTCCAACCAAACCCAGCTAAAAGCACCAGGCCAGGTGTGTGCCCTTGAAAGCAATCAAGGAGCCCAACAGTGGGCGAGGCTGGCGTATGAAGGGCAGAACCCACTGAACGTACTTAGTAGATGGTAGTTTGAGTCCCTTTCGTACTTGAAGGTCAAGCGGCCATAGCTGACGTGGTTCAGGTTCTTCAACCATTCAAAATAAGATACAGTCACACCACCAGCATTTAAATAAAGGTCCTGTGGGAAGAAGAAGAAAAAGCAAGGAAATGAAAAAGAAGCAAACAAGGGAAGCCACCTTCGGATAGGTTAGTAATGATCTAGATCAGGGGGTCGGCCTAACCGGAAGCCCCCCGTTCAATTCTGGAGCCACCCAGAAAGTCCAGTTCCCCCACCATAGAGTCTCCTCCTAGCACGGTGTCCTTTTTTCTCTACCTGTCCTAACCAACAGCCCTGCCAATTGTGGAGCCGACCAGAAAACTCACTCCTTGCCATAGAGTCTCCTCCTGGAGCTCCCCCCACCAAACCAGAAGCTTCTTTCAAAATTGTGGTGTCGACCGGTGACAGGGAGCTGCAACAGAGGGATGAAAGAGCCACATGTGGCTCCAGAGCTGCGGGTTGCTGACCTCTGTTCTAGAGCAGTGGTCGCCAACCGGTGGGCCGGGGACCACTGGTGGTCCACGAGAAAATTTTGGTGGTCCGTAGAGAAATGCCCCCCCAAAGCAATTAATCCAGGTTGCGCGGGAACACAAGGCTGTGCCGGCCACATGGCCCACCAACCGCTGGCCCCCATCCTTTGGCTAAGCGCAAACCTTTACCTTGAGTAGAGCCACGCGAGCTGGAACTGGAATGTAAGACCAACGGCCAGGAAGGGAAATCTGCCCCCAGGGTGGCTTGCTGAAGTTGGTGGGAAAGTTGGTCCCATATTCCAGAGCTGCAGTAGTCACAGGACTGGCCCTTTGGTCGTCCCAGAGCAGCTCCTCCAGTCCATGGCAGGCTGGTGCACCCGGTGGAGGAGCACCTGCTCCGGGATGACCAAAGGGCCAGTCCTGTGACTACTGCAGCTCTGTAATATGGGACCAACTTTCCCACCAATGTCAGCAAGCCACCGTCAGTCAAAATTCATATTAGTGGTCCACGAGATTTAAAATTATGAGATTGGTGGTCCCTGAGGTCCAAAAAGTTGGCGACCCCTGATCTAGAGGCAGGTAGATTTAACAGGCAGATCATCACTAAGGTGTACTTCCAATATGAAATGGGATGTAGGAGATGAGCCCGAAGGAGGGGTCAAATGTGTCAAGTCCAGCCCACCTTGATTCCTAATAGGTCGACTCTTATCTACCGCCAATTTGCTTTGGCCATTAGTAGTTCAGATTCTTGCAGAGAGCCTTTGCTTGAAATAAACCTATATATTCATTTGAACTGCCTGGACTCCTGATTTTACAGTCATCGACTTAAAAGAGAAGTGACAACTACAATTAAACATATTAACAGGTACCTCACATTTATGTTTGGCTTCAAGTGAGATCAAGGAGCTAAATGAAGAGCAAAGAATTTAAAAGCAAAAGAATTCACTGCTGATAGAATCTTAGGCGTGTCTATGTGACTGTGTTTGAGGTTTATTTTTATTTTGTTGTTGTATGCCACGCATCACTCTGCAAAGAATAGCTGAAAGGGGTAAGTAAATGCCTTTGCATCCTGTTCAGCAACCCAGGAACCAGTTTCGTAGTTTCAGGGAATGCATATTTACTCCCACCCAATTGGTTGGATTTATAACTTGCCTGCTTTCCTGGCTCTGAGCCAGCATTCAAGAAGCAGTCTTCAACAACGAGGAAGACTTTCAGAAAGAGTTTCCTTCGCTTTGTTTAATAGCTTGAAGTCTCCTCCATTTGAAGAGCCTCCCATTAACTAGGTCAGGAGTCTCCAACCTTGGCAATTTTAAGACTTGTGGACTCCAACTCCCAGAGTTCCTCAGCCAGCTGGCTGAGGAACTCTGGGAGTTGGAATCCACAAGTCTTAAAGTTGCCAAGGTTGGAGACCCCTGAACTAGGTTAGCCAACTAACCCAAACGCTTCTTGGAAACATGGAATTGTTAGGAATCAAGATGAAGGTTTGGTTCCATCCGTTACCAGACTAGCTGAGACATTTGGAGGGGGTCAACCAAGCAAGAAGATCATGAAGATCCAAAGGTCCCACCTCTGCTGATAGAGCTTTATGGGGGCTAGCGATGGCTGAGGAAGACTCATTCCTGCTTCCAAACTAAGCCATGGGCAAAGAGGAAGGGTGGGGTGAGTTCAGCAGAACTTCCTTCCTTGTAGACCAAGATCAAAGATGTGCTAGGCCTGTAAGGGTCTCCCACCTTGGCAACTGTATGGTTTGTGGACTTCAACTCCCAGAATTCCTCAGCCAGGAATTCTGGGCGTTGGAAGTCCACAAGTCATAAAGTTGCCAAGGTGGGGGATCCCTTTGATCGAGTATGACTGGGGATGAAACAAAAATTTGCCAGTCACATTTCTGAACGCAGATTAAAATCCATTCTGTTTTAACAAAAGTCCTGCCGAATAGTTACGTTTTTTTTAAAAAAAAAATTCAGAAGCAATCTCCATCTATCAACTTCACATTATTTCTCACCCCCGACAAGAACTATCAAAAAGAACCTTACTGGAATAACCATGATGTTCCGTTCCAAGAAGATCTTATCAGCTTCGGGGGTGGTGGGTCCATTAGCACCTTCAGCAATGATCTGGAAAGGACATCAACACGTCACCGTTAAGCCCAGGCAATCTTTTTAACTGAGACAGCAATAAGGAGCTGATGGGAGAATGAAGTCTCAGCTGGAGGAACTCAGCTCAGACGACCCATCCATCTTACTTTCGCTCTGACGTTGTGGGCGTTGGCTTTCGTCAACTGCTTCTCGCTGGCTGCTGGGATGAGGATGTCACAATCTGCTTCAAGAATGTGGCAGTCAAGAGCCTGGGCTTTTGGATAGGTGAGAATGGATCCGTGTTGCTGTTGAGAGAATGATGGGAATTACGACGCTTTAATGCCATGATGGGGGAACCTGTGGCACGCAGAACCATTTGTGCCGGCATGCGAGCTGCAGGTAAACTTACCTCACTGGCCATGCATGCGCCTCACAGCTGATTTTTGGCCAGTTTGAGGCCTTTTTTGGCCTCCCAAAGGCTTGAGGAAGGCTTCTGCAGGCTTTGCAGGCCAAAAACTAGCCCCGTTTTGTCACTTCCTGTTTTTCCTGAAAATACCAGACGTGACGAAACGGAGCTAGTTTTCAGCCTGCAAAGCCTGCAGAAGCCTTCCTCAAGCCTTTGGGAGGCTGAAAAAGGACTCAAACTGATCAAAAATCAGCTGTGAGGCGCAGTGCAGGTAAGGGGGCGGCTGGATATTACGCACGCATGCGTAGGGGGTGGGGGCGTGTATTGCCTTCTGGGTGCTGGTCTACCGGCGGAATTTTACAAGACCTTCCAGGAAGTGTTAAGCGCTCCCCTTCTAGAAGTGATGAATGATTTTGCTAAAAAAGAGAATACCTGAGACATGGTTGGAAGCTTATATTACCCTTATACCTAAAGAAGAAAATTATAGACCTATCTCATTGTTGAATTCAGATTATAAAATCTTTGCTTCAATTTTGGCAGAAAGAATGAAAAGATATTTAAATGAATTTATCCACACAGATCAAAATGGATTTTTGCCAAAACGACAAATCAAGCAAAATGTGAGAATAATTTTAGATACTTTGGAGTATTATGAAGCACACCCTGAAAAACAGATGGCACTGATGTTTTTAAGACGCTCAAAAAATATTTGACAATGTCAACTGGCGGTTTATGATATTGCAAATGATGCAAATGGGCTTTGGAAAAAACTTTATACAGGCTATTGAGGCAATATATAATAATCAAACAGCGAAGATATTGGTAAATGGAGAGTTGACAGAATCTATAGGGTTAAGAAAAGGAACTAGACAAGGCTGCCCTCTGTCGCCCCTGCTGTTTGTTTTAACACTAGAAGTACTGAATAGAGCTATCAGAGAAGATGAAGAAATAAAAGGAGCACCCACAACTTCTGAAGGCAACTTCTGTTCCATTGGTTAATGGTTCTCACTGTTAGGAAGTTTCTCCTTAGTTCTAGGTTCTTTCCTTGGCTAGTTTCCATCCATTACTTCTTGTTCTGCCTTTGGGTGCTTTTGAGAATAGGTTGGTCCCCTCTTCTTTTGTGGCGGCCCCTCAAATATTGGAACACTGCTATCATGTCACCTTAGTCCTTCTCTTCATTAGACTAGACAGACTCAAACATGTTCTCAGACTAAGGTTCCATATTTCAAAACCCACGCAAAACTGCCCAACAATCCAAGGCTTTAGGTAGCCACTTTTTTTTTCAGAGGAATATTTCCTATTTTGCTTAGCTTCCCCATTTGTGTGTGTGTGTGTGTGTGTGTGTGTGTGCTGCTCCTCATTAGTCAACATTCTACTTGGGGAGTTTCATAGTCTTTTGATACTTTCTAACTGGACTAATAAGACTAATAGCCTGACTCAAGCAAATCTAATTTAAAGTTCTTTGCAATCTGAAGTCTGATTTGTTTTATTTACCATAAAGACCTCTAATATAGATAACAGAATGATTGCTAAGCCTCACAGCCAATGAAACAGCAATAAACAATGGTAAACCATTTTGCATACCAGCTTATAATCTTCCAACTCCTTTGGGTCAAGTCCATCAGGATTCCAGATCGCACCATCCTTTTCTCCAATAGCTACACATTTTGCTCCATAGCGATGAAGATATCTCATCGAATGCAAACCTACGTTGCCAAATCCCTATTTTTTAAAAAAGTGAAAGTAAGTTTTTATTTAGCCTCCCTCAAACCTCTATTTTTCTTGAAGCAGCTTCATGAAACAACTTTCTAAAGAGCCCTGGTGGCACAGTGGTTAGAATGCAGAATTGCAGGCTGACTCTGCCCACTGCCAGGAGTTTTATTCTGACCAGCTTAAGGTTCACGAGGACCCAGATTTTGGGGGGCAATAGGCTGACTAGGTAAACCGCTTAGAAAGGGCTGTAAAAACACTACGAAGCGGTATATAAGTCTAAGTGCTATTGCTAAAGGCAAGAAAAGCTTTAGGATCAAACCCATCCTATTCATGGGTAGACAGCTGTTACTTGTAATAACTGTTTGGCTGAAATTCACTACGTGTTTAACTTGAGAGAAATGTTCTTCCAATATTTTATTTTTAGTCAAAAATCAAAGCTTGACTCTTAATGGCAAGGATATGCAGGGATACTGTATATCCTTGCCATTTTCTTGGCTTGATGGACAATAGTCATTCATTGCCACCTCCCAAAACGTACTTTTCCTCTTGTGACTTCCTAGTCCTAGACCAGGGGTCTCCAACCTTGGCAACTTTAAGACTTGTGGACTTCAACTCCCAGAGTTGTGGACTTCAACTCCCAGAATTCTGGGAGTTGAAGTCCACATGTCTTAAAGTTGCCAAGGTTGGAGACCCCTGGTCTAGACTATTTGATCATAAATTAATTGCTTAGTATGTACATTCATTGAGTTTATGCAGAGAACCACACAGAATAGTATTCCTCCAGTTTTGAGGAAGACGGATTAACTCATATGTTCCTGATTTAAAGCTTGGGTGGCTCATATGTATGAATAACTGAGCAGAACATCAAGTATACAGACCTAAGAAGTGACTTCCCTACCTGA
This sequence comes from Naja naja, assembly GCA_009733165.1. Taxonomy (NCBI): domain Eukaryota; kingdom Metazoa; phylum Chordata; class Lepidosauria; order Squamata; family Elapidae; genus Naja; species Naja naja. The sequence goes on from CM019151.1 coordinate 87,881,212, forward strand.
AGAATTAAGGATATCAGTGCCTTATCTCAAGGCATCATTGCTCCCTTTCCTCCCCCATGTGATCCTTGTAAATCCACTACCTGGATGGCAAAAGTTTTATCTCCAAATCCCGGAGTCATCCCCAAGAGGCTCATGTACGACGCTTCATTGATGAAGTTCTCAATCCCGTGAAAGACGCCACGACCCGTGGCAGAGATGCGGCCGTGGATGCCACCCTGGCTGATGGGTTTCCCCGTCACGCAGGCATGGGCATTGATGTCCTGCAAAAGAAAGGAGGACGTTCAGGTGGAAAGGGATGGGAAGATCTTCTCAAAACATCTACTGTCAGGTCCGCCAGGCTCGGCTTGGCGCCTCACAGGCGCCCTGCCATCAAAGGCTACAAGGGTGAGGATAGAGGCGCAATAAAGCTGTGTATGTACGTGATGGGAAATAGGGAGGGGTAATGACAGGTGATAAAAACCAGGGAAGCTCGGAACCAGTTTGTACCAGCATTCAAGGCCAGGGACCTTGAGAAAGATTATCCCAAAACAGCTCAGCATTCTCAAAACACTTCAGGGAGTTCTGATTGGCTGAAGATGGACTGGTCATGTGGCGGGGGAGCTGGGATAAGGGGAAACCTTTCTGTAACTTTTGAATCCGGGAAAACCAGATCTAGCCTGACTACTACAGCCAACATCTTTTAGTAAAAGAACCTTTCACTTCAACCAAGTGGAGTCGAGGGTCTTTCTTTCCTAAGGGATTAGATTGGGGCAGGTCTAACATCTACCCTCACATGTGCCTTCTCTGCTGACTTTTGTCTTTACTGGGTTTCAATATCCAAGAACGATCATCTTTTCATCACAGCCTATGCGAGGAATAACTTTCTGCACGGCATTGTTGGACTTCGGACAAAGCAAAAGATAAAAAAAAATGTCCTCTGGGTTTTGTGAAATAGTTTCTCCAGGTTTTATTGACGTGATTCTTCAGAAGAGTGGGCTTCACTTTGCCCTGGCTGGAAACCAACTCCAAATGTAGCAGGGTTATTTCTACTTTCAAACGTGTTGGCATTCTTCAAAGAACAACGGATTGCAAATTGCTAGAAAAGCAAAGCCACTGCCAGAAAGGGAAATTTTGGGTCCAACTTTACACACTAAGTCACAATTACCAGACCATATTCCAATTTTAGGGGTTGTGGGTTCACACACTGCGTCGTGCATTTCTTCATCCTGGCTGCCACTAATGCAGCAAGATGGAGGGAGTCTGTTTGCAATTTTACCAGCGTTCTCTGAATTTCTGAGATGAACCAGATGGGCCGAAATTCAAGAATCTATTATATAAACAGCCAGCTGCAAATTTCTGTTTTTTCCCTCCTTCAGTAACTGATCACAGCAGGCCATGAGAAAGAAAATAGAAACAACTCTGCTCTACGGTACAAAGGCATAAATTGCTTCTTAATGAGGAACAGTAGAGTTGCTCAAACTCTTTCTCAAAGCGACTTGCTAAAAGGAGTCCTTGAAAATTGTGCGTAGGAGCTACTTTTTTCATGTTTTGGCAGCTACCAAAAAGACTTGACACAGAACGTCACAAACTTATCTCACATTGCTTTACATTGTTTTTGTTCTCCTTTCATTTACATTTGATGGGAATTCTTTCAAAATGTAGATGTTCTTCCTTCTTGGGTTGTCTCGAGTTTTAAAACATCTGACTCACTGCTTCCAGTTATTGTTATTTTTTTTTGGCTGATGAGTCAGAATCATACAAAATGAAGCTCTCGCTTCATTTGTAGAAAGTGTATAATGCTGTTGTCATAGTTCCCACCTTGTGCACCATAAAACTCTGTGGGGTATTCTGCTCAGCCGTGTTGAGCCTTGCAATTTGAGGCTAAACCAGAGAAAAGAGGTTGCAGGGCCTAAGCAGTGGGAAACAGATGCTGAAATTTTATCTACATCAGGAGTCTTCAAACTTGATAGCTTTAAGACTTGCGGACTTCAACTCCCAGAATTCCTCCTCCAGTCATGTTAGCTCAGGAATTCTGGGAGTTGAAGTCCACAAGTCTTAAACTTGCCAAGTTTGAAGACCCTTGATATAGATGATAGATAGATAGATAGATAGATGGATGGATGGATGGATGGATGGAGAGAGAGAGAGAGAGAGAGAGAGAGAGAGATGATTTATGATAGACAGCTTTAAGACTTGTGGACTTCAACTCCCAGAATTCCTCCTCCAGTCATGTTAGCTCAGGAATTCTGGGAGTTGAAGTCCACAAGTCTTAAACTTGCCAAGTTTGAAGACCCTTGATCTACATGAACTACAGCCCTCTGTGCCCCATTCAGGCTCTGGCATACTACATTTTGATGATAAACATTGCACCTACAATTCGTCAGTTTCTGCGCCAATCTTAATTTACTTAGGGGCTCAATTCTTGTTCCCTTGTCTGCAATAGAGAGATTATCGAGCACCTTGGAATAGCAATGAAACAATAAACTGCTTATCTAATCTTAAATTAATAAGCTTTCAATCAGAAGCCCAAAAGGGGCTTTTTCAAAAGGCAAGCGGACTTTCTTTTTATCAAAATGACCTGGATGACTTGAGAATCTCCATTGACTTTCAGTCAGAACATCCTATAAACCACGTATTGCTTTTATCAACTCTTGTCTATTAGTAGCTTTTGAGCTTCACAAAAAATCTTTGAAAAAGCAAAGCAGAAAGCTAATTGATGCTTCAAGTAAAAAAGCATTTTATCATCCATGGGTAATCCAAAATTATAATAATCACTGGCTTTTAAATTCACGAGCTGCAGTGAGCAATAAATTAATTCCTTTAGGCAACAAACTATGGATTATCTTCCCAATTATGATATAAGGAGTTTTCAGTGGATTCTCAATTGCATTAGAGCAAGAATATGCCTATTTTTAGCAATGTGCTACACCCGGAGAAAAATGCCAGTACATCTTAATAAATCTGGCCAAAAAGGGATAAGTTATTTAGAGCTGCAACTTTACTGACTAGAATACTAAAGAGCAAATTATTTTCTCCTCTTTTCTCCTCTCCACAATGTGTGTGCAGGAAAACAAATGCTTGAAGGCTTTATGCCTGTACCATTTGTCACTTAGTTGAAACTTCATAGTCTTGCAATCCAGAGTGATTTTTTTTTTGCCAAAGTTTAAAGTATCCATCTCAAGTAAAATTATGTGAGAGAAGTCCATGGAATCAGTCAAGAGGCTTTTTAGAAAACTGTTTCCATGGTCACCCTGAATAAACAAAATGTTAACTCAGACGAACCGAAGTGGAATAATTCAATTGCTTGCTCATGCATGAATAATTAAAAGAATTTTGAAAGGAAGGACTTTCTCTTGGTGGCCCCCCCAAAAAAACCCTCTCCTAGTTTCCAATTTTCCCCTGCCTTCTAGCTGAAAACGATTAGGTACAAAACTGAATTCAAAAGAAAACCTCCCTGGCACTGTATTTCCAAAAAGATTACCTTCCTTAGTCAATAACAATTGTCAAAATCGGAAAGCAGAGCTTTCGATTATTATTAAATATTGTCAATTTTTAGAATCGGGCATAGTCTCATTTCAGGGCTAATAAAAGCATTGATGTAATTTATGTCGACAGATGAACTGTTTATGCTAGTTTGGTAACAGTTAAAAGCACATTATCAACACTGCAAAAACAACCACCTCAACAAGTGACCGCCAGTTAGTTACATTGCAATGAACTACCCTACAGATTCCTAGTGCAGCTTATTATGGACAGAATTGGACTGGTTTTCTCCAAGTCTGGTATTATTTAATCTCAAGTGGCAACAAATGCCAAAGCTCGGGGCATCAGTCTTTGCAAAACATGCCAAGATCTCCTACACAATGTGCATCTTTTCTTAATTTATGGCTCCAATATAGAGGAACTAGCAGAGAATCCAGTGCAACCTTTGAATTTGAGTCGATACATTACATGAACTCTTTGAGGAGCCCTGCGGTGTGGGGAGAAAAGGAATGCGACAAGAGCTTGCCCTACATTATGGCAGCTTAGAAAACAAAATAATAGACATTAACTGATTTGCAAGCTTCCAGGAGCAGATGCCGTGGGAGAGCAGCTCTCATATCCCCCGTTAAGTGACCTCACTCAGTCACCTCTGGCACAGGGGTGTCAAACTCAATTTCATTGAGGGCCGCATCATGCGTGGCATGGGGTGGGCGTGGCCATGTGGTGGCCAAATGCTAAGGCAGGACTTACCTAAGACCCTCCCTCACTCTTATTATAATCCTTCCTTCCTTCCTTCCTTCCTTCCTTCCTTCCTTCCTTCCTTCCTTTCCTTCCTTCCTTTCCTTCCTTCTCCATTCTCCTTCCTTCCTCTCTTCCCTTATTTTCCCTTCCTTGCTCTTTCTTCCCATCTTTCCTTCTTTTTCTTTGTCTTGCCTCCTTTCCTGTCCCCTTCCTGCATGCTCAAATGCAAAAGGGGAAACACTTCTCCTTTTATTTTGTTTTTAATTTGTTTTGCTAGCCCTCTGCCAGCCCTCTGCTGTTTCCAGGCCGCCCGTCAGATCTAAGCATCCAGGGCCACATCCGCTCATGGCCTTGAGTTTGACCACCCTTGACCTAGCACATTGCTAGGGAGGACAGCAGAGACATAGATGCAGCCACCTGCCATGCGTGAGGATAACAGCTTCCCAACGTCCCATGCTCTCTCACAGACAGGGCCTCCTTGGGGTGCCGTGGCCAGACAATGTCAGCTGGCCCATGGGACTGAGTTAAAACTAGGTGGACTCATCATTCTGCACAGAGAATTCAAGCTGAGGGACGATTCCTACATTACAATTCTATTGGGAGAATTTAATTTATGAAAAGAGTTACCCTGGTTTCTGATGATGTTACCGAGTTTGAGTAATGAAAGGTCTGCAAGAGAACCACCACGCTCAGAGAGCACCAAGGAAGCCTCATGTATAAAGCAAGCAGCGTTTCGGAGATATACACATTTCCAACTAAACTATTTCTTAGGATTTGATTTATTGGATTTCTATGCCGCCCCATCTCCCGAAGGACTCGGGGCAGCATACAATCATAAAAACACTATAAATATAAATAATATACAATTTTAAAAAGAGATTAAACCTGAAACCCAATAATCTAATTAAAATAGCACTATTCAATTAAAACCCCATCCCCCTCCTCAGTCCAGGTCGGCAAGTTGGAACAACCACGTTTTCAGGCCCCGCCGGAAGGACCGGAGGTCGGGAGCCACCCGAAGCTCCAGGGGCAGCTGGTTCCATAGGGTGGGTGCTCCCACAGAGAAGGCCCTACCCCTGGGGGTCGCCAGCCGACATTGTCTGGCCTACGGCACCCCAAGGAAGCCCTGTCTGTGAGAGCGCACGGGACGTTGGGAAGCTGTTATTGGCAGCAGGGTCTCCCTCAAGTATCCCGGTCCTAAGCCATGCAGGGCTTTATAGGTCAGCACCAGCACCTTGAATCTCACCCGGAGGGCAACCGGTAACCAATGCAGTGAGCGCAGGAGGGGTGTAACATGGGAGGGAAAGGACACTCATTCAACAGTGATGCTTGCAGACATATAGACATTATGTTGGTCTTATGTTGCTCATCTAAAGAACTGCAAATCTGTTCTAGGTCTATGTTAGGCTGTACGCGACTTGAAGAACATGCCGTAAGGCCACTGTGCCATAAGGGTGTTCAGAACTTACGTAGTGTCCTATGGTATTAGCATAGGTGTCTGCAATCCAGGACATCTCCCGTTCACCAGTGCTCATGTCAGGAGCTGGCACATCCACACCGGGCCCTGTTTGGCACAGCCAGGAACAAAGAGGGGGCACCATTAAACACAAACCAGCTCCATGCATGGAACCATGCAGAAGAATCAGCTCTGATATTGCTTACAGTTATGTGAGGGTTACGCTGCCAAGCCATTAGAAGTAATGTCATCTTTATTAATGGATGCAATGATTTAGGGTCTAAATCAGAGGTCCCCAAACTTGGCAACTTTAAGACTTGTGGACTTCAACTCCCAGAATTCCTCAGCCAGCTATGCTGGGAGTTGAAGTCCACAAGTCTTAAAGTTGCCAACTTTGGAGACCCCTGGTCTCAATGGAGAGAAGCGTCCCCATTCAATCACTTGAGATGACAAGAAGAAGTAGACTATCTCTACTGACTGGAAAAAAGAAATCTGTAGTTTAAAGTTTTAAAAAAAAGATAGTGGGAAGGTGGAAATAACAACATACTGACTTGTAACCCAAGCTACCAAAGGATGTTTATAAATTGGAACATTTTTGTTCTTTCCCCAGCTGTTTGCTCTGCTCTATCATGTCTTGTTAAGGAATGGCCCCTGGCTTCCAAAAGTTAACAGGCAGAAAGAAGGGAAGGGAAATTGATTCCTATGATTTGGATGTTGGAGAGATTATAAAAGAATGAACAGCATGTCTACAGCAAAAAGAGAACAGAATAAAATGGGCGTTTCTCCAATCAGCTATGAAGTGAACAAACAAGACAAATTGCTCTTTTGATTTGACAGCTTGAACAAGCCAAGTAAGAGCTGATCTCTTTAATACGATTTTCCAGGTACTCTTGTTGTGCAAGAGGTGTAAAAATTCATCAACCTGGAAGAATTCTGGTCCCAGGTGACATGAATTTTTGCACATCCCTGGAATTGAAAGCATCAAGCATGCAAGCCTACAGCTCAGGCCCCAGGTTTTGCTGTAGCTAATGAATTAAAACAAGGAAACAAAGGCAGTCTTGTCCTTCCAGTGTTCTTCACAATATGCACTACCACATTGAAGTTACCAGTGCTTCCTTTGGGGGGGGGCAGTTGTACTGTCTAGTACTGCTGAATGATCCCTCTCCCAAATCAATACAGACATTCCAGTTATTACATACCAATGAAGCCTTTCTTTGCAAGTTCTATGGTAAACCGCCTTGTGATTTTTTCCAATTCATTATCCTACAACAACAAAGGAGACAGTGAACATCCAGGAGATGAGTAAGCAATGCACAAAGTTAATCCTTTGGCTTCAGCCCATAGTTCCTAGGCCATCTACTAGTCTAGGCTTAGCTACCATGCAGTAACAGGTGAGGTACCAGCCCAACCCATTGTTCTGGATTCTATGTGAACCTTGGAAAGGAACCACTGCTATTAAATCTTCCCAACCTCTGAACTAGAGAAGGACGGGGCCGATTTGTGAAATTCATTTACAAAAGTGCTGGGAAGAGAGGCGGGAGCTACTCCACAACTGGACAGCTGGGAGGTCAGGAAATATACTCTTATGCCTCTTGGAGGCACAAGAGATTGCAGGAAAATGTTGTTTATTCTCCTGTAAAATTCCCTCCCTGTTCAGGTAAATAAATGAAAGTTTTTACTCAGGTTTTTCTTTAAGTTGGTGCTACAAGCGCCCCTGCAGAGTTTAATAGGAGCCATGGTGGCACAGTGGTTTCAATGCAGTATTGCAGGGTAACTCTGCTCACTGCCTGGAGTTCAATTCTCGCTGGCTTAAGGTTGCCTCAAGCTTCCACCCTTCTGAGGTCAGTAAAATGAGGACCCAGATTGTTGGGGGCAAAGGGCTGACTCTGTAAACCACTTAGAGAGGCTGTAAAGCAGGGGCCCTCAAACTTGGCAACTTTAAGACTTGCGGACTTCAACTTGAAGTCCACAAGTCTTAAAGTTGCCAAGTTTGGAGACCTCTGCTGTAAACCACAGTCAAATTTAGCATTTTTAATGCTGTTTTTAAGATTTGTATCTGTTCTTTAGAACTTTATGGTCTCATTGTAACTTTAACAATGACTATTAATAACATCAACTGTTACTTTAGGATTGCTAGAAACACACCCTAAATAAAACTAAGGATTACAATATTCTACTACAACGATTCTAAAGCACCCTTTATCTTGAAACCTTGCAATTGGAATAAATCCTTTTGATTTCATTCTTCTTATCTTAAGTGTTGGTCACTGCCCAGCACATACCTCCAAAACATAGGTTGGCTTGCAAAGTAGACTCAAGCTTACATTCTAACTTGGGTAGAATGAGGGCATACTAAGTAAACTGGTCTTTTATTGGCAATATTAGCCAAAACATGCAACATCTGACCAATACTGCATCCTTCCTCATATACAGGCAGTCCTTGACTTACAACAGTTCATTTAGTGATGTTCAAAGTTACAACGGTTCTGGAAAAAAGCGACCTGTGACCGTTTTTCACACTTATGACCATTGCACTATGTCACTATAGATCAAAATTCAGATTTTTGGCGACTAACTCCTATTTATGCAGGTTGCAGCCTTCAACAGGGCAAAACCCACTTAACGAATATCTCACTTTGCAACAGAAATTTTGGGCTCAATTATAGTTTTAAGTCAAGAACTACCTGTAGTGACATTTGGTTGCTAACTAAGTCATTCCTTTTGTTTCAGAAAAAATGGTAACAGCCTCAAATTGACCAAAATAATGGCAAGCAGCATTCATAAGCCCATCTGGCAACTTTTACTGTGATTATTGCTTATCTGAAAAAGTATGATAGGTATGAATTTATGCAATTAATCTCTCCAGACCAAGAAAATATATAGAATTCTACTACATTGTCCTCAGTGGTCTATTTTTAGGAAAACAGCTCCTCAGATATCTAAGCCTAAACATGCTGATTAAAAGCATACTTTTCTGGAATTGGAACTTACTGTATATAGCCTAGGATTGATCTTAACACCAGCCTTTGCACCACCAAATGGCACATCTGAAAACAAATGTTCACGCTTAAGTTAAAAAAAAAACAAAGGACAAGAATGTAAAGATGGTAAAGATTTTTTATCTTATCGCTAGCTCTGATGCCTGTCTGGTCTTTTCCACTTCAGGAATTAAGTCACAGAGATATCAACAGAAAATGAAAAAAGAAAGAAAGGAAAAAAAATACATAGACAATGATTAATTTTAAAATAATTCACCATGCCCTTCAACATAATGGAAAGAGGAGATTCAGAACTGGGTTTTTTTTTACAAGAATTATTTACATATGAAAAACAGGACATTTCTTGTATATATTGCAACATTTAATTAGGTGTGCAAACCTCTACAAAGGCTTATTTGTGCCACTTGACAGTAGTTGGAAGAACCTTTTGGATTCAGGCCTTTTTAAGACCAGATATGCTTCCCATTTCTTGTTTTGCTAATTTTGATCAGAGTTTAAAAAGTGTGCATTACGTCAGATTTAATCAATTTTTCTCTGTTTCATAAAGGAGGAGCTGCACGCTGAGGCTGGATAAAGACTAGAAATGTTATCTCTGAAATGGCTTAAAATTGGCAAAGCAGGTATCTCTACTGTCAGGGACCTTTCATTTTCAGGCCCACCCAGAAAACAGAAACAAAAACTTAAAATTCCCAGAAAAGCATAGACAGACAATTACTTTAGAACATGGGTCTTCAAACTTGACAGCTTTAAGACTTGTGGACTTCAACTCCCAGAATTCCTCCTCCAGTCATGTTAGCTCAGGAATGCTGGGAGTTGAAGTCCACGAGTCTTAAACACCAAGTTTGAAGACCCTTGTTTTAGAAGCTCAGCCCACCCAGGCAATCTGTGGAGAGGTCACCTCCTCCCTCACAGGCCATTACTCCAAATACCTTCTCAAGGAGTCACCTAGATCAGGGGTCTCCAACCTTGGCAACTTTAAGACCTGTGGATTTCAACTCCCAGAATTCAGCTAGGAGCTGAAGTCCACAAGTCTTAAAGTTGCCAAGGTTGGAGATCCCTGAACTAGGGCAAGGTAGATCTTTCTCAATCCCCAAAACTCCTAGCATCTTGGTGACAGAAAAAAGAAAAGCCAAATTTATAACTAATTGTTCCACTACGCAAACCCCAATGTGAGTCATTTTGTTCAAGGAGTGAATTATCATCTCCACATCTGGTTTTAAGCAGGAATCCAACCCAATTACAGATCCAGGTCCCAACTTTGTTTCCATAATTCCATAAATACTTTTTAATTAACCTAATATTATTCACAAGAGCTCATTTTTCAACGTTGTATATGCTGCTTTTGGTCTGGAAAAACTCAACAGTGAGCAAACCAGCACTGACAGGCAGCCATTATGCAATATTCAAAGCAATAAGCAGAATAGTGACAGAATAATATATACAGTTGGGTTTAAGGAAGCCATCACTGAAATCATAAAGATCAATTCCAATGAAAAAAAGCTGTCAAATCTCTCTCTATAAAAGCAAATTACCCCCCACGCATCATCACAAAATCTCCAGAACCGTAAAGCCTACAAACTTGAAATTTGGCACGTATGTTCCTCTTGGCTTCAAGGTGCTCTCTAAGAAAGGATTTTTCAAAATGACCATCAGAGCATTAGTATTTCCTATATTATTATTATTAACACGCTCTGATGCTAAGGAGTTCTACTCCCCCTCCCCATCTGAAAAGAAATCTGTTCCAAATGCAAAACACGAGGGGAGAGGAGTTTCAGTTTCAGAGCACCAAGCAGCTTTAGTACAGAACAGTTGAGCTAAGCCACGCCCAGGCTCCTTGCTGTCTCCTTCTTTGTTCACTCAGCAAATACTGTTTCAGTTTCCAAACAGCCCTCAACTCTCACACACTGACAGGATGCTAGCCAGATGAATACCGATGGATGCTGGTAGGTAGAGGCAGAATTCCCACCCCCCTTATTTTCCTCCCCAAAAACTAAGCCCGATCACATAGTTTTGCAGCAAAGCACGGGTATCGAGCTAGTGAAATATAAACGAAGGCTCAGATCCTTGAACAGAGAGCAGTAGTCAAGGAGATAGTCAAACTAGGAATGAGGAGCAATTTCCTGATAATGAGAACAATCAATCAATGGAATGCCTCCAGAAGTTTTTTTTTTTTTAATTCATATTTATATGCTGCCCTTCTCCGGCGACTCAGGGTGGCTTACAATTTTTGGAGCACAACCCAGTGTGCTCAGCAATAGCCTTCATTCCATTTTATATGCCTGCTTATTACTAAGCGGCATTTTTACAAAGTCAGCTTATTGCCCCCAACAATCTTGGGTCCTCAATTTACCTACCCCAAGAGGATGGAAGGCTGAGTCAACCTTGAGCCTGGTGGGATTCGAGCCTGCAATAATTGCAGGCAGCTGGAACTAAGTGGTAGGCATTTAACAGCCTGCACCGCCAAGGCTGGTTAAAGTTGTGGGTGTTCCTTCAGGGGGCATTTATAAGATGAGATTGGACATCCATTTGTTTGGAATAGTCTCCTGCTTGAGCAAAGCTAGATGGCCTCCTCCAATGCCCCGTTGAACGCTGTTATTCTATATACATAAATGGTATTAGTGCTTGTTCAGCAAAACCTACAACTCCATACCATTCATAACAGTGGTTTCAACTGACTGATCTAAAACACATGTCAGGCTAAAAAGTCCACAATATCCTGGATTCAACTGCTTAAACTATAAAAAGGTAACGGTTTCCTTTGTCCGGTCATATCCGACTCAAGGGCATGGTTGCTCATCTCTGTTTCTTAGCCAAGGGAGCTAGTGTTGTCCGAAGATATTTCCGTGGTCATGTGGCCAGCATGACTATATGCTGAGCACACAGAACCTGTTACCTTCCCACCAAAGTGGTACCTATTTATCTACTTGCATTTTGCACGCTTTTGAACTTTTGATTAAAATGTAAAACGTACTAATACAGGTATATGATTTCTCTGGTATGTGCCAACTAGTGGCTTTATTCTGTGTTATCCGGTCAGTCGAGCATTTTATGAAAAAGAAATGAATTATTTTTTAATGCCTGCAGTGAACAACTTCATTTTGCAAAGTCTGCTGTGCAGGAAGTTATCACTTCCTCATTTCAGCTGCCTGGGAGCACGTTAATCTGAGACAGCCTGTTTCCTGCTCTCTTATTTAGTGTTGCCTAACACTCCACAACTAAGCAAGGAACAAGTTCACAGTCACTCTCAAATGGGAGTACATTCGTTCATCGCTCTTATTTTAATAATTAAAATTTACCAAGCTGGAGCCACAAAGCATTGCAAATGCTATCAACCCACATAAAAGCAATGGCAGGTCACTGAACTCTTGACAACATAATGTAAGTTTCCCATTAACAGTAAAAAGAAAAGAGAAAATGAATGTACTCCATTTGATAGGAACCAAGGATTATAAAATTTAAGGCAGTTAAGAAATTGTTCCTGAACGTAATGGAGACTTTGATTATACACAAGAAAAAAAGACACAATAAGAGAATGTATTATGGAAACGTTAGGGCACATGTGTCTGGGAATAAATAGGAAGAACTTTGAAAACAAAACTATGTACGTATTAATTGTTGAAAACAAAACTATGTACCTATTAATTGGGCCTATACTCATGCACATGCATCTTTTACTCTGCTTTAAGTCTGGAAAACTGTTTCACTCAAACTGACCTATTTTAATTGCAAAAAGAAACATCTACAAGTAAACAACCAAGCTCAGAAAGTACCAAGAAGTTCAACCCTGAGCTACATTTATTCTCTTCCATTGCCAAGTTTCATAGCTATTTCAGAGGCTGAGGTATTGTTAAGATTCAGCGCATCTTCCTAATCAAATTTATTGCAATTGGACTTGTCTCCAGAAGTTGTGGATGCTTCATTATTGAAGTTTTTTAAGAAGAGACTGGACAGCCACTTGTCTGAAAATGAAATAGTTTTTGTTTCTTTGTTTTGCTTCAGCAGGGTCCCCTCCAATTCTGTTATTCTGTTATGTTCTTTTGTGCCTTTTATTTCAAGAGATGGAATAAAACAGCCATTCGAAAATGCAAGAAAAATTGCACCAAAGTTAGCAGTATTCTGCCCAACCAAAACTAAACTTCACTTCGTCTAAATGCTTAGGGCAATTCGCTTTTCTGTTATAAAAGCCTCCTACTAAAAATGACTCACAGCCATGGTTAAACTTTCCACTGGAACTGGCACAAGATGTTGTTTGTTAAGAATTTTCTTTTCCTCTGGCACACCCGAAAAAGTAACAGTCTGCAAAAAAACAGATTCGTCTCCTTTGTACTGAAGCAGCAATGAAAAAAAAATCACCAAAGAATCCTGAAAAATGTTCAATTTCTAACTCCCTTCTGGAAAAGATAAGACTTGTAGGTAAAACTGTACACATACACACAATTTAGCAACCGCTTACAAACTCCAATAATTCTGTGAACAGTGAATACAGTACGGTTTGTGAATAGTGATACAAGAACATGGTGAAGCAAGGATCTTACCTATCAGTATTAGGAATAAATCCAAACAATTTGGTAATAAAAGTAGCTAAACCCAAGTTCCTTAAATAAAGCTTATATGATAGAATGAATATTTTCATATTTTATAGCAAAGAGCGAAGCCATCTGCAGGGATCAGCTACCGCATAAACCACAGGCTTCAAGTTATTTCCCGTAAAATCTTTACTCCTCCTGTCAGAAAATGCCAACAGATGGGTTTTGTTGCCAAATTACGAGGTATTTTTAAATGGGGCTGTTCCTGGATGATAAGATACCCAGTTCCTTGAGTCAATTTTGGGATGGAGAAAGGGAAGTGAGGAAAAAGAACCAAAACTGAAGCTAATCACGTATTGCATAGACTCCCTTTCTTTACACAGGCTGCGCTTAGATTTAACAAAACAGCTTTGGACATTTTAAAAATTTTTAGCAACAATGAAGCAAGCACTAGTTTATTTGTTTATTTATGCACTACTCAAAGAAGAAAAGAATCACCATTAAGAAGCTAATAGGGATTTTAAAATTTAAGGATGCTTGCAAATGACAGAGATGACCTAAAACAGGGGTGGCGAACAAGTTTGACTCAAAGAGCCGCAATTTTAAACTGTGCGAGTCAGAGAGCCACACCACGCTCGCTGGCTCGTGCAGTTGTTTCCGAGGGATGGGAGACGGGATGACGCAGCCGGGGGCGGACTACGCTAAATCTCTCCTCAGAGATCCTCCTCAGAAGCAGCATAACAAAATTCAAACGTGGCAAAGAGCCACAGTATACAAAATAATATAATATAATAATAATATAATAATAATATAAGAGGCAAAGAGCGCATTCATTTTGGCGGAAGCCGCATGAGCCGCGTGTTCGCCACCCCTGACCTAAAACAACCATTATAATGGGGCTTAAGGCTGTAGTAGCTGATCCAGAGGTAGGAAGAAAAAAATGTCAACAGGACTACTTATTCCACATGACTGTTTCTACAGGAACAATGGCTTCTTTTAAGATTGGGTATCTCTGTTAGCCTGGATAAACACAGAGATTAACATATGACGCTCCATTACTAGAAGGTCATTCCTGTTTCCTGTACCTTGTTAGGATACTTTTAGTTCTCTGGACAGCTGTCCATATGATGAATAGCAGCAGCTGTAGTTCCTTCTGAAGCACAACCTCTAAGGACGTGATCACACAGGCAAACTAACACCAGTGTACTGTTTACTGTATTATGATTGACTGTGAATTGTTTGCATGGTTTTGCTTAGAGGAGGAAGAAGGAAAGAGAGAGGGAGAGGGAGAATACCCTGAAAAAGATCCATGCACCTTACAAAATTAGGGCTGAGTATTTTTAATCTATGCATGATGCTGCTGCTGTTTCTTTCCATTACTGAAAATGTGGTTTTTTAGTTCTTAAGAAATATTTAGGAAGTGAAGCTGTTTCTATTAAGTTAATTTAATGGCATATCCAAAGATGCTCTTAGAAATCACAATGTGCAGGGTTTAGATAAATCACAGTCGTTTAAAAATGAAATCCACAAATTCAGCAAAGCATAGTAAGATATACACCTCACAAGTCCAGTTGACTAGGAATACAGATTGAAAATATTTCTCAGGTGATGAAACAGCCCTGAGCAGTTTCTAAAACCACTGCAAAAAACCAATCTTGGGATTTTGGACGAATATATTTGCTCTGAAACAGCCAGGACACCACTGCTACTATGATACAATATATATATTGTTGTGCTGAAAAAGTCTTGTTTGAGAACAAGAGTTCTCAAATAAGACTTTTTCAATACGACAATGTATATATTTTATTATATTTATTATGAAATTTATTTCCGCAGATCTCATTTCAAAGTGACTCTGGGCAGCTTACATCAGAAAAACATTAAAATGATCAACTATAAATATGCCAAATAAAATCATTGATACATATGAGAACGCACAGATTTTACAAAAGGCAGATTACTTTTTATCCCACATTTCCACTTTTAATACTTGTTCTTGCTTCTTGCTAAATGTAAACATGCCATGCCAGGTTTTATTTACTATGGTTTAAAGAACAAGTATCTGAATTTTCAAAAAATTATGGCATAACTTATTATCAATGAATACTCAATAAAGTTTGGAAATAAGATTCCTGCTTCTTGAAATAATTTACAAGACATCCTTCCAAAAGTCAGAAAGTATGGTAGTCAAGAATTCCTGACTAGAAATCTCAACTTTGTTCAAGGCTTTTCAACACAACATTCTTTCTAAACATTTCTAAAGACAGGGATAATGCATGGACCAGCAATTCAAATTAGTTCAATACCCCAATGGAAGAAGATCAAGCTTTAAAACACAGTAATTTTTCTTTTATAATTTTACATGTCAAGACAATACCTTAAAATCCAAAGCACAAGAGATTGTTATATTAGAGGGTTCTCACTATTGTCAAACCCATGGACTGTACCAGAAACTGCTAGTGTTGCTTCTGTTACTTACACATTATGTAAAAGAGGGATAATATATAGGTTGGTGTGAAGTTTTAATGTTACAGAGAAGAAAGACGACCTTATCCCAATTTGCAATTATCAACAAGCCTTATTAAAAAGACAAATAACATAAAGCAATTAACAAATTAAATACAGAAAAAGGGAGGGTGTGAAGTCCCAAAGGTGCTTTTTCAAGAGGCAACAGGATTTTGTTTTTTCTTTGAAGATGTTTCGCTTCTCATTCTTGGTTGAGAAGCGAAATGTCTTCAAAGAAAAAAAACAGAAAGTCCAGTTGCCTCTTGAAAAAGCACCTTTGGGACAACCATGACTTGGATGACTGAGAATCTCCATATGGATGGTGTTAAGGAAACAAAAAGAAAATGGGAGCAAATCCATAAAAAGCAAGTGGATGTAGGCGATGACCAGGCTGAGCCCGAGGGAGGGGGAGTCAAACGTGTTATCAGCCTCGAGTCCCTTCACACCCACAAGACATCTAAGTCCAGTCCACCTTAAATTCCTCTGACTCTTATCTACCGCCCGTTTGCTTTGACCATTAGTAGTTCAGATATTTGTAGAGAGCGTAAACTTGCAATAAATCTTTATATCCATTGGAACTGACTGGATCTTTTGATTTCCCTGTCACTTGACATTGGGTCTATTTTTCTCTTGGATCACTTGTGTCTTCTAAACATCTCCTAGCCCAAAACAACAACTTTGTTGTTGGCACGTCCATAGGCATGTCATATCCATGTTATGAATCTACTATCTTTCCCAACGTTCCCCTCTTCGTAGAAAAGATTCATAAGCAAATAATTTAAACACTCTAAAGCTGCTTTGGCAGCCTTGAGAGCAGTATGGGAGAGTAATGCAGTTCACTACACTAAAATTCAAAATATCTGTAGGATTCTTGGAAGCTGCTGCTATTTACCACCACTGGAGAACTCAAAGAAGCCAATCCAATTTACTGGAGCTCCTCAAGCAAGACCTTTCTTTTTGGTTACAAGGATTTGGAGATCGATATTAAACGGATTTTGGTTTTCCTACATAGGTTTGGAAAAAATATGGTTCTTATAGAATGACACTGGGTCATAGAACTTTGTCAGCAACTTAGGAGAGATTGTATTATGTGGTGATAGTTATTTCAAGATTATTGTTACAACAGAGCACACGGAGAAACCAGTCTGGATGGCAGAAACTGCAAGAAAATATTGCATTTGTCTAGGGTGATTCTAAAGTTATCTTTACTCTATGTTCTTCACTCCATGTAGACATTAAAGAACAAAATGTCTACATCAAAGCAATTATTTTATTCAGTATCCTTCAGTGGCCACAATGGAATTTTTAAACTTTGTATCCAAACTAATCTGGACAGGCTGAACTGGGACCACCTGTATTTGAAGAATTAAGAGCCCTATTTCCCAGATGCATAAATTTCACATCTAAATCATTCAACGGAAGTTCTGCAGCATTTCTTTTGTAAACCTCAGGATCAAATAAAACATACACTTTGATATGCTGATATAAACCCTGAATGTTCTACCTACTGTGTCATTCTCTGAAGATCAAACAACTGAACGAAAACATAGCATCCAAAACACACATTTCCAGCAATTAACTGGCCTTTGGGCAACCTAGCCTCTTTCACACCTATGGAATGGCAGCCTCCTGCAAACTCCACAGGAAACATTATTTTCCTTCTGAAACTCAAACAAGAATGAACTATGGACTTGGGAATTATACCCAATAGAAATTTACTATAGAAATTTATAGTAAAGAGTTGAAATATTTGATGTTTTAACAGCAGCTAGAATGTTTTAACAGCAGCTAGAATTGTATTTGCTAAGAATTGGAAAAAATGATAAAATACCTATGCAGGAAGTCATTAAGAAAATTATGGACTGTGCTGAAATGAGTAAGTTGACATTTGAAATTAGAGAGCAAGAAGATAAACAATTTTATATGATACGGGACTTGTTTTATCAATGGTTGGCAAAAAGAATAAGCAATGTAATAGAGTATAATTTTGTAATAGAAGTTTAATAGATTGATATAAAATATAATATAGACATATATAACCATTGAACGAAAGGATAATATACATTTTAACATCAAAATTAGGAATATCTTATATAGAATGGCATAAATAGCCTAGTCATAGATGTTTAATAACTAATAAATATATAAGCATATGTTAACTTGACAATGTGAAAGTTTATATAAATTGTGAGTGATGACAAGAATGATAGCACAAAGGATTTGTAACCAACTGACACACTGTATGTATATAATACGGAAGAGGGTTTTATGTTTTTATGTTTTGTTTCTATGTCTGTCTTAAAAAATTTTTGCAAAAAAAAAAGAATGAACTATGGACTGCAGGAAATTGTCAGAATTTGCAGAAAGCTTGTTTATCACACGGAGGACTAAAGCAGGGAAGAAAAGGGAGGAACTCCAGAGGATAGGTATGTCTCCATTATATAAAAATGCACCTTCTAACCTTTGGTGCAGGTTTTCTTATCTAAGGAATCAGGTAACACTCTGGAAAGGATGTTTTGCAATCCTTACCGTTCTGGCCAGTTTTGTGCTTAACCAATCAACAACTGCCGGATACACTACATGTGAACAACTCGATGACTTTACAAAAAAGATAAATGAATAAATGTCTGATTTTCCAATTCATTTTAACTTTCATCACAGCATGTCTAGGGCTTCTGAGGCTGAATTAGGATTGGGACAAACTCTCACAAACCCAGTGCATGACTGAGCTCCCTTAACTCTTTCTCAGTGCAAACTTACAGGGCTGTTTTGGGGAGAACTGGAGGAAGATACCTTTGAGCTCTTACAGAAAACTTGAGATGCAGGTCTAACAAACATGGGTGTGATGAACCACACAATATCCAAAGATGTTCTCTGTAGCCTGCAAGAGTAAATGCTGCCAATCCTCACCTTACTTTTGCCTCCTTTTAAGGGTGGGGTGGTTCAAACAAAGAGCAGTGTTACACCCCTTTTTCTTTGCAAGTATGCCCATGGGATCCATACAGCATCAAAGGCAATCTTGTTGCCACTGTGTAGCACAACCGGCCTTTTTGTTTACTGTTTTGGTCACACAATAAACAGCCAAACTACCAAAAAGGCCATTCTGTTTCAAGAATTAAAGCTTTATTTCCCTCTCTTACACCAGGGTATATACTAGTATGAAGCAACTAAGACTAAGGGAAATTGCTATAAGATTCTTTGATTGCTGGTTTATTCTTAGTGACTTCCATACTCAAGGCCCATTATCTGCTGTTCTTCTGCTGAGGAGGGGTGCATAAGTGTTTAAAAAGGTTAATCAGGATATTGTAAGCAGTGATTGTAAGGAAATGTTATCTATGCAAGAAGCAGGAAAGAGAAGACCTGTGACTGTGAAGCAAATTGGTACAGCTGTTACTTCCATCTTGAAAAAAAATCACAAACTCGAAGGCTTTTCTTTATATAAGCAAGCAAGGCAGCAAAGTCTCAAATGAAGACCAGACATGAAAACACTCCAACTGTCTAATGCACTCGTATAAATTTTCTCATAACTGAAAAATTCATATCAGTAACATAACCCCTACACTATTCCACAAAGGGGAATGAAGTTTACTAGGAGGCCAAACAAAGGTTGCAAGGAGTCTGCCACCGATGCGGGCTGTTAATTATTTTGGCAGGACCAACTTTTGGAAGAGATCTTTCCACTTGTAATACCCAGTTAACGTATCACACCATTCCCACAAATCTGGGCAGCACTGAAAAAGGGAGATGTGGTCAGATAAATAAAAAGAGAACACTTTGCAACATTTTAAAAAGGGGGGAATAGCCAGTTTCACCTTAAAAGGGAGGTGCGGGGGCAACCATGGCCAGATTCCTAAAAGGAGAAAGAAAATCCACTTCCAGCAATGGAAGAACCAGGACAATACTGTATATTCTACAATAACAATTGAATGCTATTGTCCTTGTCCATCCAAGAATAGAATATTGGATGTATTTTTTTATCTATCTATCTATCTATCTATCTATCTATCTATCTATCTAATCTATCCATCCATCCATCCACAGAGTATGTGTGTGTATGTATGTGTGTGTACATATGATATATTTAATCTATCTACAGAGTATGTGTGTATATGTATAAATGTATGTGTGTGTATGTATGTACACACACACATACATACACACACATAGCACATTGCAGCAAAATGACAATGGAGAACCGTTTATTATCATATCCATGTAAGGCTTTTTTAATGTTTGTGGGGCTATTTGTACATTAGTTTACTGTCATTGCACTTCCCGCACAACGAAATTCAATGCCATCTCCAGTGTACATTATAACTATAAAAATAAAACACAAACACACCTCCTTCGCCTTCTATGCAACTGAATTGAAAACCCCCCTGATATCGCATGAATATTGCAACTATACGGAAGAATTCAACACAGTTACTGCCCTGGGATGGAAGCTGTTCTCACCCCCACCCCAGCCTGTATTACACAAAACCCCTGCTTGTGCACGCGTGTCAGGATGGACCCCCAAAGGGGGGGTGGAGCGCCTGTCCCTTTCTCGTAGGCCAGAGGAGACCCAGAGATTGGGAAGGAAACTCCCCTCGAGCCACGTATGGAAAACCAAACCAAACCCGTGTTTAGGTCAAGAGAAGCGGCGACGCCCCACGAAGGCCCGCGTCTGGGAAGCCTTGCCGGGAAAGGCACGCAGGGCAGCCCCAGCAGGGCCCGGGATCCTTGGCGCCCGCCCGCCTGCCTGCTTCCCTCCCAGACGCGTGTCGGCGAGGGCACGTGTGAACGGCGGCCGCTCACCTCCCTTGCAGGGCGTGCGGTGCTGGCTGTGCTGGGCTCGGTAGCCCTCCACCACCTCCCACTCGCCGTTGTCGCGCTTGATGGGGAAGGAGACGCTGAGCACGTGGTTGCATGGCTTGATGATGCGCAGGATGCCGCGCACACGGTGCCGCTTCTCCTCGGCGCTCTCGCGGGTGCGCAGCCCGGACACCAGCTGGTCCTCCACGATGCCGGCGCCGCGGTCGAAGAAGCCCTCCACCATGCGGAAGAAGTTGGGGTCATCCTCGGAGGCCTCCTCGCGGCTCACCGCCTGGCTGTAGCCCCGGCGGGGCTCCCCGACGGACGGCACCAGCTGCAAGACCGAGGCCGCGCAGGGCTCCGCGCACGGCGGGCATGAAGAGGCGGCGGCGGCAGCGCGGGCGGGCGCCAGCAGCTCTCCCAAGCGGCGGTACATGATGGCGTTGCTCCTAAGGCGGCGACGGGGACGCCCCAGCTGGGTCGCCGCCGCTGCCTTTAAAGGGGCCCGCAGGGGCGGGCGGGAGCGCGCCCCCGCCCCGACGCCCTCTGCGCATGCGCGGCACGCGCCGGCGCCACGGCAACGAGCCGGAAGGACCGCCCCGACCCGCGGCGCGGCTTGCCGTTGGCCCGCTCTAGCCCCGCCCACCGTTTCCGCGGAGGACCCGACCGGGTAAGATGGCGGCGCCGGCGGTGGGTGGGCAGAGTGTCAGTCTATTCATCCGCTTGAGTGGGATATATGTATGTGTGTGGAGATGTGTTTAAATACATAAATGTAAATATATAAATTTATTGTATATTTTAATTTTTTAAATATATAAATGTAAATTATAAATTTTATGTATGAATTTATATATAAAATACAATATATAGGTATTTCATATATATACATATATGTATATTTATACACACACACGGTAAAGGTAAAATTTCCCCTTGCAGATACGTGCTTACCTATATATTATATTTAAATATAAATATATAATATATAGTATGTATATTATATATACATTAAAATATATTTACGTTTATAAATATTAAATTTTAGAAAAATGGTGTAAACTATAATAGTGGGGATCATTCAGTGTGGATTAAATAACGGTCAATCTGTTGCAGATTTACTTGGAATAGTTTACATTCTGCAAGGATGCATTTAATCCCATCAGAGAACAACATCTGCCTATCCCAGGGAAGGGCTCACTAGTGGATAAAAATGCCAAATCTGGTCTGAACATTTGGGTGACTGTTAATGATGATAACGATGGTAATAAAAATTGGCATTGACATGATCGCCATCGGTCAATTGCAAAAAGGCAGCTTCACTTGGAAAAGTTTGCATCCTTTAATGCCATCAAACATTCACATCTGCCTCTCCCAGATCCTTGGGAAGGAAGGACTGGATGGGTGTATAGGATTGCTAAATCCAGTCTAAGCATCTGGCTGACTGTGTGATGAACCATAATGATAATATTGTCATTGGCAAATTCACCATTAGTCAATTGCAAAAAGCAGCTTTACTTGGAGCTGCTTACAACCTGTGATGATACCTTCAACACAACATCTGCCCATCCCAGATTCTTGGGAAGGACTAGAGAGGTGCACAAAAAAAAAGCTAAATCCAGCCTAAACATCTGACTGACTAACCGTAATAACATTGTCATTGACAAATTTACCATCAATCAATTGCAAAAGGCAGCTTTACTGGAACAGTTTACATTCTGCAACAATACCTTTAATAACTTCTGGCTATCCCGGGTCCTTAGGAAGGATTTACTAGGTGGATAAAAAATGCCAAATCCAGTAAACATCTGGCTGACCATAATGAACCATAATGGTATTAACTGTAAAAAGTGAATTGCAGAAGTGAATTGCAAAACTTGGAACAGCTGAGATCCTGTAACAATAGCTTTAATATTATTAAGCATCAGCACCTGCCTATCCTAAGTCCTTGGGAAGGACTTAATAGATGGAATAAATATGCCAAATCCAGACTAAACATCTGTCTGACTGTGCGTCCTGCCATATTGTGGTCATTCCTGCCCCACTGTGAAATGAAAGGGTTTCTTGCATGCAACGGTGCAGGTGGAGCCTTTTCCAAGCACAAGGACTCCATGCAAAGCATCTTCCTGCAGTTCCGTGTTTCTCAACCTCCCAAAATTCAGTTGAAGTCCACATACCTTCAGATGGCCCAGGTTGTGAAACATTGCCCTAGGGCCTGGCAAGCTAAGCCACATTAAAGGAGGAGATGGTTGAAGTACCTGGAATACTTCTTGGTTATCCAATTAACTCATCTTTTGGGGATTGTGCAATAGAAGGAACCATGCCCTAATTAACTGCATTGTGTTGGCCTAATGAATGAAGGGATAGAATAGAATAGAATAGAATAGAATAGAATACTTTATTGGCCAAGTGTGATTGGACGCACAAGGAATTTGTCTTGGTGTAAATACTCTCAGTATACATAAAAGAAAAGATACATTCATCAAGAGTCGAGAATCATAAGGTACAACACAATGATAAATAAATAGGGCCCACTATTATCCATTATGCCAGTGCAACTGCTTAATCTTGGAGATTCCCACCCTCCCAATTCAGTGTGTCAGATGAATGCAGCCATGCATGAATGACTAAATGAATAGCAGCAGACAAACATTTTAGCCCAGGATGGTAACTGCTGGGTTTATTGGATTGTTTTTACTTGATGTGTTGTTAATGTGCATTTTCCTGTGATCCCATTCCCTTGTTTTGGGTTAAGTTGTCTTCGAGGATTTCCTGTTCTTTGATCATATAAATAAATACTGGATTCGATCAATAGCACCCCCCATGTAATGCCAATGCAACTGCTAGTTGAACTTCCCTGATGAAAAGTCTCATGTGAGCACAACCACAACATAATGGATGCTGCTATCTTTTTCTCTCTGGTGCTGCTTTGTCTTCAGAGCTCCTGAGCAAAAGCAGAGTTCATACCAGAGGTCTCCAAACTTGGCAACTTTAAGACTTGTGGACTTCAACTCCCAGAATTCTCCAGCCAGCATAGTTGCAGCTGAGATATTGGCTGATAAAATACAAAAAATAAAATATGCAGAATGAATATTGCAGGGAGGGCACATCTAGCAAGGAATGAGGGCCAGCTCACCCCCCCCCCCACTCCACCCTGAATTTGACATTTCTAAGTATTAAAGAGTTGAAACCAACTCTTAATGGGACTACAGATTGGCTACTTCGACTTTAAATTAATTTAAATTAGATTCTGAGCTGGACGTTGGCTTGCTTCATATCAGCTTTGAATCAGATTCCGAGCTGGACATATCAGTCTTGCTTCATATCAGTCCTCAGAGCTTTAAAATAAGTCTGTGGAAACTTAAAGGTTGGTTCTGATTAAAGCAAAGCTGAATTATTGTACAATAACATAACAAAGCCTATTCAATATACAGCTTGATACTGTTTCCTTCAAGTTTCATTGTGCATAGGGGCAGGATATATATAACCCTGACATAAATACACTTAAATTGCTTATATTTCATGAAAGCAGTGTTTATTATATGTTGCATGGGAACATACGTTAATAGAATAGAATATTCTTTATTGGCCAAGTGTGGTTGGATGCACAAGGAATTTGTCTCCAGCGCAGAAGCTCTCACTGTACACAGAAGCAACAAAGTGATGTCATAAATCATAAGATAGAACCAATATAGTGATAGTCATAAGATACCAATAGGTGTTGTGATTTGCCAGCAGCAGGTGTGGATGGCTGAGGTCTTGGAGAGCGAGGACTCGGATGAGGGGCCTGAGTGTGATGCAGGGATGGGGCCAGGACTATTGGAGAGTGAGGTGCTGCCTTCAGAGGTTGTGGAGTCTGGCAGCAGTGACAAAGAGGACCCTGGGGACCCTGTGCTCAGTGCGCATGTGCACAAGGCTGCATGAAGGAAAAAGCAGCTGAAACAGAACAGGCGACTCAGGAGTGAGGCTGGAAGGTGATGGCCCCTCCCATAAGGGATAAAAGCCAGCCCTTGAGGTTGGCTTATTTGCAGGAAGCAAAGAAATTCTTTATGCTCAGAGTCCTCCTCAAAGCCCTGTTTACTCCGGTTTGTTTTTTGAAACTTCTGGCTTGGGATATTTACCTGCAATTAGTCTTTTGTTCTTGGCAGCCTTTCACAACCTTGAAAGGGCTTGCTCTTATCTGGGACAATTAGTTTGAAATGACTCTTGGCTGTAAATGCACAGAATTCATAGCGTGGCATTAAAAGAGGTTTCTTTTTATGAACCATTTGTGTTTGTTTGATTTGAAACAAGGCTTGGGTCAGAACAATAGGTGTAGGTAATAGGAAAAGTGAGAAGGATTATAGTAATACAGTCCTGCCACATGGTTAGATATCCTTGGGGATAAGACAGTGCTGTGGGAATTAAGTGTTTAGCAAAATGATGGCATGGGGGGGAAAACTGACTTTGTGTCTAGTTGTTTTGGCATGCAGTGCTCTACAGAGGGGAGAAGTTTAGGTCCAGGATGGTGAGGAGTCTGTAGATATTTTCTCAGTCCTCTATAACTGTTGTGACTTTCAAAATGCTAGAAAGCTGCCACATAGTGAAGTAACAGCTGTACTGATGCAGGGGTTTTTCCTCTCCCTCCCAGCGTAAGAAAAAAGGGCATAGCTTGCAAAAAAAAAAACTTGTCATGTGAAGTGGCCTTTCTTAAAGCTGGACTATTTTGAAAATCCTCCTCTTTCCATCTGTTTGCATTGAGCCAGCTTGTGCAGTGGCCCAAGGCAGAAATGGCTTACGTCAGATATCCCAAGAGATAAGAAGAGCTTCCTTAGTTGGCTGTGCCTATGGACAAGTCTGCATCACCAGCATGTAAATGGGCAGGAACTGATTTTGTTTTCCTCTCCCTGAAATGAGCCATGCTGTTTTCTCAAGTTTATGGAAATACTTTAAAAATGGGCTTCTAAATAATCTTGAGGGTGGAGTAACAGCTGTCCCGAGATCTTTAAGGATGTTTGCTGACAACCTACTGCATGCTGTCATTGTTTCAGTCTGGAACATGCCCACTTCCTGTCCTCTTCCTATGAGCCTTTTCCCATGAGCTGTGATCAAAGTCACATAAAGTAGGATTCGTTAAGGAAACGCTTTATTCAAATCTTTGGGCTCTGAATGAGACATTGCATTTCTTAAGTGCTATAACAAAGAGACCAATAAAAATATAATAAAACTAGAAATAAAGCAAGTGTGGCCTAGATTAGTAGAAAATGTGTAGGTCAACCTACATTCAGTTCTTGTTAGATGGAAGAAAGAGATGGCAGTGAGGGTCTAATCCACTTAGGCTATCTTGAACTTGGCATGTGTCATTAATCATCTAAGGCTGCATATAAGACATAAGGCAGTAGCACAACCGTATAGAGCAGGGGTGTCAAACTCAATTTCATTGAGGGCCTCATCAGGGCTGTGGTTGACCTTGTGGGACCGGTATTGTTGCAGAATGTAAGCTGTTCCAGTAAAGCTGCCTTTTGCAAATTGATTGATGGTAAATTTGCCAATGACAGTGTTATTACGGTTAGTCAGTCAGATGTTTAGGCTGGATTTAGCCTTTTTGTGCACCTCTCTAGTCCTTCCCAAGAATCTGGGATAGGCAAATGTTGTTGTGTTGAAGGTATCATCACAGGTTGTAAGCAGTTGCAAGTAAAGCTGCTTTTTGCAATTGACTAATGGTGAATTTGCCAATGACAATATTATCATTATGGTTCATCACACAGTCAGCCAGATGTTTAGACTGGGTGGGCATGGCCAGCTTCATGCCACTTCCCAAACTGCTAGCATGTTTCCCTTTGCATTGTGTAGACCGGGCCGAAGCAACACAGGCTGGTCCCTTACATTTTCCAGGCTGGCCTGCAAGCCTTGTGTTTGACACCCCTGATACAGAGTTATCTTTATTGCAAGTCTCAGAGAGCCATTATATTCTACAAATGCTTTTCTACCCAAGACAAGAATAGTGTACAGAAGTTAAAATTCTCATAACCTAGAACCAACCAACCAACAACCAACCTTCCTTCCTCCATCCCTCCCTCCCTCTTTCTCTCTCTCTTTCTCTCTTTCTTTCTTTTTTTCTGTCTGTCTGTCCTGAATGAATGAATGAAAGAGATGAACTGCCACAGGGTCATGTCATGGTTTGTACTCTGCAGCTTGTGATCACGTAGGGGCTGGGGCATAAGCTAAGGGCATGTACCTGTTGCCCTTTGCACCTTCCATTTAGTATTTTTTTAGTACCCGTTTAGTATTTCACATTTGGTCTCGTGAACAAGGCTGGCACAATTCCGGAATGAAAAAAGTGAGCTAGCGACATAGAGCAGAGATCAAAGATAGACCTTTCCCACCTGTGCAGCTGAACTCTACACTATTGCAAAATCAGTCAAGATTTTTTTTGTCTGCAAAGGCAATTTTTCATTTTTGCCTACTTTGGAGTTCTGGTTTCTTCTCTGAACAGCCATGTTGAGGCTGGCATGTTGTCCAGCCCTTTCCTTATGCGGGGTAACAAGGAACGGTAAGGAATTCCCAGGTTAAGAAATACATGCAGAGAGATAACAGTTCATTTAGTGACAGTTCGAAGTTACAATGGCACTGAAAAAGTTAAGTGACTGTTTTTCACACTTACGACCATTGCAGCATTCCAAGGTCATGTGATCAAAATTCGGACTCTTGGCCAGTGATTCACATTTATGGCAGTTGCAGTGTCCTCTGGGGGGTCACATGATCCCTCTTTGCAGCATTCTGACAAGTAAAGTCAATAGGGGAAGTCAGATTCACTTAACTGTGTTACTAACTGAACAATTGCAGTGATTCACTTAACAACTGTGGCAAGATAGGCCATAAAATGGGGCAAAACTCACTTAACAAATGTCTCATTTAGCAACCAAAATTTTGGACTCAGTTGTGGTCGTAGGTCAAGGATTATCTGTACTGCATTGGGTGAATATGAAACTTTGCATCCCTATAAGAGCTGGTTTGATAAAGTGGAAACTCGGCTACAGTGGAAATGTGTTTGATTTTCCTAACTCATTTTTCCACTGGGGTGGATAGGTATTTCAAAAGAGAAAATCCCCAATTTCTGAATCTTGTCTGTAAGCCCCAGTGACATTCCTGATTGCATTAATAGATACATTGAAAATTTGGTGGCTTCCTTTTAAAGATAATAGGAACATGGGGAAATCTTTCACTTGCCTTTATATTTTTATATAAAACTGTACAGGTAGTTCTTGAGTTACGAATGTAATGAAGCCAGCCAATTACATTCGTAACTGAGGATTCGTAGGAGTGAATCATGTAAATTGAACATGATCACTCCCTGCTTTCGCCCATGCATTCACTAATCAAATGCGTGGGTTGTTAAATGCACAGGGTATCTCAAGGTGGGGATGGCCATGGGGGGGACCTAGTGATGGAACAGGCCACCCAAGGTCTCCCCAACCCACTGAGATACCTCATGCTTGCTCTCTTCCTTCCTGCCACACCAGACTCACCTTGCAAAGTTCTGTCTCCTCTCTGCCACGGTTTCTTTGCCTTTGAGGGAGAGAAAAAGAACAGGATGATTTTGCATCTAGTGTCCGGTTGGCTTGCAAGTGCTTCTCGCACCGAGAGAATCAGACTAGAGTTGGAAGGGTCCTTGGAGGTCTTCTAGTCCAGAGTGAAGGGTTTTGGGGGCCATGATCTTACATGACTTCAAACACCCCTCCATTTTTGCAGAGAATGGGTGTCATGCAAAATCACACACACACCCCAAACATTTCACTCTCGGCGCGAAAAGCATTTGCAAGCCGATCGGACACTGGGAGCGAAATCGTGTTGCTTCCAGCCTACCAGTCAGTTTGCCAATGCTTTTTGCGCCAAGAGTGAAAGGTTCTGGGGGGCCATGCTCTCACACAATTTCAGGCACCCCTTTGCTTTTGCAAAGAATAGGTGCCTGAAATAACACAAAATCATGACCCCCTCTGAATATTTCACTCTTGGTGCGAAAAGCATTTGGAAGCTGACTGGAGGCTGGAAGCAAAATTGTCCTGTCTCCCTCAAAGGCAAAGAAACTGCAGCAGAGACAGATCTTTGCAAGGTGAATCCAGCGTGGCAGGATGACAGGGTGAAGCAATTGTGGGGTGCCGGGGGTGGAGGGAATAAGGTGAATGTTGCAGGGCCTCTGCGGTTGTTCATAAGGGCAAACGACTTCTGTGATGCTGCAACATTTGTAATTTTGGGGCTTTGTTGTAAACACTTGGGGGGCTTATTGCTTAATTTCGAAAGCCCACTAAGTGAACTGTCGTAACTTGAGGATTACATGTATTTCACTGCTGATCTATTGAATGAGCATTTCTGTTCATTCGCCATGTACGTGTTCTGATCCACAGTCAAAGAGCAACTAGATTTTTACCAATTTATTACCTGAAAGTCAGAAACTAACAAGGTCATATACATTTGTTTGGCAGTATGCGTGTGCTGCTCAGCTCCTAGCAGTTTGCAAAACAAAAACCAAATAAATAACCTTAACACGCAGAGTGGAATAAAAGACAAAACCACACAGATCCCCAAAACGCTAAACCGCCCCTCCCCCACACACAGACACACCTTGCAAAAAATTCTGCCCTTCACTGCTCAGTGAAAATCCACAGAGGAAATGCCGGGCAACCTTCAGCACTGCAGGGAAATGCAAATGCCAGTCAAATGTTTATATGAGCAGAAATCTGGCTGACCTCAGGGTTTCCAGAAAAGGCATTTTTTTGGTGGGGGGGAGGAGAGACTTAATTGTGCACATATTTTTTGTCTTGTAAATTGCTAAACTCCAGAACCTTTGTGCTGCTATTCACAGGCAGAAGAGCCAAAGTTTATGACCTGAATCCTAGATAGTTACAAAGAGTCTCTTGTGCTGGCTTTGGAATCCTGTGCTATAACTCTCTCAAAACTTTGCAATAATTCTTTAGAGCAGAAATATGGCAGAACCATTAACGGCAATTAAGAATAAGAGAGACAAGTCGCTCCCCCCACCCCTACCCATCATTTGTTCAACAGTGCACAGTTTGTGGGGTTGTGGCCTCATTATAATCTTCTGCAGTTTAGCATGATACGTTGGAAAGGGACTCCAATTGCTAGCACTTTTAATCAAAACCATTAGGAGAAAATGCACCCAGAAAGGTGAATTGTAGCAAAGGCTTACAAGGCAGAGGGGTTTATATTGGCTTCTTCTATCGGTTTTGGAGAAATTTGGGTAGCAGTGCCCAGCACAGGTATTTTGTCTTCCATCAGATCTGGAAAATTGACTTTTTTGGTGGTGGGGGGAACAGACGGCTGGAAGAACAGCCATGCAGATTGCTGCTCTCAAGAAAATAAAAGGGAAATTCTTCATTAAAGGCGCACAGATGTGAGAATGAAAAGAAATATTGCCTTTCATATCTGATTTTTTCATGCCGAGCTGTCACTAAAGTGATCTCGGTTTTGAGCTGTGAAAGACATTATAGAATTATAGAATCATTGTATGAAGGCTGGAAGGGACTTTGGAGGACATCTAGTCCAATCACTCACACAGGGAAGGAGTCCTTACTGTATCGCAGACAATCTTTTTCTTGGAGTCTCCAGTGATGGAGCACCCACAACTTCTGGAGTTGATTAATTGTTCTCGCTGTCAGGAAATTCCTCCTTAATTCCAGGTTGGATCTCCTCTGACCAGCCTCCACTTGTCAGGGTTCTGACGGATGCCCTAATTAATTCATGAGCCAAGTTTCAAAACAAATCCAATTATTTATTAGGAGCAACATGTCGGCACTTTTCCCAAGTGCAGTCAGCTCTGCCCTACTTAATTTACTGCCCACCTATGACCCTTTCCCCCCCTTCTCCGAGGGTGTGTCATAAATCACATTCTCCAACAAAGCACTTTCACAGGCTGTAGTCTCCAGCTGGCTCTGGTAACCTGGGACACAATCTGGAGAAAGGTATGCGTAGAACGTACTTCTGGTCATAGCAACCAAACTGCTCCATCAGATCTCCCCCCCTCCTTCTTATGGCAACTCGAGAGCAAGCCAGGAATGCTTTACGAGTTGACACCACCCTTGGTTCCTTCTTGCCCTGCCTTCAGGTGTTTTGGAGAGTAAATTGTGGCTCTCTTCTCTGTGGCAAACCTTCAATAAGCTCCAGAGAGGGCAGGAAATTCAAAGGAGTTGAGCATAGCATGCTTAGGAAAAAGAACTCATCCTGATGAGATGACATGTTTTTTTTTTCCTCACTGAACATTTGCAGCAGAGATTTTTTAAAGAGAATTGGGGGTTCCTTAAGAATACTTTTCATTCATCTTGAATTTAAACACAAAATCCCACATAATAGCACTCCAACTCCAGGGAACTGTGGATCAAAGTTGCTTATCTGGATGGGTGTTTAGAGTCTGTGAGTCTGGGGCACAAATACTGTACTAATATTTGATCTTCCTCGGGTACCAGACAGAGGGGATACATTGCTGTTGAGGTTTTCGGTGGCTTTGATGCCCGTCCTCTTCCTTGGCTAGATTTGTATCTGAGAGTTCAAGGCCCATTTGGTAGGTGGGCAGAGGGGGAGAATTGATCCAATGTTACCCACGGCTGAGGGAGAATCTGACCCCGAGTCTCCCCAGTCCTACTCCAATATGTTCATCAGAATACTGTTCTCATTGACTGGGTGTTGGCCTTACTATGTTACTCACTGTGTTGTCCTTCCACTGTCTTCTTAGGAAGACAATGGGAAGATGTTTACCCAGATGTCTGTCTGTTTGTCTGTCAGATCAATAGATTGAGCTACATCTATCCATTCATCCATCTACCCATCCCAGGCGTATAGTCCATTCATCCATCCCAGGCCTCTTGTCTGTCCATCCATCCATCCACCCTCCATCCATCCATTCCAGGCCTCTGGTCCATCCATCCATCCATTCCAGGCCTCTGGTCTGTCCATCCTTCCATCTACCCTCCACCCCAGGCCTCTGTCTGTCCATCAATCATCCATCCATTCATCCATCCATCCCAGGCCTCTAGTCCGTCCATCCCTCCACTCCGTGCCTCTGGTCTGTCCATCCCTCCATCCATCCTCCATCCCAGGCTTTGGTCCATCTGTCTATCCATCAATCATCCATTCATCCATCCATCCCAGGCCCCTGGCCCGTCCGTCCACCCATCTATTCATCCCAGGCCTCTGGTCTGTCCATCCCTCCATCCACCCTCCATCCCAGGCCTCTGGTCCATCTGTCTGTCCATCAGTCATCCATTCATCCATCCCAGGTGCCTGCTCCATCCGTCCACAAATCTATTCATCCCAGGCCTTTGGTCCGTCCATCCATCCATCCCAGATCTATGGTAGAGAACCCTAAATTGAGGAAGACATTTACCACCCATAAGGGTGAGAAAGGGATTTGTATATGTTTGTGTCTATGTGTCTGTGTATACTGGACTTTAATTCATAATTTCACATTCTCTAACATAAAGGAAAAAAATGATGACGAAGAAGCCACTTCACTGCAGAAACTGTATCAGAAACCTACCTGGGTGGTAATATAAACCTAACAAATGATTCATGCTTCTCGAACCCTTTAAAATCTCCTAGTCGAAATGCATCCAAACCTTTCAAAGCTCCCCTTTGACCCCATGATCAATTTGATGTTGCTACTGAAGGGTCCTCCTCCATCTCTTGATTTTTCCCAAGATAGCTTTCTGCTGCGCACAATAGTGGTCCGCTCTCGTAGCTGTCTTGTGACAGGCGAGTCCATTCCTTGCTCTCATTCATTGCATAATATGGTCTTTGATTAGTTATGCATTCATTTTTCACATTAGTTACATTTTAACAGGAACACTCCATGTTGTATAACTGTAAACTTCCTTGATTGTGCCAAGGGTATTTGTTTACGTCTCAGACCAAGTGTTCTACTTCATAGACTTCTAGGAAATGCAAAATTCTTATTTCCTAACTTCTCTCCAAGTTCCCATTTTTATGGGGATCTGATTAGAATCCATAATGATGGATGGTTTTTAATTGGAAAATTTGGGCATGGAAAGAATAGAATAGAATAAGAATAAGAATAAGAATAAGAATAGAATACCTTTATTGTCATTGCATTCCACGAATACAATGAAATTTGAAAGCTACTCCAGCACAGTGCCCCAAACACCACATCACAATCACACTACAGAGTTTTAAAAATTAAAATAATAATAATAATAGAACTAAATCACAAATGCACTGTTTGATTCAGGACAATTATTGCCTTGGAAAAGAAACTGTTTCTCAATCTATTAGTCCTCATTTTAAGACACCTATAATGCCTCCCTGATGGTAACAGATGGAAATATGAATGTCCTGGATGAGAACGGTCTGTGGAGATTTTTAGTGCTCTAGAGAGGAGTCTGGTGTTCGCCATCTCTTCCAAAGAAAAAAGAGAGCAACCGACGATTTTTTTATGCTGTGTTTATAACTCTCTGGAGCATCTTCTTATCCACCGCAGAGCATCCAGCATACCACACCGTTACACAGTATGCCAAAATGCTCTCGACGGTAGACTGGTAAAAAGTAACCAGCAACTTCTCACCCATAATTGTGAGAAAGATATATCTTGTTGGACTGCATGGGATTGGTGATCGTGTCACAATGGACATCTACATAAAACATTCAGAAACAAAAGTGTAAACACATGTCATTCAGAAATAGATCCTTTTCAGGTGAGAGGATTCAATATAAGGAAACTAAACCTTACGTGTTGCCTTGGAAATTTCATCTTGTAATTGTCCAAAATAAGGAAGAAAGATAACAACAAAAAACGTAGAGTGAACTTAGTGATAAAGTTGGAAGGAAAAATAGGAGCAAACAGCTAGAAGATAAAGGAAACAGAATAACAGAGTTAAAGGGACCTTGGAGGTCTTTTAGCCCACCCCCCTGCTTAAGTAGGAGACCCTACACCAGTGATGGCTAACCTTTTCCACATTGTGTGCCAAAAGTGCGTGTGCATGTGTGTGCACGCGCACGTGCCTGCACCCATGATGCAATGCGCATGCAACCCCCCTGCACCGCACGCCTCTGTGCATGTGCACACAACCCCCCTGAATGCCACATGCCTCTGTGCATGCGCGCACGCCTCCCATGCATGTGTCTCCCCCCATGTATGTGCAGCAAATGCCCGACAATCAGCTGGCTGGCGGGGGATGTATGTACATGCGCAGTGGGGCTCTTCCAGGCAACCTCTTGCATGCCAGCAGAAATGGCTCTGCGTGCCACTTCCGGCACATGTGCCATAAGTTTGCCATCACGGCCCTACACCATTCCAGATGTGACTGTCCAATCTTTTCTTTAAAATTTCCAGTGCTGGAACACCCACAACTTCCAAAAATAAGTAATTCCAATGATTAATTGTTCTAGCTGTCGAGAAGTTTCTCCTTAGTTCTAGGTTGCTTCTCTCCTTGATGAAAAATGACAGTCCTCCATTCTTTTTGAAAACATTGGCAAGAACATACATGGTTCTCTTATCCTCACACCTCTTTTAAAATTATTCCATAGAAAAAGCACTTAGACTTATATACCACTTTACAGTCCTTTATAGCCTTCTAAGTGGTTTACAGAGTCGGCATATTGCCCCAACAATCTGAGTCCTCATTTTACCCACCTCGGAAGGATGGGAGGCTGAGTCAGTCCTGAGCCAATGAGAATTGAACTGCGGAACTGCTGGCAGCCGGCAGTCAGCAGAAATAGCTTGCAGTACTGCATTCTCACCACTGCACCACCACTGCTCATTAAATGCTGTTGATCCACTGACGTCGCTGCTGGGCCATTTTTCAGGGTCAAATCTGGTTCTGCTACATGGCATTTTCTTGTAGACTAGACAGCCCATGGTCCATTGGGTTTCTGCAAGGTGTTGTGGTTTGTTGGCAGCCTGTGCAGATGGCAGCGGGACAGTGGGGAAGAACAGGACCAGTCCGGGTGCCTGGGGAGGACTCAGATGAGGGTCCTGCGTCTGATGCAGAGATGGGGTCAGGACCATCTGGGAGTTATGTGCTGACTCTGGAGCCTCCAGAGTCTGGCAGCAGCGAAGCAGAGGAACAAGGACAGCCTGTTCCCAGTGCGCATACACGCAGAGCTGCTAGAAGGCAAGAGCAGCTAAGAGCAGCTAAACGACTCGAGAGTAAGGCTGGGAGGTGATTTCCCCTCCCCTAAGGTATAAAGGACAGGCAAAGGTGAAGAAACCTTTGCAGGAAGCAAAGTCATTCGCTCTGTTCGGATTAAACCTTGAAGCTCTGT
This sequence comes from Naja naja, assembly GCA_009733165.1. NCBI lineage: Eukaryota > Metazoa > Chordata > Lepidosauria > Squamata > Elapidae > Naja > Naja naja. Next base: position 87,915,963 of record CM019151.1, read on the forward strand.
GTGGACTTTGTACTTTGGTTGTTTTTTTACAGTCAATTTCGCAGTTCAGTAGTTGGCAGCAATTCAAAGGAGAGAAAGGGGGCTGCTTATCTTGAGAGACTCTTTGAGACTCATTACGGGCTGCGAATGAACATAATTCCCAGCACTGAAATAAAGCGAGTTGTTTGGACTAAGCTTGTTGTAAATTACGGCCTCAGGAAGCCTTGGTCAGAACACAAGGTCCCCATTGACTTTCTCCTTGCGAGCTTCCCAGGAAAGAAATTGCAAGTCCAAATCTGTGCTCCTGCCATCAGCCTGGTCATATGATCCCCACTGATTAAAAAAAAAACTTACAAGCTTCCTAGGCTTCCCCAGAGACTCATGGAAAGATGTCAAGGAATATCAGAATTTCATTCCCATGGGAGTCACAGGTCCTGGCATTCTGTAAAGTTAGCCCTGTGTGAGATTGTTGGTTGAAAAACATTTTGCCCTTTAATGAGCTGTTTCACCCAGTTAAAAGTTACCGACATGGGAGATTATGCAGTAAATGTCAAGAACTGAACCTCAGAATTTCTTTAAACAGCAGTTCTTCCAGTGATCTAGGACTTTGTCCCGAGTTTTTCTGAAGATTCAGTTTTGTTGTCACTGAAACCAGGTAAAATAAAACTTTAAAATGCAATCAAACGAGACTGGCCAAAATAGATTCCATAGGCGAGCACGGTACATCTGAACAAGAGGATCTCCAACTTATTACATGAATTTCCTTATGTAGCTTTTTGTATGAAACACCAAATTGAAAATTAAACTTGAATAATGTTTCAACGCAAGCTTAATTTTAAAAATGCACTTTGTACTTTTGCCTCTTAAATTTAGGCTGCGTGAGCTACACACGTTTATTGATAAACTAGAACCCCTCATTAAATGGCTTGTTAGTCCATACAATCTGCCCCTTGCTGATTTTTTTCCAGTCAGAAACTGGAATATCCCAGCTGTATTTTAGCTGTGCCTCCCCACTTGATAGCCAAGGTGACCCATGTCTTCATTATTATTATTATTTTCATGGTACCCAGGTGTTCAGCATACATGTGCTTAAGAGCACAGTTATCTAATGTGATGCCTATCCTTATCTGTTGTTCTAAGAAATAACGATTTAACTTGATCTCAAGATAGCTGCAGATTTTGCAGTGGCTTGTGGTAACCTGCCCATTTCAAACCTAACTCTCTTCTTCCTGTATAGTAACACCAGCTGGCGCGAACACTAACATCCCTGGTGCTAAGTTACAGTTCTGAGTTATGCAATTCTGAATAATTACAATGTGTGAGCCCGGCCTTATGGTTGGTAAAATATAGTTTACAGTTCAGACTCTAAGGTGTAATCCAGGCCATTGAGAGAAGTGATCTGGAATCATAGTTGCAGAAAAATAAATGTTATGTTAAGTCTTCTTCTTCTTCTTCTTCTTCTTCTTCTTCTTCTTCTTCTTCTTCTTCTTCTTCTTCTTCTTCTTCTTCCTCTTCTTCTTCTTCTTCTTCCTCTTCCTCTTCTTCTTCCTCCTCCTCTTCTTCTTCCTCTTCCTCCTCCTCCTCCTTCCTCCTCCTCTTCTTCTTGTTCTTCCTCCTCCTTTTTCTTCTTCCTCCTCCTCCTCTTCTTCTTTCTCTTCCACTTTTTCTTTCTCTTCCACTTCCTCTTCTTCTTTTCCTCCTCCTCCTCTGCTTCTGCTTCTACCTTTTCCTCTGCTCCTCCTCCTCCTCAGGAGATGCAAAGTTCAGGCTCCTACCCTTCTGGCAACTTCATCCATTGTTAATTGATGTTGATGTAGGGGAGGGGTGTCAAATTCATAGCATCATCACGTGTCGTATCGGGACTTTTCCTCCTTCAGTAAACAGGGCATGGGCAGGGCCAGCGCATGACACACCTGGGAGCTTGACAGCCCTGTTGTAGAGTGTGATGTGATCTTTGATGTGATCTCTCCATCTTCTTCTGGATCTGCCTCACGTTCTTTGACCTTCTACTCTTTTTGTATATGCCCTTGAACTGTATTGAATCCCACAACATTAAGACTTGGCTGTTTAAATCCTAGAGGGCTGGGCATGTTTCAGAAAGGATTCGTAAGAATGAATCTGGAATGGGAAAGGTGCACAGACTGGCCTTTCCCTTTTCAGGAAACAAGGGGCGGGGGAGATCTTTAAATCCACTTTAAAGAGATGTTCCATGGTGGGCATCTGAATGTATTCCAGAACTTGTGTTCAGAATCATTTTCGAAACACGTACAGCCCTAGTACAAAAACATACTATGCAGCATTGCCCAAACAATAACAGATGATCAAGAATTGCCCGTACAAATCCCTCATTTTATTAACATGCTTGTGCAGGTTCTTTTTTCTCCTGGTCTCTTCCTTGCTTTCATGTGTTCAAATAGTGTGGCAAGAGGAGTTTCAACAATTGGTTGCAGTTCCTAGCAAAGCTCAAAAGCTGCTGATGCAACTAGTTGGATTTTAATAGATCGTTGACCCATCAATAAGACTCTGACCACTTTACAGATAAAGAGGTAATGTTCTATTGGCTGCCCATATGGGGAACATATTGAGAAATGGTGTAATAATTAACTGTGCTAATGGAAATGTGCCTTTTCACTTCCAACCAGGACATGTGAGTGGCAGATATCGCCCCCATTCAGTAACATTAACTTAAAAAAAACCCTGTATTGCATGATCAAAATGTAAATTAGAATTTCAGGTGGCCATTAAGCCATCAGGGAGATGCAGAAACGTTGAGCTAAGGGGACTCTGAACAAGTGGCAATACCTAGCTTGGCTGTAGCTTAGTCTAAATACCAAAGCAGGGGCAGATTTAATCGGAATTAATAAGAGACACACACACACACTCCAAGACATGCCAAGGCTATAGGCTAAACCAGAGGTCTCCAAACTTGGCAAGTTTGTGGACTTGAAAGTTGCAAAGTTTGGGGACCCCTGGCCTAAATTGGCAATTAAAACCAAAAAAGGAGGAGGAGGAGGAGAAGAAGAAGGAGGAGGAGGAGGAGGAAGGAAGAGAGAAGAGAGAAGAGAAGAAGAAGAAGGAAGAAGAAGAAGAAGAAGAAGAAGAAGAAGAAGAAGGATGATGATATGATGACATGATGCCGACATCAAATACATCGCCCTGTTCAAGCACACAGGCTGGGACTCCTTGGGGTGCCGTCCGCACAACAATGTCGGCTGGCGGTGCCCCAGGGAAGGGCCTATTCTGTAGCGGCTCCCAGCTTATGGAATCAACTACCCGTTGAGCTCCGGCTGGCTCCCGATCTCTCCTCTTTCTGGCATGATCTAAAAACCTGGTTGTTCTTACAGGCTGGGCTGGGCTGACTTCCTGGGGGGGGGTTAATTGGGTTTTTTACTGTTGGATTTGGCTTGTTTAGGTTTAATCTCTTTTAAAATTATTTATTGTTCTGTGTTTTTTATCTGTGAGCCACCCCGAGTCCTTTTGGAGAGTGGAGGCATACAAGTCAAATAAAATTAAATAAATAAATAAATAAATGATAACAATAATAATAATAGGCAAGTACCAAGATCCACAGACATAGACACAAATTCACAAGGAACTGAACAATGCCAAAACCAACAGGATGGTGCCTCAAATGTCATTACATCCCCCCAAAAAATTCTCCCCTGGCTTGGCTATTGGTAAAACATTCTTTTAATAATAACAATAACTGTCGCCAGGCATGCCATATGGCATATTCATTGTCAAGAATACTTTTGGGGTTCATGAAATCAATCCTACCAGGTTAGACTTGAGTAGAAAGCCAGGATATTAGTTGATTAGATAATCAATAAAATCCCCCAGAAGGCAACTGGGCTTTTGGATTAATGGTGGTGGATCCTGTGTACTGGTCATCCCTTTGTATGAAACGTGGCCTCCTCTGGCTACTCTCAGTTGTATATCTACTTTGACCTTCAGCCTATCTTTCTCCAAGGCTACATGTGCGGTCTATAAAAGTGACAAATAATCCCTGTCCAGGGATGAAATGACCAACAAGGATGTATGTGACGAAATCCAGGTTAGGCCTCTCATAGCTGCAATTATCCAGATTTCTTTCAGTTGATTTTATCAAAGAACTTGAGCAAATTGTTTGATCAGTGCTGCAGCAGTGTGCCTGCTCAACCCTTGTCCTTGTTGGCTCACCGTAGCAAAGCCATCAAGCCCTCTCCTGGAGGATGGAGGCTTTCTAAGCATAATGATCAAACCAGTTTAGAGGCCACCTTTTCTTTTTGGCCACACATGCTTGGGAGCTGGAGGCCAGGTAGGGCCGGGGCGTACAATTGTTCCCCGCCTTCCTTTGCAAGACTAAACTTATTGTTAAGCCTACTGAAGTAGGCTTAACAATAAGTTTAGTCTTCACCTTAGAAGGGTCAGAAATCATAGTACTGATTTTGATCGTTATGCAGTTGGAGAACTGCATACGGTAGAAGAGATTTGGGTAATTTCCATCCTGGTGACTCTAGTTTCCCATTCTGTTGTAATGGGAACAAGTCCCTCCTAATTTCTCCCCTTTCTTCTTCATCTAGTCTGGCCATAAGGACCCCACCTTTGGCCTCTCCTTGCCTGGTTCACCCAACATTGCTGGTTTGTCTTCTGTTTGCAAAGCAAAAGAATACTTCAGCAATTCTCCTCTTCCAGTTTACTGGGGGTAAAGTTTGAGCACATATTCTGCTCCACCGTCAACTTTATGAACTTAAAAGAGATACTGAGGCCTTCCATAGAGCTGGAAGCATGATCCTTACCAAAGAATGAGGTTAATTTCAGATTTTTGAGAAGTTGCGGGTCAAGTTTACATGTGGAGTGAAAGTCACCCAGTTGTCGGGAGAGCTGTTTATCAAAGGAAATTTGGAGGGATAACAATAAATCGTTCTTTCAAAATTCCGATTTTTAAACCAGGAGAAGGGAAGTTTAAGTTTGGAATGGCTTCACTTGGTCTGGCATCTGTGTCTTCTAGGGCAGGGGTTTCCAACCATGGCAACTTTAAGCCTTGGCAGACTTCAACTCCCAGAATTCCACAGCCAGCTGGGGAATTCTGGGAGTTGAAGTCTGCCAACTTGAACCCTGCCCTAGGGCAAATCCCTCAACCTTTTGGGCACCAGGGATCGGTTCTGTGGAGAGAGGTTTTTCCATGGACCGGACAGGGCATGGTTTCGTGTGCTGCCTGCATCCCATAGATGGGACTTCACTGGTTTGCGCGGCCCGGTTTCTGGCATGCTGTACAGACCGGGCTTTGGGGAACCCTGTTTGAGGGAAAATGCTGGTCACGGTTTTTATTTGTTATAATATTATTTATATCTATTGATGGGACTTGTAAACCAGCTTCAAGAGGCTTATAGAGGACAGAATAGGGGGATATAAATAACTAGAATTTGTGAGTTCAATTATTTGTGCTTCTGAGTTTCTGGCTGCTCCATTTATGAACAAAAAAATTAAATGACAATCAACTTAAGTGACGTTAAGCTTTGCATGGATGTTCCTCTTGAGCAGGTCCAGGCCATAATTAAAATTCAAGAAAGAAATGCTGGTGAATGATATCACCCCAAAACTTGACTTTAACTCTCAGCATCTTCAAAGCTCTTTGGAAGTTGCAGAGCTGGACCATGGACCAAAACCCTACTTTCTTTCATCCATTCTTTTCTTTCTAATAAATGTCCTAAACAGAAAGGGCACATTTAGGTGGTCGTTATTAGAGTTATTGGTAATTCTGCAGTCATTATTCAACATTGTTCTTGGCTTTGTGATGGTCTGTCCAGGGACAAATTTGTGCTAAGTCTGAGAAATTGTATTTGATTTCTGCCCTCCCCTCAAATCTAGGAATATAAAATTTAAAATGATGATGTCCTTCATGTAGAAGACCAAAACTACAGTAACAACTGCCATTTGGACTCAGTCATCCTGTTTCTTCAGATGGATCAGAGATAAATGCTATATGGAATATAATCAGTATTCACCCAAAACAGCAGTCTAAAGTAAAATATCCCCCTTTTACTAGTACATGTAATTTATCTATGAACGAGGATGGAATGGAATTTCATTTATTTATTTTTTGCCTGAAATGTTTACTTTTGTTATTCCTTTTTTACTTTTTAACTCTTCCAACAGAGAGTAAATTCCATCTTGCTGATAGTAGGTCAGTGCCTAAAATTTCATCATATCTCTTGTTAAACATAGCATAACCTTTAATCTGTGCTTGGCTACTACTGATACACAACTGTTTATGGAATTTCCCCAGAATTATAATACAGAATATATATGGTGGAGCTCAATCAAACCGACTTAACTCCTACAAATTTTATTTAAATATTTAAGCATTAAAATTGTTAGCTCAAACTATCCTTCATTGAACTTAAGAGTTTCTCAATTTTTTTCCTTTTACTTGATCCTTGAATTCTCATCTATTAATTCCATCCTTGTTTATTTGGTTTCGTTAATCTACAAATGTTTGCAGTGATTTCATATTGTACTTTATTGCACTGAAAAACATTGGAAATCAATACCTTTCTTTTTTCTTCCCCATTATCCTACACCTTTCTTTTCCCTTTCTTCCCATTCCCTACTTCTCTACTACCTTTATTTTCATTTGCATGAAAATGATAATCTCAATAAAATGTACAGAAACAAGATAGATTGCATAGTTTTCAGAATATTGTCGGAGATGCCTTATATCCATCCCATACCTGGATCGAGATGCCTTTGCACGGTCACTCATGCACTTGTCGCGTCCCGACTCGACTACTGCAACGCTCTCTATTTAGGACTGCCCTTGCATACCATCCGGAGGCTCCAACTGGTGCAGAATGCGGCCGCGTGGGTTGTGATGGGAGTTTCCCAGTACTCCCATGTTACGCCCCTCTTGCGCGAGCTGCATTGGTTGCTGGTTGCCCTCCAGGTGAGATTCAAGGTGTTGGGTATTAACATTCAAAGTCCTTCATGGCTTGGGTCCGGGGTACTTGCGGGAGCGCATCCTGCCGATATCGAACACCGACGCCTGTGCGAAGCAGGCTGGGACTTCTCGGGGTGCCATCCACAAAACAATGTTGGCTGTCGGTGCCCCGGGGAAGGGCCTGGTCTGTAGCGGTTCCCGCCTTATGGAATCAACTACCCTTGGGGCTCCAGTTGGCTCCTGATCTCCCCTCCTTCCGCCACAATCTGAAAACCTGGTTGTTTGTACAGGCCGAGCTGGACTGACCTCCTGGGGGTGGGGAATTTTAAATTGGTTTTGAATGGATTTTAATTGGCTGGGCTTGTCTAGTTTAATTTCTTTTTGAAGTATTTATAGTATTTATTGTTCTGTATTTTTAGTTGTGAGCCGCCCTGAGTCCTTTTGGAGAGGGGGCGGCATACAAGTCCAAGCAAAATAAATAAATAAAATAAATATCTGACCAGGGCTGCCATCAGATGGTCTTCGTTGGGACCTGTAGGTTTCTATAGGTCACCTTCTATTCTTATCTCTTCTAGCTTATTACCGTACTTCCTGTATACTGTAGTAATAAACTATTCTATTTTTCCATCATCCAGGTCATCCAGGTCAAGGCAACTGGATTTACTTGGGTTTTTTTTTTCTTCCTTGAAAACGTTTCACTTCTGATCCAAAATTCAGTTCAGAATGGAAGAAGCTTCTTGAATGAGAAGTGAAAGATTTTCAAGGAAAAAAACCAAGTAAGTCCAATTGTTTTTGGTTTTTGTTTTTTGGAAAAGTAGCTTTGGGTCTAGATATCAATTGTCAACCATCCCACTCAGTCATCCAGCAAAGACTCCTGGCCATTTCTTATAACAAGAGTATACTTTACCAAAGTTTAAATGGTTACAGAAATAGTGTAAATTGGCTCTAAGGTTTTCCCATGCAAACAACACAAAGGAAAGATCCCAGTATTGCTCTCTTCATCTTTTTGCCCGCATTTATTTAATGACTATATGCAGTTTTAAGAGAGGCCTATTGGAAATCCTTAAACATTGTTTTTATTTGTATGCAGTTGTGTAGCATGAACAGTGAGAACAGTCAACCAATGGAACAGCTTGCCCTCAGAAGTTGACCTACAAGGTCCCTTCCAACTCTGATTATCTGTTATCTGTTATAACATAAGATAGCATTATTTCTGGAAATCTTTTCCCCCATTTTTTTTTACTTTTTATACTTTATAAACGCTGCTTACAAAAGCGGAATGAAAAAAAATGTGTTTCCGATGTCCAAAGTTCAGACCATTTTGCTTGAAATAACGATTATGATTCAAATGACCTTAAAAGGATTTATATCTTAGTACTTTACATTATTTAACTTGAAACTGGAGGTAAGTGATCAAGTTCTTCATTATGGTTGGATGATGCTGTAATTTTCTGCAACAGCACAACTGAATTAAGTATTTAAAAATATGCATGTACATCTCACGAAGATTTCTGAAGGCATGGTGACCTCTAATGGTCAGATAAGCATGAGCAGTCAACATTTTCACCTATATTGAGGAAGAGATTAGTGTATGCTACTGAACTCCTATTTGAGAAGACAACTGGAGATTGTTATTAAAATGCTTAATAGGTTTTTTTGTATGTTTTTCAGTTCTTTGCAATAGAACAAAACTTCTGAGGTTCCTGCCAGAGATGTTGGATTCCTGACTCCCAAGCTTTACCAAAGTATATTTTGCCATAATATTCAAAAATTGCTGATGCAAGAAATCAACTTTTTGCACTTTGTAGCATAACACAAATCTTGAAGATTCCAGGAAGGTGAAAAATGGTCGATCCCACTTCAACAGAGGAATCTAATTTGGAAATTTTCATCTTTGACTTGTTCATTTCATGCTATTGAACAACGTTGGATATTTTACCATTAAAAAAAAACAATGTTTCGTGTATACTTTGGAAAAATGTCACCTTTTTCTTTGCCGACACTGATAGGGGTCAAGATTTTAGGAGGAGCTTTTGACAGTAAGTTAAAGAATAAAATGGTAGAATGACCACTGTTCGCTCTTATGCTCTGAGATTTTCGAAATATAAAGTATAACATAAAATGAATTTTTAAATACACAGAATGCAAACTCCAAGAAGACTGTAAATTCAATGTTTTTAATCCATTGATGAAATCAATTTTGAATATTTATTATTGTTGTTGTTGTCCATTTCCCCAAAACTCCCTGGATGGAATTTGTTTCTTGAGTATTGTATGACAGATTAGCACCACAATCCTTGAATGAATTGTTTGAAAAGCTGTGAATGAGTAAAGATTATGTCTTAGTCACTATTTATAAAATGAACTGTTGTGTACAACGCATTATACATATTCCCCATAATCCAAATCCTGCAAGGAAAGCAAAATGTCCAGAAGACCTCAAATTCACATGTTCTTCGGTGCACCCATTCTTTCAATTGCTCCAAGGGACCCCAAAGAAGAAAATGGTTCTTCAGCTAATGAGAAACCATGGAAAGAATTACACCTTTTGTTTACCAATGACACTTTTAACCTTTCCAGCGCAAACTTCAGCTCTCTTGAGCACAAGATTGCAAATGATGCCGTTTTGGTTGCCAATTCCAAAGATCATTTCCCAGTAAACTTTGAAAAAAGAGGTGGCTCAGTTGATGCTTTTATGGCCGATTGTGCAACATCGGTTGGATGTGTCAAGTTCTTCAGCCATAAAAAGGAAGTCCCGAGTGAGTCACCTGACAGTGATATAAGCAGGGGGAACCAGAAAAAGCACCATGTATGTCAACAAATCAAAAAGGATTATACCGAAGGAAATGCTAGTTGTATCATAAATAACCATCTTGATACTACTCCCTTGGTTCTTGAGGTGAAGGACTTCAAAAATCGTGTGGTAGATAATCACAATCCATCCTACCTTCAGGGTGAACCTCAGGATGAAAATCTATTCCTGAGTCAGTATCTGAAAACATGTTCAGAAAAAGCAGATAAGCCAAAACCTGAAAATGCCAGATGCTGCTTCAAATCTTAACCTTTCAACAGATAATGAATTCCTTAGTATTCTGACTTTAAGCCAAGTGGCTCTCTGTTCTGGACAGTATGCCGTAGGACAGAATGAAATGCAAAATAAACCTATAGCAGGGGAAGGAGTAGAATTGGCCCCGCCTTGTAGAGAAGACACAACAGATGGAGAACCTCTACTTAAATCAAATGAAGGTGTTGAGATGGCTGCTAAGAAAGTTGACACAAACTCTGAAGCCAACTCTGATTGTTCCATCAAACTCTTTGATTCAGATAACTCAGGTCAAGATAACTCAAATTTCAAAAAATGTAGTCCTGTATCTTCACCTGTTAATAATGAAGGACGGGGCCTTAAACTCCAACAGAAAAGAAAGCTGTGTTCTCCAGAAGGCCACCATGCTGAAAGATCTCAAGCACCTGATGATAATGCGACAACTTCCCACTTTACTTTTGGAGATCAGCAGCTACCCAAAAGAATCAAATTAGCATGCTCTCCTCTTCGCCCAGTTAAAATAACTGAAAAAACGAGGATCCCAGGAATTAAGAAAGCTCAGAAGAAGCTGGCGTTGCTTAAGGATTGTGTTGAGAAAAGCCGGAAGTTCTCTGTCTTGGTTGTAGTGCTACATCCTTGCCATATCAAAGAAATCAAGATGGGAAGTAACACATCCTGCAAAGTCCCCTTAGCCACAGTTGTTGTTGCCGATCAGTCAGACATGAGACAGAAGGTTGTGTTGTGGAGGGCAGCAGCATTTTTATCACTTACCGTCTTTCCTGGAGACATCGTACTCTTCAAAGGTGAGTCCGTAAAACACATTTCCAACTGTAGGTGGGATATTTATATATGCTTAGTTTTCACAATTACTATGCTGTTTAAACAATACCCAGGCCATAAATTCTAAATATGACCTAGAAATGTTTGGGTTGACACTGCTCCTCCATGGTGAGGTTAGTGTTGTCAATATTTTTAGAAGATGGGATTATCCAGCCCCTGCAAAATGGCATTTTCATTATTGTTGCATTGATGGATACATGATTATGTCCAGAACTGAGATCATAAAAACAGACCCAGTCCGTGTATGTTTCTGTTGACTTGCAGATGTCCGCTAATATCTTTATATTTTTGAGACTTCTTCCATAAGCACTTTTTTTTTTTAAAGTGCAAAATAAAAATATTCCGAGAACTGCACAGAAAACGGGGAACAAAATGAGTTACACAACCCAAAACCAAATGGCACCAAGGCAAATGCATTTTCCATGGATGGATCTCTTTGGTCTTTTTTCCTGCAGATGTCGTCGTTTATGAGAACCGTTGGGTTGGAGAAATGATGCTGCAATCAACCTTTACGACCAAACTGGTCAACCTTGGAAGCTGTTCAGCTATTAATCCGAAGGAAGGTGAGGACTAACAAACTCCAGGCAGAAGAATCTTGTCTCAAGTCCTAACTAACTAACTAACTCATACTGTTGTGAGCCACTAACTCATATTGTTCGCCAAGCCATTAACTCAGAGGTCTCCAAACTTAGCAACATAGTTGTCTGGAGAAATCTGGGAGTTGAAGTTCACAAGTCTTAAAGTTGCCAAGTTTGGGGACCCCTGCATTAACTTCTTGCAGCTTTTACTACTGTGTTTCCCTGAAAATAGGACCCTGTCTTATTTTATTTTATTTTTTTGTCACCAAAAAGGCATCAGGTCTTATTTTTGGGGGAGGGGATGTCATCCACTGACTCACCTCACTTCCGCGCATTGCCCCCGGCCTCCTTTTTACTGTCAGGGGCCTTCAGGAACTTCTTCTGCAGCCAGCAAGGCTTTCCTGAAGGCCTCTGCAGCCGATAACAGAGCTCCGGATCAATCCAGAGTTTCATTACCAGGTATAGAGGCCTTGAGGAAAGTATATATGTATATATGTATGTGTGTGTGTGTGTGTACATATACATATACATATATATATATATAAAATCTCTTTATTTTCCCAAGCCTCCCATATAGTGGACAGTTGTCTGCTCCAGGATTTGCTGACCTATGTTTCTGCAAAGCACAGCCCTCTTCAAGCTCTCCCCCCAAGGCAAAGTCAGAGCCTGGACCACGTTCCTCACGTCCTTCTAAATCGGCTCAAACCAGATACTTTGGTGCATGCAGTGGTGAGGATCATCAACATCGCAGTGCTGATAGGTGAGTTGCATGTCTAATCCTAGAACTTCTTGGAAGGCCCCAAATTTGGTGCATGGCATGGCGGTGGAAAGGTGTATTAGAATAGAGTAGAGTAGAGTAGAGTAGAGTAGAGTAGAGTAGAGTAGAGTAGGGCGGACAGGAAGTAGGACATAGGAAAAAGGACAGACAGAATTTTTCCCAGCCAAAACAAACGGTCACATGGTAAATCACTTGGTTTGCTTGGCACCTGTTGTTTTTAGTATCCTTCATGCCTCCCAGAACCAATTAACGTTGAGTACCAAGGTACCACTATGTAGTCAAACCAAGTTCCCAGTCCTTACAAGCACAGGGGGATGGGTGACATCATCACAGAAGGAAGTAAACCATGCTTATTGTTCCCATTTTTCAACTTTAGAATCCACATATAGTTTTAAAGGAGAAAAACAAAGTAAAATCGTCTTAACAGTGGAACAAATCAAGGGGCAACCTTATGCCTTGGTTGTTTGGGGTGATGCAGCAGCCCGGTGTCTTCAGCTCCAAAAGAAAAAAGGTAAAACAAGCATTCAAATAATTTTAGGCCTATGGCTGTATCACACTACCATGCAAGAAGCCAGTAATGCAGACAATCCTCCTTTGTTTCAACATAAATCAGCTTTCCATCTACAGACTCTTCAAAAGAAGGAGAGAGGCAGGCACCCCAGACGGTGAAAAAGTTCATTCGTGTTAAAAACAACGCCCAGAATTTCAAGCAATGACTCAAATGGCTGGGATTTTATTTTGGTTATTATTATTTCAAAAATGCGAAAATGCGAGTGAGTACAGGTAATCCTCGACTTACAATAATCTATTTAGTGACGGCGTTAGATGATGACGAAAAAAGGGACTTACGACCATTTTTCACACTTACGACTGTTGCAGCCTCCCTGCGGTCGTGCCATCAACATTCAGATTCTTAGCAACTGTCTCATATTTATGATGGTTGCAGTGTCCCCGGGGGTTGATCCCCCTTTTGATCTCCTGACAAGAGAAGCCAATGAGGGAAGAAGCCAGATTCACTAAAAAAAATAATCATGTGATTCACTTAAACTGCAGCGATTCACTTAACAGTCATAACAAGAAAGGCCATAAAATGGGGCAAAACCTACATAACAGATGTTTCACTTAGCAACAGACATTTTCGAGCTCAGCTGTAATCGTAAGTCGAGAACTAGCTGCATTTTAAGATGGGATAAGATTTTGAGCCGATTGGTGCAGCGATGAAGGCCCCAGACTGGGAACCAGGAGACCAGAGGTTGCATTCGGCAAGTTCTGACCGGTTTTGGAGAACCGGTAGTGGAGATTTTGAGTGGTTTGGTAGAACCGACAAATACCACCTCTGACTGGCCCCGCCCCTATCTATTCTCCGCCTCCTGAGTCCCAGCTGATTGGCTGGGTCTTCTTTGGTTGCCTTGCAGAGGAGAAGGGAGCTGGAAAGCAGGTTAGTGGGGAGGGAATGGAGATTTTACAGTATCTTTCCCCTGCCACGCCCACCAAGCCATGCCCACCAAGCCACACCACACCCACAAGCCATGCCCACAGAACAGGTAGTAAAAAGATTTGACTCCCACCACTGCAGGAGACAGTGAGTTCTAGTCCTGCCTTAGGGACAAAGCCACTTGGGGTCCCTTGGGCCGGATACTTTTCCTCAGCCCTAGGGAGGAGGCAATGGCCCACCACTTCTGAAAACCCTGCCAAGGGTACCACAGGGGCTCTTTCAGGCAGCCTCCAAATGCAGACCTGATTGAACGGAAAGAAGGGGAGAAACGGATTTTGAAGCTCCTTTATTACCTGCTGTTTTATCTTTGAAAAAACCTGTGGAGTATTTTGTCCAAAGCTTCACCAATCCGAATGCTTTTCCACTCCTCCCTAGATCATATTTGGGAATTAAAGTATCTGTTTGTCAAACACAACCCAGTCTCTGGGGACCTGGAATTGCACACCACACCTTGGTCGGTCCTAGAGTGTCTTTTTGATGATGACGAAAGAGCTGAGGCCTTCAGAGAGAAGTTTGAAAGGAAAGTTCAAGAGCTGATGAAGATGACCACCCTGGCTTCCCACCTAGAAGAAAAAAATTCAGGTGAGATCCTTATTCCTTCTCCAGGAGTAAGACATCCCAGTGTCTTAATATAACTCTTGGATAGCAATAGCACTTAGACTTATATACCGTTTATAGTGCTGTCCAGCCCTTTCTAAGCGGTTTACAGAGTCAGCCTCTTGCCCCCAACAATCTGGGTCCTCATTTTACCCACCTTGGAAAGATGGAAGGCTGAGTCAACCTTGAGCCTGGTGAAATTTGAACTGCCAAATTGCGGGCAGCAGAAATAGCCTGCAGCACTGCATTCTTTATTTGAATACTTTATTTGGCTCAGCCTGATTAGACACCAGTCTAGCGTGGTTGTCCTTTGGGTCTGCATGGACAGTCACCGCTGATCTTAAACCTTGCTGTACTACAAACCATTGGTGGGCTGCAACCCAGTTTAACAACCGGTTCTGTGAGTGCACACGGTAATCCACTTTGCCTCACGAATCAGCTGAGCTGCAAAAGAAGGAAATGTAAGACAGGATAGGGTGGGGTGGGTGGGCGGGGCCAACTGAGCGTCATTCATACCGGTTCGCTAGAACCAGTGCAAATCAGCAGCAGCTGTTGTGGTTCACTGGCAGCCTGTGCAGACAGCAGCGGAATCGGATAGTGGGGAAGAATGGGGACCAGTCCGGGAGTCTGGAGAGGAATCGGACAAGGGTCCTGCATCCAATGTAGAGATGGGGCCAGGACCATCTGGGAGTGGGGTGTTGCCTCCAGAGCCTCTGGACTGGCAGCAGCGAGGCAGAAGAGCAAAGGGAGCCTGTTCCCAGTGTGCGTGTGCGCAGAGCTGCTAGAAGGAGAGAGCAGCTGAAACAAAAGGGGCAACTCGGGAATAAGGCTGGGAGGTGATTGCCCCTCCCCTAAGGGATAAAGGACAGGCAAAGGTGAAGAAACCTTTGCAGGAAGCAAAGTCGTTCGCTCTGTTCGGATTAAACCTTGAAGCTCTGTGTGGACTTTGTACTTCGGTTGGTTTTTTTATAGTTCATTTGCACTTTAGTTGTTGGCAGAAATTCAAAGGAGAGAAAGGTGGGTGCTTATCTCGAGGGACTGTTTGGGACTCATTACAGGCTGGGAATGAACATAATTCCCAGCATTGAAATAAAATGAGTTGTTTTAACTAAGCGTGTGCTTAATTATGGTCTCTGGAAGTCTTGGTCAGAACAGCAGCCCACCGCTGACTACAAATCACATTGGTCCAGATAGCATTCATTTTAGTTACAGGTGACTTAGAGACTTATAACCTGATCTGAATTTCTAATGTTCTCATTCTCTCTCTCTCTCTCTCTCTCCCTCCTCCCTCCCTCCCTCCCTCCCTCCCTCTCCTCCTCCCTCCCTCTCTCTTTCTCTCTCACACATACACACACACACACACATAAACACACATACACATACACAGAGAGAGAGAGTCTCACATAAATACAGTTTGGACTCCTGGCAGCAGGGCAGCATTTAAAGCCACTTGCAGTGTCCCCACAATCACATTTTGTGCTGGTTTTGCTGAAAATTGGCAGTTGCTTCCGGCTTTCGGCAAAACCGCCTCTTGTGGTTTCGCCTTACGACCGCCATGTGCATTTCACAGCTGCCAGAAAAAAAAGGTTGCAAAATCAAGTGGGTCACATGGCCGTCCCATTTTACGACCTTCATGGGGCAGGCTCCATTATGGTCATAACTTGAGGACTAGAAGTCTTGCCTCCATAAAAGGGATGTAATCCCTGCAGCGATTCTTTCTTTTTTAATGTACAGGCAGTCCTTGACTTAACAAAAGTTCGCTTAGCGACTGTTCGAAGTTACAACGGCACTGAAAAAAGTGACTTGTGACCATGTTTCACAGTTACGACCTTCGTGGCAGCCCCCATGATGACGTGATCTAAATTCAGACGCTTGGCCACTGATTCATTTTATGACCGTTGATTTCCTCCCAAGGTCATGGGATCCCCTTTTGTGACTTTCTGAGAAGCAAAATCAATGGGGAAGCCAGATTCACTTAACAACTGGGTTACTAACTTACCAACTGCAATGATTCACTGAGGAACCGAGGCAAGGAAGGGGCAAAACTCACTTAACAAATGTCTCACTTAACAACAGAAGTTTGGGGTCATAAGTTGAGAACTACCTCTATATATTTATTTTGTTTTATCAATGGGAATAAAATGCAAAACAGGAAAAAACAGAAAAAAACATACATCCAACAGTAACAACAACACTAAAATGTGTACAAAAGAAAAAGGGGAAAAATGACATCTAACATTCAAAACCAGCTCAATACCAGTGTGCTTTGCTACGAAACTATGTGGTCGGGCTTAGTTTTTGGGGAGGAAAATAAGGAGAAAAAATTCTGCCTCTGCCTACTAGCATCCATTGGTATTCATCTGGCTAGCGTCCTGTCAGAGTGTGAGAGAGTTGAGGGCTGTTTGGAAACTGAAGCAGTATTTGCTGTGTGAGCAAGGAGACAGCAAGGAGCCTGGGCATGACTTAGCTCAACTGTTCTGTACTAAAGCTGCTTTGTGCTCTGAAACTGAAAGTCCTCTGTTTGTTTTGCATTTGGAAGAGATTTCTTTTCAGGTGGGGAAGGGGAGTAGAACTCCTTAGCATCAGAGCGTGTTAATAATAATATAGGAAATACTAATGCTCTGATGGTTATTTAAAAAAATCCTTTCTTAGCAAGCACCTAGAAGCCAAGAGGAACATACGTGCCAAATTTCAAATTTGTAGGCTTTATGGTTCTGGAGATTTTGTGATGATGCATCAGTGGTATTTTGCTTTTATATTTATAGATTTTTTAAAAAATCACCCTGGCTGGATGTTGAAAAGAAAATAAATTTTAAAAAACTGATAAATTCTCCTCCCCTTACATAAATAGTTATACACTTTCTCATCCTTATTTAACAAGTAAAATATATATTGTGTATATAGTTATAC
>CM019151.1:87955675-87982194 GCA_009733165.1 Naja naja
CTACGTGTGTGTGTGTGTGTGTGTGTGATTGATATATGTATGTATGTATTTGTTTTCGTATATATATATTTTTCGTAGATTTTCACGGGTAAAGGTATGTAGGTCTTGTTGTATTCGGGTCTTGTCCGTGTAAGATTGAGAATACCTTGGTGACGTTTCGACAAGATCCCACTTGCCATCTTCAGGCTGGTGTCTTGGGCTTTGGGCTTCTGCCAGCAAAGCGTGATCTGAGCTGCCTTCTCTCTATAAATACTGGAGGGAGGTGTGGTGTGCTGGCTCTGCTGTGCGGGTTGGTTGGCTGTGTTTTTTGGCTGTGTTGTAAGCTTCTTGATTGGTTGATGGAATTGGTGTTTGCTGATTGGTTGGCTTTTTGTAAGAGCCTGTGTGGCTGAGGTAGTGGCTGCGTGTCCTTCAGCCTTTTGTGTTTTAGCAACCTGGGTAGTGGGCTGTGTGATGACCTTCTGAGTTTTATTGTTGTGACATCCTGGGTCTTGTGCTGTTATCTCCTGGGTCGTTGCCTGTGTTGCAATCTCCTGAGGTTTTGTGTTGTAATCTCCTGAGTTCCATGATGTAGTATCCTGGGTGGAAGGCTGTGATGTGACATTCTGGGCCTTGGTTTGGCTCCGAGTTTGAGGTCTGGCTATGTGTTTATAGCGTGTGTCAGTTTGCTTAGTTTGGGGGTCGGAGGGGGGTGTAGCAGCTGGAGTTGCAGCTATGGTCTGGTTTCTGGACAGTGGTTGCCTTTTGTCTGTGGGGTGGGCATGGGTTTGAGTCTGGTGAGGGAGATTGGTGGTGGCATCATGTGTATTTTGGGTCGGTGTTGGTTTTTTGTGGCTGGGACTTCGTTTGTTGATTAGGCTAGTTTCCAGATGTCTGGTAGGCAGGAAGTATCATCCCCTTTATTCATGTTATGGGGTGTTTCTCTATTCGATGGCTTCCTAATTATTCTCTTGTTGAAATGTTCAGTGTTGGAGATAAGTTTGGATCCCTCAAAATCAATTTCATGTCCTGTGGCTTTAAGGTGCTGGAAAAGGGAGGAAGTTTTTTCTTCTTTTCTGACTGCGTTCTTGTGTTCTGCGATGCGAGCATTTATTCTCCTGTTGGTTTGTCCAGTGTATGTGGCTGGGCAAATTTTGCATGGTATTTCATAAACTCCTTGGTTTTCTAGCTTGGTCTTGTCTTTGGGGTTTCTTAAGATGTTGGCTATTTTTTGGTCAGTGCCAAAGGCTGTCCTGATATTGTGTTTGTGGAGAATTTTGCTGATTTTATCTGTGGTGCCTTTGATGTAAGGGAGGAGGGTGATGCCATTGTCCTGTTTTGTGTCTTGGTTTTTGGGGGGAGTCTCCCTTAGGATTAGGTTGGTGATTGTGCTTCTTGGAATCCATTGGACACATACGTTAGTGAGGGTGTGTAATTCTGTTCTGGTCTTTGTCAGCTAGGCGTTTGGTTCTGGAGATGAGGGTCTTGGCTACGGAGTTGATCTGTGCAGCCCAGAATGTCACATCACAGCCTTCCACCCAGGATACTACATCATGGAACTCAGGAGATTACAACACAAAACCTCAGGAGGTTGCAACACAGACAACAACCCAGGAGATAACAGCACAAGACCCAGGATGTCACAACAATAAAACTCAGAAGGTCATCACACAGCCCACTACCCAGGTAGCTAAAACACAAAAGGCTGAAGGACACACAGCCACTACCTCAGCCACACAGGCTCTTACAAAAAAGCCAACCAATCAGCAAACACCAATTCCATCAACCAATCAAGAAGCGACAACACAGCCAAAACACAGCCAACCAACCATACAGCAGAGCCAGCACACCACACCTCCCCTCCAGTATTTATAGAGAGAAGGCAGCTCAGACCACGCTTTGCTGGCAGAAGCCCAAAGCCCAAGACACCAGCCTGAAGGTGGCGAGTGGGATCTCGTCGAAACGTCGCCAAGGTATTCTCAATCTTACACGGGACAAGACCCGAATACACCAAGACCTACACACATGTATGTATGTATGTATGTATGTGTATATGTATATTTATATATATGTCTGTTTCTGTGTATGTATAGGTGTGTGTCTGTATATATGTATGTGTGTATATATATAATATGTGTGTATATATATATATATATATATATATATATATATATATAATTATATATGTATGTATATATATACACATACACACATACATATACACATACACATAGTTTACAGCGTGTTGTCTGGGCACAATTAATTGTAAGTAGAAATGCAACATTAATATTATCATAAAGAACATAATAAACATCATTAATGGATGCAAAATAGTAATACGATTAGTTTATCCCTCTTACAAAATTTTCAATACAAACCTTTTTGATTATCTTTTTATATTCTAATCTCTGAGTCTGTTAGTTAAGGTTGGGTGGGAGACTTGATCTGCGCTCTGGAATTACACCTCCCATTTCAGAAAAAGCTTTCCATTTGGTTGGTTGTCTTTCAATTTAGGGACTCAGTGGCTAAGACGCTGAGCTTGTCAACCAGAAAGGTTGGCAGTTTGGCAGTTCGAATCCCTAGTGCCGCATAATGGAGCAAGCTCCCATTACTTTTCCCAGCTTCTGCCAAACTAGCAGTTCGAAAGCATGTAAAAATGCAAGTAGAAAAATAGGGACCACTTTGGTGGGTAGAGAACAGCATTCTGTGCGCCTTCGGATTCAGTTATGCTGGCCACGTGACCACAGAGACGTCTTCAGACAGTGCTGGCTCTTCGGCTTTGTAACGGAGATGAGCACCACCCCCTAGAGCCGGAAACGACTAGCACACATGTTTTATCTTTGAATTTAGCCGAAAAAAAGAAAGAGAAAGAAAGCTAGAACAAAGAAACACGTTGAGGTGGCTTGGTCTATGTTGACATGCAAGTAAAGCACAAAATTTACATCCGAGACTTAAAAACGTGACAAACTGTTCGATGCCTGAGAAAAATCACATCTGCCCCTCCCAATTCAAAGAAAGCTGCATTTTAAGACCTGAGTTTTTTGAGGCAGAACTTTCTAGGAGACATTTGAACCTCATAAGCCTTAGGGATCCCTTTCCTTTTCTCTCCCACAAACGCATTCAGTAGGTAACGGTTTTCAAACTGTGAAGCAAGCCCTTTTCCTACACAAAGCCCCCTGCATTCCTCTTGCATGGAGGTTTCGCAGCTGGCCAAAGGGTTTCCTTTTCCTGTGTTCATTCTACCTTTGGAGTGTGAATTTGGCTCTGTGCACTTGCGTTTTCTTAACCTGCTGACATTCTTCAGTTGCTCAGTTCCACAAAATGCATCAGGGAAAGATGTGCTTGCAAAAAAAGCTGCATTTTCTTCTACTGCCTACAATTTAACACGTTTGTACAACTGCCTATCTCACAAACATGACTCCAATATGCTAACATTAAAATGGAATAGAAGATAATAGAAGGGAATAGAGAATAGAGAAGAATAGAACAGAATAGAAAAGAGAATAGAGAATAGAGAATAAAATAGAATAGAAAAGGATAGAATAGAATTAGAATAGAATAATAGAATAGAATTAGAATAGAATACTAGAACAGAATTAGAATAGAATAGAATTAGAATGGAATAGAATTTCTTTATTGGCCAAGTGTGATTGGACACACAAGGAATTTGACTTTGGTGCATATGCTCTCAAGGTACATAAAGAAAAAAATAAAATAGAAATCACAGAGAATGATACAAAACCAGAAAAACTTATCAGAGAGCATTTCACCAAGGCTGCCATTGGCAGTGCCATCTTGGCAAAAACAATAAAATAAAATAAAAACCAAGTTTTCAATGCCGTGCAGATGGCACCAGGGCCCCAGCAAGGCTAATCTTTGGAGAATTGAAAGCTGGCACCCTGGCAGAAATGGCTCTTTTTCCTGGGCCTTGCCAGGTGATTGTATCACAGAAGGGATCCCAGCATGTCCCTCCTGGTGGGTCTTACAGGACAGTTATGGTCCCCTAGGACAAGGGTCTCCAACTTTGGCAACTTTAAGCCTGGCGGACTTGAAGTCCACCAGGCTTAAAGTTGCCAAGGTTGGAGACCCCTGCCATAGGACATTTATCTGGAAATATGACCCACGTTGCTTGTTAAAGGCATATTGTTATCTGGCTGTAGACTAGTGCATTCTACTTAGATTCTATGGAGGGAATCACTAGCTACACTGGCAGTCAAATTACTACTGTCAGGCAACTTCCAAGGTTCTCAGATTTATACATTTCCTTTGGCTATGGCTGATCAAATTAGGGGTTCTCCCCCCCCCGAAAGAAACAGTTCACCTGTTTTGCAGCTGCAAAAATATATGGATTTATGGCTGGATAACCTTTAGTGTAAAATGGGCAAAAGCGTTCCAATAACAAACAAAGTAAAGGTAGTCCTCAACGTATGACCATAACTGAGCCCAATATTTATTTATTTTTTATGAAAATTTTTATTATTTTCCAAAGACAAACAAAACAAACAAACATAAAAATATAAACCAATAACAATTTCAAGTGTGTTGGTCGGTCACAAATCTCAGTGCCATCTCCTCACCATCAATACTCTCTATTACAGAATAAAAAAGCTATACAATGCAAACAAGAAGTAATAGAAAAAAAGAAAGATAGAACCACCTATTTTCTATTTGGAGAGATCTCAAAAAACTTATGCATTTTAATTCATACATTACCTAAATTATCTCCTCTATTAACCAATGTCATTATTATTAACTCTCTACACTATTATAATCTCTATATTATATTTTCATTCAACAATTTAATTTATCTCCATTATATCCATATATTACCAAACTTTTTTATCTAACCATCGATAAAACATACTCCATATCTTGTAAAACTGTTTTTCTTCTTGATCTCTAATTTCAAATGTTAATCTGCTCATTTTGGCAAAATCCAAAATTTTCTTAATCACTTCCTCCTGTGCAGGTATCTTGTCGTTTCTCCAATTTTTAGCAAATACAATTCTAGCAGCTGTTAATACATTAACAATCAAATATTTCAATTCTTTGCTGAATGTCTCTGGTACAATTCCCAGTAAAAATATCTCAGGTTTCAAGTCTATATGTTGTTGTGTCATTTTTTCCAAGTCCACCACATATGGTAATAGGAACCTGGTATCTGGTGACATTTCCAACACTTGTCCGATTTATCCTTAAACATTCTTGCAATCCTTCTCGGGGATAAGTGCCAGCTGTAAAACATCTTATACAAATTTTCTTTATATGCAGTTGACATTGTCATTTTATAGTTCTGATCCCATAATGTTTGCCATTTCTCTAAATCTATCCCATAACCAAAAAATTTTCCCCAAGCAATCATTGTTTCCTTAACCTGTTCCTCCTCCATTTTAACTTCTAGTAAGTGTCCATAAAGTTTTTTACTTTTTCATTGGTACCCATCAAAATTTTATCCAATTCAGTTTGCTTATTATAAATACCTTCAACCTTAACATCCTCATCATATCTAGATTGTATTTGCAAATATGAAAACCAATTCATTTTTATTCCTTGTTCTTGTAGTGTTTGCATCGATTTGAGTTCACCCTTTTCATTTAAAATCTCTCCATATCTAATTATTTGTTCCTTTTATATATTATTGGATATGAAAAAGCTTCAATAGTAGATACCCATAATGGAATTTGTATATAGTGTTGTTTTTTAATTTTTTCCCAGTTTAAAAACAAGGCTTCTCGAATATAATGCCTTCTAAAATATCCTTGCTTTTAGTTCCCTTATACCATAAAAAGCACTCCATCCTAGTAATAAATCATGACCTTCTAAAGTTAATAATCTATTATTTCTCAGCGTTATCCATTCCTTCACCCACATCGGACTTGCAGCTTGATAATACAATTCCCAATTGGGGAGTGCAAGCCCCCCTCTTAACCTTGCATCTTGTAATAGTTTAAGTTTAATTCTTGGTTTTTTGCTATGCCATATAAATTTTGATACCATTTTGTTTAAGTCCTCAAAAAACTCTTTCCCCAGTCTAATTGGTATCATTTGAAATAAATATAAAATTCTAGCTAGGGTCATCATAAACATAAACATTATATTTTATATTTACCTAGAATATTTATGTTTGTGATGACCCAGGGTGGGATACAAAGCAAACACTGTTACAGAAAACCGGTGAAGCCCTTTTTATACCTTCACTTTGTTTCCAAGCTCCAAATATTCTTGACGGAAGACAAAAACTCCCACACAAACAGTTACAAGAAGGAGGAAAAGCAACACAAACCAGGCAAGGTAAGGGCTGGAGGACGTTCACAGATAACACACACTGGGAAGGATGCCAAATTCAAGAGAAGAACCACAAACTAGAGATATTTCCACGCTTTATTTCCAGCATTCTCCTGTATGCATGTCCGACCTCTTATTCAGTTGTCACAGCTGCAGCCCATGAAGAGGATCAAGGCCCCCTCCTCCCGAGTAGACCACTTCTCTCCTGATCCTCTCTTCCCTGAGTGCCCTAGGATGGAGAGGGATGGGCCTGGGTCCTCCTCTGACTGCCCAGCCGGTCTCTGCCCTTCCCCAGCCTCCTCCACAACCTCCAGAGCCACACTTCCACTCCCTGTCGGCTGTTCCTCCTCTTCCTCAGAGTCAGCCTTCACCAGGGGCATGACAACGTTGCTAAGTGAGACAGTTTTGCCCCATTTTATGACTTCTTGCCATTTCTTTGTTAAGTGAATCCCTGCAGTGGCCAAATTAGTAACACGGTTGTTAAGTAAATCTGGCCTCCCCATTGATTTCTCTTGTCAGAGGGTTGCAAAAGACACTTGCAAACCATCATAAATCTTAGTCAATTGTCAAGCATCCGAATGTAAATCACGTGACGATGGTGATGCTGCAACATTCATAAGTGTGTGAAAAATAGTCATAAGTCAATTTTTTCAGTGCCATTGTAACTTTCATAACAAGATAAATAGCAAGTTAAAGCTCTCCTAAAATATATATTTTTAAAAATGCATTTATTTCTTTTTATTCTTTTAAAAACCTTTTGGACAATCATATTGGTCATATTTGTTTAAATTCAGTTAGATTCAACAAGTCATATTTGTTTAGCTTTAGTTGTTGAATTCAAAAGCGGAAGATTCAATGACTGTTTTTGTCAGGCATAGTACCAGAAAAATATGATAAAGGGAATCTATATTTAATATTACATATCTTGAGGCAGCAAGAATTGTATATGCACAGCACTGGAAAAATTAGGAGCTACCCATAGAAGAAGATGTAAATTTAAAAAAATACTAGATTGTGCAGAAATGGATTGGTTGACATTAAAGATAAAAGACAAAGAAGATACAGAATATTTTCAAACATGGGATTTATTTTTTATCAGTGGACAATAGAAGTAAAAACGTATTTATTGTCAATGGACAATAGAAGTAGAAATTAGAAATTGGAAAAAATATTATTATGTATGTTTTATGTTTAATATATTATTATATTATATACTATTATTTAAGCAAATGAACCCAGGCAATACGCTGTTCATAAAGTACTTATGTATGTACATGTTAGGTTCTAACATTCCTAATAAGAAGATTTCTAGTTTAAATTTCACTCTCTGTTTCGTTATTTCCTCTAACCATGTTCTATTTTTTGCCAGTATCTCCGTGCATGAGGGGACGTCCACCACATATGGAAGTATGTTCCCTGATTATGATTTCATCTCCAACATTTGGGTATCATATTTGGAAACATTTTGCCTATTCTGGCTGGTAGGAGGTGCCAGTGGTATAACATTTTATATATATTCTCTTTATAAGGGATTGACAATGTTAATTTATAATTTACCTGCCAAATATATTCCCACTGTTCCAAATTAATGCTATGGCCTATATTTTTAGCCCAGGTTATCATACTTTAACAGTTTCTTCTTTCGTTTTATAATCCAATAAATAATTATATGTATTTACTAATCATTTTTTTCTCAACGCCTTGTAATATTTTGTCTAGTTCTTGCTGAGTTGTGTAAAAACTGAATATATATAAATAAATAGTTGGTTTTTTTTAAATGACTAAAATGTTGGCGGTTCTGCTTTGGTTCTATGGCCATGAAAGAAAGGCTGTCATTCCACTTCAGAATGGCTGCTGTCCACGCCATAAAATAGCATCGTTTTCCTCCAGCTGGGTGGCAAACTAGTCAGCACTGCCATTTGCCCCCATTAACGAGCAGCTTCCTTGCAGGATTCCACATTTTAGAGAGGAATTTGAGAGTAGGAGGTGGAAGCGTTTCTTTGCTCTTTCACCTGTCAAAATCCTCACTTGACCCACAGGGTAAGGGGAGCATGCTGGGACTGTCCTCCCTTAAAGAGACTGGAATTCTTCAACCCACACTCTGCCTGGCACGGACGACTCTTTCTCTGCTCTTTGTGTCTTCGAGTTTTGACTGGGTTGGGGTTTTTTTCTCTTCACACGTCGCCAAAGACAGGCTTCTCAGTGGCAAGGCTCCACAACCTCCCACACAGTGTCTTTTTACCCCAAAGAGAACTCGGGGACTTCCTTTCATTCTGAAGAGCAGTTTTCAGACAAAAGAGGTTTTCCTTTTCTCTGGCTGGCACCAGCTATCTTCCTTGCTTTGCTACACACACACACACACACACACACACACACACAGGAGGGAGGGAGGGAGGGAGAGGGAGCGGGGAGAGGGAGGGAGGGAGGGAGGAGGAGAGAGAGAGAGAGAGAGAGAGAGAATGGGCATTTCCGGGCTGGCTAGGAAAATTCCCTTTTCAGAAGCCACCACCACTATGGAGGCTGGTGAAGATAAACACGAAGAGGTCCAGTTTCTGAACAATGTTCTGTAACAAAAAACTACAGCAAAGGGCCTTGGGGCTATATCACAACTTTAAAAGCATCCCCCAGGCAGGAAAGCGTAACAAGGGATTTAGGGAGGTTTCTTACAAAGCAAAAGAGTGATTGGCAAATTTAATTTAAATTTGCGGGACAAGCATCTCCTTTAAAGCTCAAGTTCTACCCAGGCTTCTTGCTGACACGATGCTCAATAAATCTGAGCCAAATTAAAGGCGGCAGCACAGCCACCTGCCCTCATTCATATATGCTCTGGTATTAGGAGTCAGGAATTATCCTCGGTCCCCACTTCCTGGGTTTCGCTGTGCAACGCCTGATATCTGAGCTGTGTGGGAGAAAGTTATTCAGAATTATAAAACAGGATAAGCTGAGGTGAGTGAGGACATCGGGCAGTGGGGGAAGGACACCATAGCAGTAAGCTCAGTTGAAATGTCTGGTTGTGCTTTGTGGCTACGGGCAGCCCAGCCCTGGTTTTTGCCACGAAAGCAAACGCATCGGTTGTTCCTTGGCCCAGCTGGGACTGAGCTTTGGAACTGGGCCTGGGAGCGGTTGCATTTCACCGTCTGCCTCTGCAGAAGATGGAGGCAGTGCCCGGTTCCTCTTCCAAGCAGCCTTTGGGCGTGAGGGACCCATGGCCGCAGCAGTGGTGGGATTCAATTTTTTTTACTACCGGTTCTGTGGGCGTGCCTTGGTGGGTGTGGCAGGGGAAGGATACTGCAAAATCCCCACTCCCTCCCCACCCCACTAACCTGCTTTCCAGCTCTGTTCTCCTGTGCAGGGCAACAGAAGAAGACCTAGCCGACCAGCTGGGACTTGATGGGAGGCAGAGTATAGATGAGGGCGGGGCCAGTCAGAGGTGGGATTTGCCGGTTCTCTGAACTACTCAAAATTTCCACTACTGGTTCTCCAGAACTGGTCACAACCTGTTGAATATACCACCTCTGCCCGGCCGTAGCTCCTGAGACATCACGGCTGCTCCTTGGTGTGTGCCAGGCTCTCTTCAACTAAGGGGCAATATTGCCTCATCCATCATGATTTACTTAATGTTTTCTGAATGTAGCTATTGTTGATTAACATTTAATGTGAACATATCATACGCCTGATATATTATTGCAGCCATTAATCAAGTAATTTTATTAATGAAACGTAGGAAGGAGCCAAATCTTTGGCGTACTTCTGTGAGTGATTATTAAAGATGGTAGAAAAGAGAAGCCAATTGTTCAGAGTGTCATTAATACCCATTTATTTTCTTTAGTGTACAGTGTCGTTAGATACTTTAACCTTAGTTAAGTTTGATGCTTAATTTGCTGAAGACACTAAATATTAATAAGCCTGAAAAATACAAAGTATGCGATGAGCTCAGATAATGGACAGATGATTCATGCCACTCCTTAATGCTTTGAAACCAGTATGCTGCTCCTCTGGCAAATATATCATGCAACACACTCTTGAAACCAAATCTTCAGTTAGAATTAACAGAATTTGTTTCTTCATTTCCAAAAATGGGATTGCCAGGCGTTCAGTGGTGGGATTCAATTTTTTTTTACTACCGGTTCTGTGGGCGTGGCTCAGTGGGCGTGATGTGGCTCGTTGGGCGTGGCTTGGTGGGCGTGGCAGGGAAAGGTTACTGCAAAATCTCCATTCCTCCCATGCCGCTGCCTCCCGAGGCTTGAGGAAAGCCAGTGGACCCCAGGGAGGGCAAAAACACCGCCCCCGCCATGGTGCAGGATTAGTCCACGCCCACTATGGCCACGCCCACCCAGCAACTGGGCAGAGAATCCTTTGCTAAATTTTTTGAAGCCCACCCCTGATGTTAGTATTAATTAAAAATGCAGTCAAATGTAAGAAATACTATTTCTTATATTTATTTCTTGTATTTATATGATACAAGGCAGTGGTGGGATTCAAATATTTTTACTACTGGTTCTGTGGGTATGGCTTGGTGGGCATGGCATGGCTTGGTGGGCGTGGCAGGGGAAGGATACTGCAAAATCCCCATTCCCTCCCCACCCCACTAACCTGCTTTCCAGCTCCGTTCTCCCATGCAGGGCAACCAAAGGAGACCCAGCCGATCAGCTGGGACTCAATGGGAGGCAGAGAATAGATGGGGGCAGGGCCAGTCAGAGGGGGTGTTGGCCAGTTCTACTACTCAAAATTTCGCACCGAACTCCAAAACTGGTCAGAACCGGCTGAATACCACCTATGCTCTGCATGCGTTTCACCTTGTAAGGAAGGCTGACTTACAGGCCCACCAGCCAACCCTGGACATCCATAAGGGCTTTGGGAAAACCTTCCAAGAGGCTGTCCGTTCCACAGACACTTTTGGCCACTCTCTTTTATTGAATTGCTTGCC
This sequence comes from Naja naja, assembly GCA_009733165.1. Taxonomy (NCBI): domain Eukaryota; kingdom Metazoa; phylum Chordata; class Lepidosauria; order Squamata; family Elapidae; genus Naja; species Naja naja. The sequence continues at coordinate 87,966,867 of CM019151.1, forward strand.
CACATTTAAGCCTTTGGGGCAATCTCCAAAGTAAACATGTTGGCCTGCTTCTTTCCTCTATAAAATTGATGATGGTGTTGAATCATAACTCACCACAAAGGCAGCGTTGCAATACGGTGCTGGCTAAGTGTGTCGCTTGGTGTCCTATCAGGAGAATATCAAATCTCCCCACACTCGACTCTGGGTCCTTCAGAAGCTAAAGTCCCGAAGGTGCTTTTTTCAAGAGGCAAATGGACTTTCCTTCTTTCTTTCTTTTCTTTGAAGACGTTTTGCTTCTCATTCAAGAAGCTTCTTCAGCTCTGACTAGAATGGGTAGGGAATGGAAGAATGTTCAACAGTGAAGGGACACAGGACAGAAAACATCCTGCAAAAAGCACAGCTCCAAAACACAATCCTTTCAGCAACTCCACAACTGCTCTATATACTTTACTTTACTTTACTTTACTTTTATTGGACTTATATGCCACCCTCTCTCCCTAGGGACTCAGGGCAGCTTGCAATAAAAAATAGAAATACAATTATTAAAATACATTAAAACCAAAGTAAACTAAGGCCAATAAAAACTAAAAACCCAATTAAATTTAAAATATCAATAAAACCTCACCCCTTACCCTTCAGTCCAGCCCGGACTGTTGAAACAACCAGGTCTTTAGGTCACAGCGAAAGGAACGGAGGTCAGGGGCCAACCGGAGCTCCAAGGGGAGTCGATTCCACAGGGTGGGCACTCCCACAGAGAAGGCCCTACCCCTGGGTGCTGTCAGCCGACATTGTCTGGCCGACGGCACCCCAAGGAGACCCTGCCTGTGGGAGTGCACAGGGCGATTGGAAGTCGATGCTGGCAGGAGACGCTCCCGCAAGTACCCTGGACCCAAGCCATGTAGGACTTTGTATGTCATCACTAACACCTTGAATCTCACCCAGAGGACAACCGGCAGCCAATGCACTGGCAGGAGGGGTGTAACATGGGAGTATCGGGATACTCCCATCACAACCCGTGCGGCCGCATATACCCATTTGCGCTACTCAGCTGACCCTGAGGACACAGATAAACCTCCAAATGGCCTCAACGACTCTCTAAAAGGATGCAAATGACCAGCTGTCTGCAAGGAGTATAAACCCTTCCATTCCCCACCATCCAAGTCAGAGCTGAAGAAGCTTCCTCGGTGAGAAGAGAAACGTCTTCACAGGAAAACAAGAAAGTCCAGTTGCCTCTTGAAAAAAGTAGCATGCCCTGGATGACTGAGAATCTCCATGGATATTCAGGAGCTAAAGGGCTTCCTTGTCTGACCACCCAAGCGCAAAAATCCATTCAGTACCCACCATCTTTCCCAAGCAGAAACAATACAAAGGCATAATACAATCCCCAACAATGCTAACATCAATGAGATCCCAATTATATACCCCTCTCTGGGCCAATTTCCTCACCTTGGTGGGGAGTGGTTTACAAGGACTTAAGACTCCCTGCAAATAAAGCCGAGAGTCTCTAGCAGCTGAGCTAGGTTCCTGGGGGCAGCCGTGCAGAAGTGGGACTGGTGTTAAGGTCGAAGTGCTGACGTTACACACACACAAACACAGATGCTCCACAGCCAGGCTGTGGGCAACTTTTAGCTCATGCCTGAAATGCAGCCACGAAAGTTCCATGAACCAGCAGGTGACTTGAGCCCTGTTGCCTTTCAATGGAGTTTCACAAATGCCACTGTTTCAGAAACAGATTATTTCTTGCAGCAAATTGCAAAGCGTGCCGCCGCCTATTTTATATCTTTTAATATCTCTGCATTAGAAATGAGTGATTACTTTTTAATATTATTGGTAATCACCTATCCCCTCCTGTAAAGATACATTTCTTGGGTGATTGTGTTATATGGTTAATAATAGTACCAATAGGCTCAGTTTTCCTTTGAATAAAAATGATGTGAAACAATACCTACCCTAAAGCATCTTTAATGTCATTACAGAACGGTAGGAGTAAATTAAGCGGTATTTAGCCACCAAAGTCTTTAATTTCATTGCATTTGAGTGGGAATGAGACATTATGAGGTCCAATTTAAAAAGTCACTAATGTTTTTACATCAGAGTAGGAGTAAATTAAACAAAACCACTCCTGAACTGTTAATACCATTTTAATTGAATGTCATTCCGTTTCCTGCTGCTGCTCTTGGTGAGGCTCCTAAGAGCTGACCAGGACCTATTGCGGCTGCTCAGGATCCAGAGTTACCAACTATGGTGACAACCAGACAGGAGATTCCGCATCCTTCTAAACTTCATTCAGCATTGCGATAAAATATTGAACAGATCTGACAAGTTTACAAGCAAAGCAATGGGTGGATGCTGCCAGTTTGCACCGGTTCTAGAGATCCGGTAGCACCGGTAAGCAGTTGGTCCCGCCCACCAGCACCTCCCTTTCCTGTCCTGCATTTCCTTTGTTTGTAGCTCAGCTGATAGGCATGGAAGAGCAGATTGCCATGCCTCAGCTGTTTCACTCACCAATGCTGATGGTAAGGTAAGTTTTCATGCTTAAAATTGCCTGTTTTAGAACACTCCACACGAAGCGCATGCCCATAGAACCGGTAGTAAAATATTTTGAATTCCACCACTGAAGCAAAGCCAGTATTCTTCCCTATAATTTAAAAAAAGATAATATAGAAATGTGAAGTACAGAGGTTGAATTTTAAAATGAATACTGTCAGCTGAATAATTCACTCTTTGCTTGCAGCTTAGTTTAGTTTAGTTTAGTTTCCCTTTACTTTACTTTACTTTATTGTCATTGCACCTCGTGCAATGAAATTAAATACTATCTTCAGTGTACATTATGACTATGAAAATAAACATAAACACACATCCTGCATATTCTATACATTGAATTGAAAACCCCTGATATTGTATTAGTATTGCACTATACAGTAGAATTCAGCAGAGCTACTGCCCTGGGATAGAATCTGTTTTTCAGCCTATTTGTCCTTGTTTTTATTATCCTGTATCGTCTGCCAGATGGTAATAGTTCAAAAAAAGGGTGCCCAGGATGAGATGGATCTTTGAGAATGTTTTGAACTTTCTTAAGGTAGTGGGAGCTATGAAGCTCTTCCAAAGAGGGGAGAGGGAAACCATTGATCCTCTGGGCAATGATGTTAACCCTCTGGAGCGCTGTCCTATCTGCCACTGTGCAATTGGCAAACCATACACAGATGCAATAAGTTAAGATGCTCTCTGTGGTGCAGCGGTAGAAGGTCACCAGCAGGTTTTCATTCAGTTGTTGTTTCCTGACAAGTCTCAGGTAGTATCATCTCTGCTGGGTCCTTTTGACCAGGGCTGCAATGTGAGCACCCCAGGTCAAGTCCTCTTTTATGGTAACACCCAGAAACTTAAAACTGGCCACTTGCTCCACTCGGTTTCCATTGATAAGCAAGGGCTGGATGTCTGATCTGTTCCTTCTATAGTCCACTCTAAGCTCCTTGGTCTTACTGGTGTTGAGGACCAAGTTATTGACTTCACACCATGAAAGCAACCAGTCCACCTCATCTCGGTAGGCAGATGCATCCCCCCCCCAAGTTAGGTTTTAATGAGAAGATAAATGGAGGAAATACCAGTGAGTGAGTTCTCTGCCCAGGGTGGCATGGAAGTGGGATTCTGGCCTTCGCGAGGCAAGGTGTGATGACCCAGGGTGGGATACAAAACAAACACAGTCACAGAAAACAGGTGAAGCCCCCTTTATTCCTTCAGTTTGCTTCCAAGCTCCGAATATCCTTGACTGAAGACAAAAAAACTCCCACACAAACCATTACAAGAAGGAGGAAAAAAGCAACACAACCCAGGCAAGATAAGGCTGGAGGATGTCAACAGATAACAGAACACACACTGGGAAGGACGCCAAACTCAGAGAGGAACCATAAACTAGAGATATTTCCACACTTTGTTTCCAGCGCTCGCCCGTATGTATGTCCGTCCTCTTATTCAGTTGTCACAGCTGCAGCCCATGTAGAGGATCAAGGCCCTCTCCTCCCAAATAGACCACGTCTCTCCCTTATCCTCTCCTCCCTGCATGCCCTAAGATGGAGAGGGGATGGGCCTCGGTCCTCCTCTGACTGCCCAGCCAGCCTTTGCCCTTCCCCAGCCTCCTCCACAACCTTCGGAGCCACACTTCCACTCCCTGCTGGCTGTTCCTCCTCTCCCTCAGAGTCAGTCTTCACCAGGGGCATGACACAAGGGCTGCTGAATGACCAGATGCACCAAATCACATTCTTGAGAACTGCAGATGGGCTTGGGGGAACTTTGGTGCAGAATTCCAAGCCGGCCAAGCCCAGCGTCTTCTGGGCAGTTTGAAATTCCAATAATCTCCAGCCTCCTAGGTGGGGTAGGTGGGCATCAAAACAGGGGGGAAGACAGGAAGCATTTAAGTATTTATTGGCTTGAAAATGTAGTCTGGAGAGTTTCTGATTGTCACTTTCAAAATTCCACATGGCAAGGGATTTCCCCAGTGGGTTCTACTCCTCCCACACTGTATCTGGCAGATCAGGGTGGGTGGGGGGAGCCAGGGGTTGTGCCTTCTCTGGCATGGCACTGCCTCTCTTCCCCAAAACACAGAGGGCTCCACTGCTATTGGCTCTGCCCCCAGACAGGGAGGCTGGGAGGTTAATTATGGGAGTTGGGATACGGGTACCTGTGGTTGGTGGCTTTTGCTTTTACTGAATCTCAAGTCGGTTTCTTCTGTTTGAATGGAATGCCTTGCTCTTATTTCATTTGCTACTCGGATGGATGGATGGATGGATGGATGGATGGATGGATGGATGGAAAAAAATCAATGCATTTCAACTGTACTGAAAGAGAAACTATTTGCTGGAAGTTTCAGCTATCTGACAAACATATCTATTTATTTGGCAGGGTACAATTTAAATGCACACACACACACATGTAAATTATCTTCAGATCAGATTTTAAAGTTGTTTCTTGCAGATGTTTCATTACCCGAACAAGGTAACGCCGCCAATGCTAGTGGGGGATGATGGGAAATGCTTTTATCCCCAGTAACTTCTAGAGTTGGAGCAAGCCACCATCAACTTAGAGAAAGCCAAAAACACTGTTGCCTTCAGTATTTTGCTGTAAGGGGTCTGAGTTTTTAGTATCTACTTAATTGTGCCTTTGGGATGCTTTCAGCCTTGACTCAAAACAGCCTGCTAGGTCATTGCAATGGCTAGTAGCTTATTTTCTTACAGATCAAACGTCCTTGCCATGGTTGAGGTGGATTGTATTGTTCTATTGACTTTAATTCTCCTGGGCTAGGAAGTTATTTTATTCCCTTTGTGTAGTAGATTCATGTATTTCCCCCACTTTTCACTTAAGCAGCTTCTTTCTATCCAGGTTGATAACATTGCAGGGAGTTAATTGGAGCTTATAGTCCAATATGTGAAGCGCAGGAGATGTTTTTGTATTAGGACTTTCAACCGCTTGAATCTTCCTCACCTCCAGGAAACCATGGGATTTGTGGACCCACTGCAAGAGCCATGAGGCAAAGCGGTTCTGAGCATTGTGCAGAGAAGCCATAAGTTCAAGCGATGTGGGATAGGAACAGAGGTGGTATTCAGCAGGTTCTGACCAGTTCTGGACAACCAGTAGTGGACATTTTGAGTAGCTTGGAGAACCGGCAAATCCCATCTCTGACCGGCTCCGCCAACCCCATCTATTCTCTGCCTCCCATTGAGTCCCAGCTGATCGGCTGGTGTCTCCTTTGGTTGCCCTGCACAGGAGAACGGAGCTGGAAAGCAGGTAGTGGGGTGGGGAGGGAATGGGGATTTTGCAGTATCCTTCCCCTGCCACGCCCACCAAGCCACGCCCACCAAGCCACACCATGCCTGCCATGCCACACCATGCCATGCCCACCAAGCCACACCCACAGAACTGGTAGTAAAAATTTTGAATCCCACCACTGGATAGGAACCAGGTGGGACTTTAGCCCAGGGGGTCTCCTGGTGCTGTCTGTTAACTATCATGATGCCCTCAGCAGCAAAGAAGGAGATCAAGAGAAGGCCGAAAGCAGAGTTGTGATCCTGAAGAGCAATCCTCAGAACTGAACTCTGCACTTGAGGTCAGGGCTATCTTAACACATGGGCCTGATGGGCACTTGCTCGTGAGCCCCACGAGCCTGGGAGGCCCATGCTAGTAATCTGTGTATGTTAACCCTTCAATGCACCTTGTGTCATATAAATACAACAACATTTTACTGCATTTTTTAAAATTAAAACTAACATGCGTTAATAGAAATTAACACTGATTTTTAAAAATATATGCTTAATTTTATCGACCATTTACATTTTTATTGAGTAGTTGTCGTAGGGGCCCCAGTACACTGCTTTGCCCAAGGCCCATAATGCTGTTTGAGGTCTGGGCATCACAGACTAAGTTGGAAGTGCTGTGTGGCTTCCTGTGTTTTGTGTTTCCAAAGCGGCAACTTAAAATAAATTCAGGACAATTATGCACTTGTCAGTGGCACTACTCCAACAGCTACCCCTTTCCTGGCATATAGAAAATGGCAAAAATCCGATAAGTCTTAAAATCAAAATCAGTAGGGAGGAACTCCTTCTCTCATTTTTTAGGTGTAGCATGTAAAAAAGCCAGCCAGTATAGATTTTCATAAGGCCTAAGTGTTTGTTTGTGTAGATACATACGTGTGCAGCGTGCGCGCCCTCAAAAATTCCATATTTAAAATTTGGAGAAGTTAAATAAAGAAGGAAGAATATAAAGAGGTTCTAGTTGGAGTAACAACCAGATATACGAAATAAGTATTAGAATATTGTTTGATAAGAAAGCACTGTCTAATTAATTTGTAATGTATATGGGTTTTTTTTTTTTAATGAAATGTTTTGTATTTTGTATTTATCTTTTTAATGTTTAATAAAGTTTTTCTAAAAAAAAACTTTTGGAGAAGAGTAAGGTAGTTGCTCCCTTAGATCTTGGTGTTCCTCGGCGCTGCGTAAGTGCTTGAGCATACACAAACAATTCACACCACCCCTTTGTAAGCAACAATTTCCCTTTCTTGATCAACATCCTCCTTGTGCCTCTCAAAACAACGGAGGCCTGTTTAGCCATGGCAAAAGTTGATGATTAGTCAGGAACGTCTGGACTTCATCGGCGGGACTTCTTGTAACCTCATCAAGCAGTGCTTTGTCATGGTTTGTAGGAGGGGGGGCTCATTCAGCCCAGAGACAGCCAGAAGGAAGACAGGAGTCGCCGTGACAGCTAGTGGGACATGGCAGCACACAAGGCAGCTCCACGCAAAGCAAAGAGGCCGCTGGCGTGGCAGGCCTTGTCCGGCCGTCTCCCGGGCCTTCTGAGTGATCGCTGCCAGGGATGAAGCTGGTTGACCATTAACCGCCGACTTTGCTGACCTCCAGCAATCCCCGCCACCTGCAGAGGGCTGTTGCTGTTTTGTGCTTTGTTTCTTGGCCGGGATGATGGTTGCTCAACACATTCGAACAAGGCATCAATCTCTCGATATGAAAAGGAAGAAGGAAGGAAGCGCTTGTTCGGAGGGGAAGCCACCACCCTGCCTTGATCCTGTTTTCACGGTCTTGCAGAAAATCTGTTTTTCTTTCTTCTTCTTTTTTTAATCATCGTCTTGACTGAAGGTTGTAAAAGGAGGAAGCCACCTGTCAGCATCAGCACCGCTTTTTCCTCAAATAATGCTGAAGCGTCCCTATTGGGTGAAAAGTAGCAAAGAACCAGATTTTTTTTTTAAAAAAAAGAGGACATTATTTGTCATTCTTCCGGTTCCAGCTAACGGCAAAAAGGACCACTTAAGATCCCTTGTGGCTGTCTGGTCCTTCCACAGGTGTGAAATGGAGGGAAGGAGAGGGGGGGCGGCTTATCCTCATTCTGTGTCGATCCCGCTGATAACTCGCTTCCGAAGGACGGCAGAGTGAGTCGGCTTCGGCAAACTTCCCCGTAGGTCTTCTTTAGAAACTGAGGCACAGGAGGGCAGAAGCTTCCCTCGTTCACCTGGAGAGATGAGGGGAGAAAGCAGGAGGCCAGGAGGAGGCGGGACAGAGAAGGACGGCAAGGGGAGAGCAGAGGAGATCCTTTCGAAGCAGATCTTGGGCCACAGACCCGGATCCTTCCCCCAAGGACTCTGGGCTCACAGGCCAACAGGGAAAACTCTGCTGGCTGGGTTTAGCTCCTTCTCCTCACTCTCTCTCTCTCTCTCTCTCTCTTGCATTCTCTCTCTTTCTCTCCCTCCCTCCCTCCATCTTTCTCTCTCTCTCCCTCTCTTTCTGTCCCTCCCTCTCTCCCTTTCTCCCTCCCTCCCTCTCTCTCCCTCTCTCTTGCATTCTCTCTCTTTCTCTCCCTCTCTCTCTCTCTCTCTTTCCCTCTCTCTCTCTCCTCTCTCCTCTCATCTCTCTCTCTCTCCTTTTCTGTCTCTTTATTCTCTCTCTCTCCTTCCTCTCTCTCCTCCCTCTCTCTCTCCCTCCCTCCCATCTCTCTCTCTCCTCCTTTCTTTCTGTCCCTCCCTCTCTCCCTTTCTCCCTCCCTCCCTCTCCCTCTCTCTTGTATTCTCTCTCTTTCTCTCCTTCCCTCCCTCTCTTTCTCCCTCCCTCCCTCTCTCTCTCTCTCTCTGCAAGCCCATCCTGAGGTATTTGTTTAAGCCAGATTCAATGTACGGTGTGAATCCAGAGAGTGAGTTCACTCGGTGAGCATCCCATCCTGGGCCGAGATCAGAGCCCTTGGTCTCCTTTAATCAATGCTGGAAATGCTTCTGACCTTTCCTGGATCCCGCAGTGGCCATCCTTGAGGATTTTCTCTGCAGAAAAGCCAAGTCACATTTTATGAGAGGGTTTTTAACACAACAATCAGTATTATTATCACCTTTGGGGGAAATACTTCCTGTAGTTGGGACTCTTTTGACAGGACAGTAAAATGTGGAGCACTGGCATTCAGCGTAGGTAGGAGGCTCACTAGACTCTCTCTCTCTCTCTCTCTCTCTCTCTCTCTCTCTCTCTCTGTGTGTGTGTGTGTGTGTGTGTGTAAGGAGTTTGGGTTCAGCAAGCCAGACAAGCCCCAGGCAGAAAGGAAAAGTAGCCACTCCTTCAGCCTTTCGGATATTAACTTGGGGTGTTATCAAGGTCCCAGAAAAAGCCAAGCCAGGCTGGAATTGCCTAACATGGATGGGAGACTACCAGGAAATTCCAGGATTATGGACTAGGCTGGGGAATCAAAGGGGGAAAAAAGAGGCACTTAGCGACAAGCCCCTCCCACCCTGTGCTGCCAAAGTGGCCAGGCGCTCCATGGACAGGTCCATAAAGTCAAGCTCGCCTAGAGTCCTTTCAGAAATACGTTAATATGCTTTTGAACATATTTTTAATATACATACATACATACATACATATATAATTTATGTATGTAAATATTGAACACAGTGCAACCATCCTGTGTTTCCTCTGCCATGCATACTAAAATCAAAAACAAATAACATGCATATTATTTATACATTACAAATTCTGTTACCATTATTTTGATCACAGTACTCATTTTGGTTCATCTATGGTGTCAAATTTTGGGTCTATTTATCCTAGCTATTTTATGTTCCGACTTCTACCTCTCACTTCCAGCCATCGGTAGAATCTATTCCATGTATCATATCTAGTATTAGTTCTAGAGTTAATCTATCTAATTCTGCGAAAACCAGTATTTTCTTTATTATATCTCTTTCTAGAGGTGTATTTTCACTCTTCCATTGCTGGACATGTACCATTCTCAACTTTATTAATATCATTATTAAGTGTTGTACCTGATGATTCTTGACTCTTGATGAATGTATCTTTTCTTTTATCTACACTGAGAGCATTTGCACCAAGACAAATTCCTTGTGTGTCCAGTCACACTTGGCCAATAAAAGAATTCTATTCTATTTGCACTGCTGTCAGGATGTGTAGTATTAAATAAATTGACCCTTACCTGTAGCCCTCTGTCGTAATTCCTAATAAAAATAATTCTGGCTTGAATTCTAGATATAGTCCCACCATTTGTTTTAGCCACTTCTGGATCTGTCGCCAAAATTTCCTTGCATGTTTGCATGTCCACCACATGTGATAATATGTGCCTGGTAATTGCTTGCATTTCCAACATTTTGGGGATACATTTCTAAACATTTTAGCCAGCCTTGCTGGAGGAAGATGCCACCTGTAAAACATTTTATACAAATTCTCTTTATATGATGTGGCCAATGTTAATTTCCTGTTTTTTACCCCAAAGTTTTTGCCATCCATCCGATTCAATATTGTATCCAAAATGTTTGGCCCATAGCACCATTGTCATGGTTTTGAACATATTGTGGCCCTTTGGTCCTCTAGGCCCAGTGTCTGCCTCCTGCTTGCCTTCTGAAATGGTTTGCACTATCAGGCACATTTTTTCACATGTGGTAGACCTGCACTGCTGCAAAAAAGTATTGGAGACTGATTCAGACATGGGTGGAACAAATGGTGGGAGGGTGTATTCCATTTAAGCCAGAATTTTTTTCTCCTAGGAATAATACCAGAAGGATATAGGAAGGATTTACTTTATCTAATAGTACATGTGTTGATGGTGGCTAGAATAATACATGCACAATACATATGCTGGAAGAAGGAAAGCATACTGCCAGTCAGACAGGTTACCTCTAGAATTAAAAAAATAAGGGGGAATCTGAATACTATGAAACGTGGAATTATTTTTATCAGTGGTTGCATAGAAGAAGGCAAGGTCGGAACATTTTATTTATTTGATTTATTTGATTTGTCAATCGCTTACAAGATAATAGGTATAAGTATAAACATAGTTATGAATACATGAAATGGATACATATGAGAAAAATAAAAAGAAACAATAAGACAGGGACGGTAGGCACGTTGGTGCGCTTATGCACGCCCCCTACCGACCTCTTAGGAAAGGGGTGAGGTCAATAATAGACAGTCTAAGGTTAAAGTTTTTGGGGTTTGTGGAAGAAACCACAGAGTTGGGTAGAGTATTCCAGACATTGACCACTCTGTTGATGAAGTCGTATTTCCTGCAATCAAGATTGGTGCGGTTAACCTTGAGTTTGTATCTATTGTGTGCTCTTGTATTGTTATGGTTGAAGCTGAAGTATTCATTGACAGGTAGGACATTGCAATGTATGATTTTATATACTATAATTAGATCGGCGTAGTTCTAGGTTTTCTAGGTCAAAATTTCAAGTCTGGTGGCATAAGGTATTCTGCAACAAGTAGAGGAGTGGAGAACTCTTCTTGTGAAATATTTCTGGACTTTCTCAACTGTGTTAACATCAGATACGTAATGTGGGTTCCAGACTGATGAGCTGTATTCGTCTAGCAAATGTTTTGTATGCTCTAGTTAGTAGTGTGATATTACCAGAGAAAAAGCTACGTAGGATTAGGTTAACAACTCTTAATGCCTTTTTGGCTATGTAGTTACAGTGGGCTCTAGCACTTAGATCATTAGAGATGAGTACTACAAGGTCCTTGACAGAGTTTGGATCATCAACAAGGTCTTGACTATTCGTATTCATAAGTAGCTATGATGATTAGAATAATTAGTGAACAATGTATCAAACAAGAAGATTGTAAATGGTGAAGTAAAATTTATATAGGTATAACAATTGTAGTGCCAGAACGGCTACACTCTGTTGTATTCTTATAATTAAAATTAAAAAATGAAATGGTTTGCACTTGTGAATGGAGACTGGTTCCAAAGATACCGCTGCCTACCACTTCTCTGGTGCTTTCTCCCGGCCTAAAGTTACCCATAAAGCTCAAATAAAATCTTGTATGAAATAACTCCAGGACTGTCTCCCACACTCAGCCACAAGCAACAAGACTTCCTTGGCTGCTCTTCCCCCCCACCCCACCCCGCCTTTCCCCCATCATCAAATGTTTTTTCCAAGTTAATACATTCCTCCAGAAGGGATCCTTAGGGCAAGACAACGGCACTGCACAGGCTGAAAAATTAGCGAAAGCTTCTTCCTTGTTGCTAATGACTTGGTCAATTGAGAATGTGTAATAAAGCTCATTTTGGTTCGTCGTTGAGCTTAGCTGGCTGAATTCCTTGGTGTAGAAAATATGAGGTTTTGATATTCCTGCTTAGAATAATTGACTCATCTGAGCCCCGTTTGAACTCCGTGATTCATGGTTTCTCAAATTAGTAGGGACATAGTTAGGCTAATCGGTGGATGTAATCAACAAAGCCTTTGCGGGGCGGCTTTTGCAATAATAGATTAAGCTGTCAAACAGAGCATCTCCTGTTTCAGTTACGATCAGGCAGAGAAGTCCAATTAAAAATCCTCATTAGCACATTTTCTTCCAGATTTGATTCTCTGGCTGGGCAGGGGAGAGGGCATCACTGAAAATGAGCCCGTTTGAAATATGGCCCAGAATTTCTTTTCCTTTCCATCGTTGGTCGCTTTTCCCCAGTCGAAGGTCGAAGATGTCCTCCAGAGCATCAAGCTTTTCAAGGATCATCGATTTTCCTCGGCCATCTCCTCATCCACCCTGGCTTGAGCCACGTGTTTCCCCAGCTTACTCCCCGCTCTTTGTTCCCAGACCTTTGTTTACTCTGTGATTAATCACCCTTGGACAGGTCTCTTGCGCGGGGGCAGAAAAGGGGCTACTCCTGCAGGTGTGGCTTTCTTGACCAGTCTGTGCAGTCATGGGCTTTCCTTTCAGCCAGGGCTTGGTTTTATTGCATAGAATGGAATGGAATGGAATGGAACGGAACGGAGTAGAGTAGTGTAGAGTAGAGTAGAGTAGAGTAGAGTAGAGTAGAGTAGGGTAGAGTAGAGTAGAGTAGAGTAGAGTAGAGTAGAGTAGAGTAGAAAATAATAGAATAGAATAGAATAGAATAGAACAGAACAGAACAGAACAGAATAGAATAGAATAGAATAGAATAGAATAGAATAGAATAGAATTCTTCATTGGCCAAGTGTGATTGGACACACAAGGAATTTGTCTTTGGTGCAAATGTTCTCAGGGTACATAAAAGAAAAGATACATTCGTCAAGAGTCAAGAATCATCATGTACAACACTCAATAATAGTCACAGGGTACAATAAGCAATCAAATCATACTAGGAAACAGTCAGTATAAATCTTAAGGATACAAGCGACAAAGTTACAGTCATACAGTCACAAGTGGGAGGGGATGGGTGATAAGGAGCGATGAGAAGATTAATAGTAATAGTAGTGTAGACTTTGTAAATAGTTGGACAGTGTTGAGGGAACTATATTTTTAGCAGAATTATGGCGTTTGAGGAAAAACTCCCTTGTGTCTAGTTGTTCTGGTGTGCAGTGCTCTATAGCATCATTTGGGGGGAAGGAGTTGAAACAGTTTATGTCCAGGATGTGAGGGGTCTGTAAATATTTTCACAGCCCTCCTTTTGGCTCGTGCAGGATACAGGTCCTCCATAGAAGGCAGGTTGGTAGCCATTGCAGTCCTTTCTGCTTCTCAGGGATCCAGTTATTTCCAGTGCTTAATTCAGGATTTGCCAGGATTTGGGACTCCTGGATGAATTGAGCTGAAATTCCTGGGATTGTGAGACCAGCGAAACATTGGGGAGGAGGGGAGGGGAGGGATTTCACCTTGGCTTATCTCAGATTACTCAGCAGGGAGAGATGTGGAGATAGGACACCAGGGGAAATCCCAGGGCTGCCCCAGTGGCCAGGAAGTCAGTCATCGTTGCAGGTGAAATAAATGTCGGAGTTGGAAGGGACCTTGGAGGTCTTCTAGTCTAAACCCCTGCTCAAGCAGGAGACTCTATACCATTTCGGACAAGTGGCTGTCCAATCTCTTCTTAAAAGCCTCCAGTGATGGAGCACCTACAACTTCTGGAGGCAAGCAGTTCCACTGATTAATTGCCCTCACTGTTAGGAAGTTTCTCTTTAATTCCAGGTTGTTTCTCTCCTTGATTAGTTTCCAGCCTTTGTTTTTTAACTTGCTTTCTGGTGCTTTGGAAAATAAATTGATCCCCTCTTCTTTGCTTTATCCCCTCAAGTACTAGAATACTGTTTTCATGTCAACCTTAGTTCTTCTTTTCTTTAGACTAGCCAGACCCAGTGGCTGCAGCCGTTCTTCGTATGTTTTAGTCTCCAGGCCTTTGATAATCTTAGTTGCTCTTCTCGGCACTTTCCCCAAAATCTCAACATCTTTTTTGAAAAGCCATGGCAGACTCTTGTCCTGGGAGTGGATCCATAAACTCAGCAATGGAGGAGGAGGAGGAGGAGGAGGAGGAGGAGGAGGAAGAGGAACAGGAAGAAGAGGAAGAGGAAGAAGAAGAGGAAGAGGAAGAGGAAGAGGAAGAGGAAGAAGAAGAAGAAGAGGAAGAAGAGTGGATCCATAAACTCAGCAACAGAGGAAGAGGAGGAGGAGGAGTCATCTTTAAAAACAACTAGAAAGATAGCAAAGGCTATTTTAATGCAGGCCTGCAAATCTTGGGAACGTTACGCACTCCCTGGATTGGGCCTTTGATTTATCCTATCCCACAGCAGCTCTCAAACTTTGTGGTGTCACCATCCCTAAAAAGGATAAGTTAATTTATGTGACGTCTCCCATCCCCAATCAAGTCAATTCTTTCTCGGGGGCTGGTTAAGAAAAATAATAGTTTCAATAATTATTTTTTAAAAAAAATCTGTACAAAACAAAGGTTCTTAGACTTGGCCGTACAGTAGCTGCTTGGCACAAGCCAAATGAGGAATAAAAACCTGAGGTCAATTCAGTGGCGTCTCCATTCTGCTGTGCAGGCCTCGGGGCTTTCAAAATATTTCTAAAACCTACGAGACGCGACTCTCCTTGCATTGCCCCATGTAGGTTGCATACATTTCTTTGATTTGCATTGCTAAAAGGCTTGAATTAAGGAATGCCGTCAACCTGAACATATTTTTTCTCCTGCCTGGTTTGTAAAGAACGGATACTTATCACATAAGCGTCACTTATTTGCAAACATTCCAGGATTTTGACCAGCACAAATCAATGCAAATGTTCTAACCTGGGTTTAAATGAATGTTGATCTGGGAAGACAGTTCTGACCCAGGCTTCGTCAAATGTAATTAAACACAAACTTGTATTAAAAGCAAAACCTATTTTAATGCAACGCTGGGAATTACTTCCATTCTCAGCTAGAACTAAACTTAGTTCCCCAAGATAAGCACACGCCTGTCAGTGCTGTGGAATGCTGCCAAAAACAGAAGTATCCTAAATTAATGATAACTCTGTCTCCGATGCAGAGCCCTCGTAGAGCCTTTCCCAGACTCCAGGACTGGCCCATGTTCCTCCCCAACCTCCTCACTGTCCCAGTCTGCCACCAGCTCCACTGGCGCTGG
>CM019151.1:87983194-88019006 GCA_009733165.1 Naja naja
AGCAAGCGCGTCTCTTCCTCCTGCCCTGAGATATCTCTTCAAACAGGAACATTGCCCATTCTGGGAGTGTTCTGAGGCGAGAAAAGGCCAGGTGGGGTGCAAAGACAGATCACAACACCTGAGGGGGAGAGATGCCTCCGTCCTTGGATTCGGTTGAGCCTGTCTAAATGTTCAGCCCCAACCCTGAGGCACCCAGGGTTACCACCTGGCAGTCCACCTATCCTGGCCTAAACACCTCCTTCCTTCCCTGGAGAAGAATTTCTTCTTCTTCTTCTCGTCCCGTCGCTCGAAAGGCCTTTGGGTGATCTCTGCCCCTTCCCGCCAGCTGTGGGCCCCCCCAAAGGTCCAGAAGGAACCGTATAGGATTGCCTGTTTCCCTTTGCATTGCCTGACCTTTAGAGAATAGAATTAAAATACATACGGTGGCCTACATAGACAGTCTGTTACTGAAGACGCACAGCATTTACATACTGGACGACGGCCTTACTTCATGCATGTGGAAGAAGAGATTAAGACTGTCCTCTCCCACTGGCTGGGGCCCTCTCACCTTTCGGCCTCGTCCCGGTGGCAGACGGCAACTCTGGGAAACCATGGCTGAACACAGGGCTCTCTCTCGGGTTTAGGGCTCGGTGAGATTTTCTGCACACTTACGTTTTCTGCGATGCACCATTTGCATGGATTGCATCTGGGCTTTTTTTCGTGACATTCTCATGTTATTCTCTCAGTACCAGGCTGTTCCAGAACTAATTATACTGCTGGGGTGTGTGTGTGTGTGTGTGTCTGTTCCTTTAAAAAAATGATTGTTAATAGTTGGAGTTCATTGGCAATAAACCTACTGTTGGAAGAAATATCCCTCTGGTTCAGTTCCAAGCCAGGAGAAAGGCACTAGAGACAAAATGGAGGCTGGAGGCTGATTGGAAAGAGGGCCCATTTATTGATGAAGTTAGAACCACATGTTTGTGGTTCTGGTGCAGCTGACCACATGGAGTTGAGAGTGAGGGGGGTTTATACCTTCTCTTGGGCTTTGCACTTGAGCTTCCTGTTCCTGTGCAAGAACATGTATTCTATTGGCTGTTGTCAGACTCCTTTGGGGCCATGTAGGGGTTATGTAGGGGTCATAGTTGGCTCTATAGGCAAAGTACAAATCCTAGGAGTTTGTCTGAGCTACGTTTGGTTGAAGTTTGGTCTGCTGATGCAGTGAACAGGCTTGTAGGGCAATTCCTATTGTGGCTGAGCGCTAGCCCTACCTTTGTTCAAACCTTTGTGCAGGGAATTTGCTTATGAATAGATCTAGCTATCTTTTTATCTCTTAAGTGCTGACATCTGCTTGAGGGCTATTAGGAAAGGAGGGGGCTGCTTTCCAAGAGCACATTTCTCCATTTCTCACCCAGGGAAATATAATATTCTGCCTTTTTAATATTTCTCAACATATTTCATTCTTCTAGGAGAGGGGTGGGTGCTAACTTTCTACACTACCTTAATCCAATGATTTGACTGGTGAGGTGTTTTCCTCAGACGCCAAGCCGGATAGACATCCCAAAGCATCTTTTAGAAGAAGCCAGAGACCCAACTGATGTCAGAGACCATCCTCAGGAAAACTGGACAGACACACATACTATCTGGCTTTAATATTCTTCATACGAAACATCTTGTCCAGTGGTGGGATTAAAAAATTTTTTACTACCGGTTCTGTGGGCGTGGCTTGGTGGGCATGGCAGAGGAAGGATACTGTAAAATCTCCAGTCAGAGGTGGGGTTTGCCAGTTCACCGAACTACTCAAAATTTCCACTACCGGTTCTCCACCTCTGTTTTGTAGAATAATTTGAGCCCCCTTTTCTTCTTTGTGGCAGCTCCTCAAATACTGAATCACTGCTATCGTGTCACTTCTAATTCTTCTTTTCTTTAGACTAGCCAAACCCAAATCCTGCAGCTGTTCTTTCTGTGTTTTGGTCTCCAGGTCTTTGGTTGTCATAGTTGCTCTTCTCTGAACTTTTTCCAAAGTCTCAACATCTGCTATGCTTATCCTTTCTGGAAGATGGAAGAGTTTCAGTTTTACCTGGTGGGTTTCTTTCTTTCCAGTAAACTTTGCTGTATACCTTACCACATAGTGGTACAGTACAAGAAAACTCTCCTACGGAGCTCTGACATGGGAATATATACCTGTCCCATCCAATGGGCAGTAGGTGAATTAAATATTACACCCATTATTACCACTTTGGGGTAATAAAGAAAGTATTAGATTGCGCTGAAATGGACAGGTTGATGATGGAAATTAAAGATAAAGGAGAATCAGAATATTATTCTGTTTGGGACGTATGGTATAACTGGTTAACTAACAGATGCAAAGATTAGAAAATTAACAATGAAAGACGACCAAGGAACCAGAAATAAATACAAGTATAACAATAGTTAGAAAAAAAATACTCACTGCAAGTAATATTAGGGTAAGAATGTACAAAAGTGTAAATTAAAATATATAGAATGATAAATAGAGAGAGATTTTTGATAGAACTATAGAAACAATAGATATAAACACGATATTGTATAAATAAGAGTTAAATAGTTGAACCCAGGAGGTATAATAATGTATATTATTTTTTAAAATGTTGATATAACCAGTATATTACTGCTGCAAAACTAAAACTGTGATACAAAATGAAGAAAAATGTACAATAAAAAAATTAAAAAATAAATGATTACACCCACTTCCTAGAACAGTAGCCCACAAGGACTGTAACTTCCAGCAGCTGACCATTAATCAAATGGGTTGATGGGATGAGAATTGATGTCCATACCTAGAAGGACACAGGTGCCACAAAAGAGGTGCTCTCGGGGCTTCACACACAAACACACACAAAACACACACACACACACATTGTAAATTGGAGTTTTGGGTCCTGGATGCGACTTCTGAGACAAAGACAAGTATACCAAACCCAACAAATCTCATCCTATGGTAAAGAAAGAAAAAAATGATTTAACTATTTGACAAACTTTCAAATAGGACGTTTGAAGATGTATTTGGGAAAACGCAGTAGATACTGTCGGAAGAAATTGCTCCACGTTTAACATATTCAGTGGGGCTGATCAAGATTTGCCATAAAAATCCAAACCTTCCAAGAGTTGCTTTGGGACTCACACAAGTTTTCAATTATGTATAACTTCTGACCATTAATAATAGAACTTTTAAAAAGCATGCTATGAAAATTGTCTCCGATTCCTACTTAACTCTTGTTAGTTGAAAACAAACTCCCTAATATTGCAAGTTGATGATCTAATTTACATTCCCTGCTCAGTTTTATCTTTATTCTTCTCCTTCTAAAATGCTGCCTGATCTCCCACACTAAAATAAGAAAATAAATCTGTTTCCTTTTTAAGATGGAACTGAAGAGCCTTAAGGACATTAAATGTCCATTGCAGGAAAGCAGCGCTAGGACATAAGAGTTGGGGCTAAGTAACTGAGATAGAACAATGTACTTAATTTGATTCTGAGCTGAAGCGAAAAAATAAGGCCAGGCTACATATTACAGGCCTTGAGGGTGCTGTCAAAGAAGGGAAAGCTCTCTATGGCAAGAATGGCCATTGAGCTTCTCTGCTATGTTTTCGTAGTGCTGAGGACCCCAGCAAGAGCTGCCAGTTCTTGGCCTGTCAGCTGCCAGCAGGGAAAAAAATCAGAGACAGATCCATTGTTTCCACCCATATCGATGTTTTGATGCTCTCTTGCAACTCTGCTACTGTAGTTCGAATCAGTCTTAATATGTGCTCTCCAAAGGTATCTGTTACAATAAGATTGCGGGTCAGAAATGTTTAACACAGTTGGAAAGGACCTTGTAGGTCATCTAGTCCAACCTGCTGCCCAACCTACACCATTTCTGACAAATGGCAGTCATCAATCTCTTCTTAAAAGCCTCTCACAACTTCTGAAGGCAACTTCTGTTCTATCAGTTGATTGTTCTCACTCTCAGAAAATTCCTCCTTATTTCTAGGTTGAATCTCTCCTTGATCACTGTCCATCCATTGTTCCTTGTCTGGCCTTTGGGTGCTTTGGAAAATATCTGGACCCTATCTGGAAAATATCTATCCTGTCTGTTGCAGCCCCTCAAATATTGGAAGACTGCTATCATGTCTCCCCTGGTCCTTCTCTTCACTAGACTAGCCAGGCTCAGTTCCGGCAACTGTTCATCATATGTTTTAGTCTCCAGTCCCCTAATCATCCTGGTTGCTCTTCTCTGTACTTTTTCTAGAGTCTCAACATCTTTTTTATAATGTGGTGACCAAAACTGGATGCAGTACTCTAGGTGTGGTCTTACTAAGGCTTTATAGAGTGGTATTAGTACCTCCCTTGATCTTGATTGTATCCCTCTGTTAATGAAACTTAGGATTGTTGTTCCTCTACTTCCGATCTCCCCCGTATTGCACCAAAGTTTACCTAACATCTCCCACGCCTGCCTTAAGAATATTTTTTTTTAGCCCTGAAAAGAAATGGGAAAAGAGCTAGAAGGGGTGAGAGGAAGAGAGTTCTTAAATCTTCTGTGTAGATAAGTCCAAGCAGGTTCCCCACGTAGGAACAAACAGCCTTTGATTTCTGTTTCAGGTGTTCAGTGCGTTCCACTCCTGATATTATCACCAACCAGTGATGCTCTTTCTAGTGAACTTCATGTTTCATTGCTTTTTTAAAATCAGAAATAGATCCCCTCTGAGTTTGCCAACAATGCTTTCCGCCATAACGCTGGTTTACAACAAAGCTATAATGCTGTAAAATCGCAGGTTCTGAAATCTATTGTTTAGAACAGGGGTGTCAGACTCAAGGGGTACTTAGATCTGTCCCGCAGTGCCTCTGCTAGTGAAAACGGAGCTTGGGAGGGCAACTCTGCTTTGCTGGCAGTGGGTTGCAGGCAAGGGTGGGCCTCAAAAATTTTAACAATTTGCCCGGTTGCTGGATTGGCATCGCCATGGTGGGTGTGGCCTAGTTGGCCTCCTGCAGCATGGCAGGGGCTGTTTTTGACCTCCCTGGCTTTTTTAAGCCTCCGGGAGGGCGAAAATGGCCTCCCCGGACTCCAGAGGCTCTCTGGAAGCTGGAAACGGGCCCATTTCTGGCCTTCCTGAACTTCTGGGAGGCCTGTTTTTCATCCTCCCCGAGTCTCTGCGTGGACCCTGCAGTTACCTGCATCCAAAACGGGCCGCATGGGGACTCCTGGGAGGGGTGGAGTGGGGTGGGTGGGGCCAGTCAAGAGTGGGATTTGGGGGTTCTCTGAACTGCACAGAATCTTAGCTAGGGGTCTCCTGAACCCCTGAGAACCCCCCAGTAGCCCACCCCTGGTTGCAGGAGGCTGTCGCAGCCGAAAATAGAGCTCAGGAGCCCATTTTCATGGGTTTTCACTTGGGTTTTCACTTGGACCACCACAGGTGCCCCCGACACAAGTGATGTTGAACTGGCCATGTCCACCCTGGCTACGCCCACCCCGCCACCCCCAGGTCAAACACAACCCTGATGTGGCCATCAATGAAATGGAGTTTGACACCCCTGCTTTAGAATAATAACTCAAGGCCTGGAACAGTTCAAGAAGGAAGCAGTTGGCCAGAATGAAAACAAAGTAGAGTAAGATGCACACCATAGCGCACGGCTTGGCCTTCGTCTGCTTAGTATTTGGCTGGGTGAGAGCAACCTCTTCGAGTGACCAAGGAGTAAACCAATAGTGTGATGTACATGGGAAAGCAGCCAAGATGCCACAACAGAAGGAAACCTTCCACGTTGCCTTCCTGGGTGGGCTTCTGCTTTGGCCAACCAATTTTTCCTCATTCCACTGGTCCTTAAATTTGCTCAAAAACTCCTTGAGACTTGGAAGGATCCTCTGTAAAAATGCAAGGAGATTCACATGGATAAAAAAGATCAAAGCCACCCCTGGGAGCAATCTGTTAAAAATACGACGTCCTGCATCCTTCAGTTATCTTTATGGCATCAGTTTTTTTTAAAAAGGACAACATAAAGCGAATTGTAGGATTAGGTTTTTTAGCTGTCCTGATCACAATCACCTCAATGCTAATGAAGATAACCCTCTTATACCTTTGCTACCACGAAGCAAACTGCTTTTTATGCTGTTAGCCTACAATTATTGACCAGAACAAATTGACTGAAATCAAGACTGAACCCCGAGATGATGATGATGATGATGATGATGATGATGATGATATATAATAATAATAATAATAATAATAATAATAATAGAGATAAGCTTTATTTCAGCACTGAAGCTGCTCAGATTTCTTCTGTAAAGCAAAGCAATAGACTTTCCCATACACTTTCCTTGAGATTACTGTCCATCCTACTAGGTAAGATAGGGTGGACACAGTTCAGATCCCATCCTCAAGCATTGTCATCTTCTGCAGCCTTGAAGGCACGGCTACCCTCTGGCCATTCCAGCCCTTTGGAACCACTTCCCTCTGAGATTGGCTCAATTCTGATTGATTGAGTGATTGATTGATTGATCTAAGGAGCCCTACCTATTTAGCCTTCCAGAAGACCATGAAGACCTAGTTTTTTCACCCAAGCATAAACTAGTATGGGAATGAATTAAGAGGCTAGGATTCAATTTTTTTACTACCAATTCTATGGGCGTGGCTTGGTGGGCATGGCAGGGGAAGGTTACTGCAAAATCCACATTCCCTCCCCACCCCACTAACCTGCTTTCCAGCCCTGTTCTCCTCTGCGGGGCAACCAAAGAAGACCCAGCCGATCAGCTGGGACTCAATGGGAGGCAGAGAAGAGATGGGGCTGATGGGGCCAGTCAGAGGTGGTATTTGCCGGTTCTCCGAACTACTCCAAATTTCCACTACCGGTTCTCCAGAACCGGTCAGAACCTGCTGAATACCCCCTAGTGATATGGATTGCAATGTTGTCTTAGTGAGAACTTTATGTTGTGTTTTATCTTATGGTTTTTGTTTTGCTTTGAGCCATTCAGGGCTACCTGTAAGACAGATGACCATATAGATTCTCTAAAGAAACAAATACATGTGTAATTTTTACTTGGGGAAAAAAAAAGACTGAACCCAATCGTTTCACTGAAGTTTCTCAGATGTGGAAGAGCAGGAGCCATTTTCCATTTCCTATAAGGGAACCCTTCACTCGATAGGCAAATAGAATGTATAGAATGTGAAGCTACCGCTTCATCTCGATTCTGCCAAGCTGGTAGTGGCAATGAGCAGCAGAGACCGAACCGGTTCTCTCCGCCGCTCTGCTGTTGGACCCACACACCCACCCGGGCTCCCATACTCACCTTCCTCCTCTGCTTTTGAAGTGCAGCTCCTTTGCGTGGCACAGAAGAGTGTTGTGTGGCAGCTGCTGAAACGACCGGGATCATGCAGGCTTGCAGGAGGTGAGTTGGAATGACTCTGCACCTGCGCAAAGTGAGCATTTGGTGCACGCATGCACGCAAAGTGTGTTCACGTGCGCAAAGCGTGCCCACCAAGCTACACCCACCAAACTGGTGGTAAAAGTTTTTGAATCCCACCACTGATGTGAAGGGTGTGTGTTTGTGTTTATTTTCAGTCATAATGTACACTGAAGGTGGTATTTAATTTCGTTGTACCAGGTGCAATGACAATAAAGTAAAGTAAACTATTCTATTCTATTCTGCAATATTAATGCAGTATCAAGGGTTTTCAATTCAATGCATAGAATGTGAAGGGTGTGTGTTTGTGTTTATTTTCATAGTCATAATACACACTGAAGGTGGTATTTAATTTTGTTGTACGAGGGGCAATGGCAATAAACTGAACTGAACTGAACTAAACTAAGCTCTTTTTCTTTAAGAAAAGCAGTTGCTCTCTTTTGGCACTTTGACTCCCTTCCAAGGAAATTTCTCCAAGTTTACGCTGCACCCATCTTGAGTAACCTTAGCCAGCTTGGGGGTGTTACATATTTAGGTACTATGACATCACCAGACCTCAGCTTACCAACGGGTGGCCCAAATTTAAGGACAATGCAGAAAATTCAGGCCCGTTTATTGCCAGCAGACAGGGCTTTGATTCAGGGGGGAAAGGGGAGGGGGGCATACAGGGGAGGTAGAGGGGAGGATGAATTCCCATTTGTTTCCCAGCTTTCTGGAAGGAGAAGAAAAAAAAACCAAGAACGGAGGGCTTTGTGGCAGTTTTGTTTGTGGTCCACTT
This sequence comes from Naja naja, assembly GCA_009733165.1. Lineage (NCBI taxonomy): Eukaryota > Metazoa > Chordata > Lepidosauria > Squamata > Elapidae > Naja > Naja naja. The sequence continues at coordinate 87,991,361 of CM019151.1, forward strand.
GAAAGGCTGGGGGTCTCCACCTCCATCCACCTCCCCCCCCCTTGGGCAAGGAAATGTGTGGGCAGCTGGCAGCAGGCCAGCATTGCTGACATCCCAGCTACCCTCGAGGGCCTCTGGGCGCTGTGGGCGGGAGTCCAAAGAGCCCAGCAGGAGTGACCTGGAAGGGAGGGCAGAAACGCCAACCGGGCAAGAGGAAGGGAGTGCGCAGAGATGATGAGGTTGCACCTGGAAGGAAGAGCAAAGGGGGGGGGTGACTTCTCACCATGTCTTCTCGCATGGGGTGGGGGTGGGTGGGGAAAGAGCTACTGTCATTCTTGGGAGCGGAGGGGAGGGAGGCATCGGTCCCTGCCGGCTTTCAGTGCTGAGAAATCCTTTCCTTTCTTCTCCTTCTTCTTCGCAGGTTAAAAAAAGTAAAATAAAAAGAACACCTGCAAAGAGACCAGGTGTGCCCCTAACAATAGAATAGAAGTAGAATAGAATAGAATAGAATAGAGTAGAATTAGAATAGAATAGATTAGAATTAGAAAAGAATTAGAATAGAATAGAATTAGAATTAGAATAGAATAGAATAGAATATAAACAGAATAAAATAGAATAGAATAGAATTAGAATAGAATAGAATAAAATTAGAATAGAATAGAATAGAATAGAATTAGAATAGAATAGAATATAAACAGAATAGAATAGAATAGAATAGAATAGAATTAGAATAGAATAGAATATAAACAGAATAGAATAGAATAGAATTAGAATAGAATAGAATAGAATAAAATTAGAATAGAATAGAATAGAATTAGAATAGAATAGAATAAAATTAGAATAGAATAGAATAGAATAGAATAGAATAGAATAGAATAAAATTAGAATAGAATAGAATGGAATAAAATTAGAATAGAATAAAATTAGAATAGAATAGAATAGAATAGAATAAAATAAAATTAGAATAGAATAGAATGGAATAAAATTAGAATAGAATAAAATTATAGAATAGAATTAGAATAGAATAGTATTAGAATAGAGTAGAATAGAATTAGAAAAGAAAGGAATTAGAATAGAATAGAATTAGAATAGAATAGAAACAGAATAGAATTAGAACAGTAGAATAGAATAGAATAAAATTAGAATAGAATAAGAATAGAATAAAATAAAATTAGAATAGAATAGAATAGAATAGAATAGAATAAAATTAGAATAGAACAGTATTAGAATAGAATAGAATAGAATAGAATAGAATAGAATAGAATAGAATGCTTTATTGACACAAGGAGTTTGCCTTGGTGCAAATGCTCTCATTGTACATAAAAGAAAAGACACATTCGTCAAGAGTCAAGAATCATCAGGTACAACATTTAATAATAGTCATAGGCTACAATAAGCAATCAAATCCTACTAGGAAACAGTCCATATAAATCGTAAGGATACAAGCAACAAAGTTACAGCCATACAGTCACAAGTGGGAGGGGAGGGGTGATAAGGAGTGATGAGAAGATTAATAGTAATAGTAGTGCAGACTTTGTAATAGTTGAACAGTGTTGAGAAAATTATTTGTTTAGCAGAGTGATGGCGTTTGGGGAAAAACTCCCCTTGTGTCTAGTTGTTCTGGTGTGCAGTGCTCTATAGTGTCGTTTGGAGGGTAGGAGTAGAAATAGTTTATGTCCAAAATGTGAGGGGTCTGTAAATATTTTCGCAGCCCTCTTTTTGACTCGTGCAGTATACAGGTTCTCGATTGAAGGCAGGTTGGTAGCCAGGTTGGTTTTTTTCTGCAGTCCTAATTGCTCTCTGAAGTCTGTGTCTGTCCTGTTGGGTTGCAGAACCAAACCAGACCATTATAGAGGTGCAGATGACTTTCAATAGACTTTCAATAGATGACAAACTATAGTAATATGTAATATAATACATAATATAGATGACTTTCAATAGATGACAGTATAGACTTTCAAGTACACCGGCAAACTGAGAAGGGACTTTGGATCATGGGAGCTGCAGCCCTGAAGTCAATTCTGCAACCCAACAGGACTGCCACCCTGGCTTCCCCTTCCCCTGGGCCATGGGATTGGGAATGAGTGGGCAGGAGAAGTCATGGAGATAGTTTTCCTCACAGAAAGGGGACGTTCAGAGGCTACTTGTGACAGAGATGGCGGATATCACTCTTGGCTTATCAGAAAATGGGGTTGCCTTAGTACGTGGAGTGAATCCAGTCAACAGAGTCCATAACACTATATACTCTGACGTAGGGTGCCACAGTTAAATTTCAGTGTTATTTTACACCAGTGTAAATTTTTTTAGCAATCCGGGCATGACCCCATTTTGGAGCAGATCTACAATTTCTTGCAAGCTGTCAACAAAGCATTGTGTGGCAAGCATTGTGTACAAGGGTTGGGCCCATTTCCCCTTTCGGTAGTGCTGCTGAGAACACCACAACAGTTGCCCTTCTCTGGAGATTAAAACATACAAAGAACGGTTGCAGGATTTGGGTCTGGCTAGTCTAGAGGAAAGAAGGACTGGGGGGGGGGACCTGATAGCAGTCTTCCAATATTTGAGGGGCTGCCACAAAGAAGAGGGGAATCAAATTATTTCCAAAGCACCAGAGGGCAGGACAAGAAACAATGGATGGAAACTAATCAAGGGGAGAATTAAGGAGAAACTTCCCAATGGTGAGGACTATTAACCAGTGGAATAGGTTGTCTTCAGAAGTTATGCTTCACCACTGGGTTTTTTTAAAGAAGAGACTGGACAGCCATTTGTCTGAGATTGTAGAGGTTCTCCTGCTTGGGCAGTGGGCTGGACTAGAAGACCTCCAAGGTCCCTTCCAGCTCTATTCTGATTCAATGGATTCATGAGCCCAGCCCGGCCCAACCTATGTCTCCCACCAAGTTCAGATGCACGAAGCCGAGCATTTTCTTTCCAAAAGGAGATTAATCTGAATCTTCTCAGAGGTCCCATCTCAGACTCTCCTCCATAATGCCTTCAAACTCTTGGGAAGAAACCCCCTTCTTCCCTTGGGGATCATTCCAATGTCATCCACCATGCCAGAGAAAGGGGGGACCCCCCCCCCCACAAGCTTACAGAACCACAAATCATTAATAAAGAGTAACTCAGGGGTGGGATTCAAATTTCTTAACAACCGGTTCTGTGAGCGTGGCCTAATTTGTGGGTGTGGCTTGGTGGGCATGGCTTGGATGTAAATATTGTAAATATTTATGTAAATACTGAATTTTTTTTATTAAAAAAGAGCAACTTTTACCCAAAATCAGGCAAAGCAGGCAGGCAGATTCAGTTGCTCACAGAATCACAGATTCACTCAGAGATCTACCATTCTGCAATCTGCTGCCTGAGTCTGTCACATAAAATTTGCTTGCAAGTTTTTGTAACAACTGGTTCTATAGAACCGGTCTGACCAGGCAGAATCCCACCACTGGAGTAACTCCTGAAACAGGCCACTGTACTGACCCGGGCTTCCCAAGATCATGAAGCGGACTCCTCGTCCCGATAAAACCCCTTTTGTTTAGGTTAAAGCGAATTCCTCTCCAGCAAAGTCCTGGCAAACAGTCTTTCCTGAGATTTCACAACTACAGACCTTTATCAGGCTTGGAGAGTTGCCAGGCCAACATCTTCCAAACGCCACACTGTAGCAGCAATTACTTGGCAAAAAGTCAGGAACAGATCGTCACCCTAATGAATTGAACTAATTATCTCCTGAAAACACCACTCCCCTTTCGCTTGTCTTTATTCCCTATGGGAGGGGCCATTCACCGTCCACCTGAGCCTTTACTCCCGAGTCGACTCTTGTTCCTTAACTGTTCCCTTCTCCTGGCAGCTCTGTGCATGCACACATTAGAAACAGGCTGTTCTTCTGCCCCACTGATCTCCGACTCCAAAGGCAGCTCGGGCAGGGGGTTGGACTAGATGACCTACAAGCTCCCTTCCAACTCGGATTATCTGTTATGTTGGCCAGCAAGGCAGACATGGCTTTGAAACGGCATCTTATAATGAACATGCAGTCATTATTAACTATCCTCCACATTGCCTCTATAGTAAGACAATTAAAGTTGAATTAGTGTGTAACCTACTGTGACATTTATTGTTATATAAGCTGATTCCAGTCATCAGATGTTGACTTTCTGGAATATATTTTCCAAATATTATACGAAATGCAAGATCATATATAACACTTACCTTGTCAAAATGTTGTCTGGTGCAAATTAAATTATCGACAGCAATATAATTTTCTACACACTTTATTATTTTGATGCATTTATTGTCAGCGGACAAAGGCTTATCTTCAGATTTGGAATTCAAAGATGGGGGTGGGAAAATTCAGTTTAATGTTTATTCTCTGTACTTTCCTCAGTCATACTTCTGCTAAGATAAATGTGTTAAGAGTTGGAGTGGTTATTGTGTTAGAACTCCATTTGGAAGTTTATGGCCCCCAAATTAGGCTTCCAGGTATGGCCCGGCCAGTCTCATAGCTAAACGGGTTACTCAGTTTGATCCTACAGTTCTATGGCTGCAACCAAATTGTGATGACCCAGGGTGGGATACAAAACAAACACAGTCACAGAAAACCAGTGAAGCCCCTTTTATTCCTTCAGTTTGCTTCCAAGCTCCGAATAACTTGGATGGAAAAAAAAAAAACTCCCACACAAACACGAAGAAGGAAAACAGCAACACAAATCAGGCAAGATAAGGGCTGGAGGATGTCCACAGATAACACACATTGGGAAGGACACCAAACTCAGAGTGGAACTATAAACTAGAGATATTTACACGCTTTGTTTCCGGCATTCGCCAGTATGCACGTCCAAACTCTGATGCAGTTGTCACAGCTGCAGTCCATGAAGAGGTCCTTTCTTCCCAAGTAGACCACGTCTCTCCCTTATCCTCGCCTCCCTAGGATGGAGAGGGTATGGGCCTGGGTCCTCCTCTGACTGCTCAGCTGGCCTCTGCCCTTCCCCAGCCTCCTTCACAACCTCCAGAGCCACACTTCCACTCCCTGTCGGCTGTTCCTCTTCTCCCTCAGAGTCAGTCTTCACCAGGGGCATGACACAAATCTTCAATAGATTTTGCCAGAAAATTGCAGCTGTAGACATGTTTGTGGTTTGAAGAGCTCAAGAAGAATGCCTTGATAGTCATCACTGGGATTCTTAAACTCTTTTCTACAGAAGGTAGTTGGGTTTATATTTGTAAGCCAAGAAGACATGTTCATAACCAACCCTACATCATGGCTGGATGGTGGCTAGCAAAACTGACAGCAGAGTTGGACAGTAAGGAGGTTGGGGAGGAACATGGGCCAGTCCTGGAGGCTGAGGAAGGCTTGCATGAGGGCTTTGCATCAGGGGCAGAGATGGGGCCAGGGCAGCCTGGCAGTTATCAGCTGCCTTCGGAGTCAGACAGCAGTGAGGCGGGGGAGCAGCTGGAGTCGGTTCCCAGCCTGCACATGCGCAGAGCTGCCAAAAGAAAAGAACAATTATGGACTAAGGGTTGACGTGGGAGTAAAGCCTCAGGTGGATAGTGAATGGCCCCTCCCATAGGGATTAAAAGGAGAAAAAAGGGTCTTTTGCAGGAAATAATTCATTCATTCCATCATTGCAAAGATCTGTCTGTGCATCTCAGAGACTCTGTGCCGAGGCCTTCCTTGTTAGCACTGCGATTGGAAATATTTACTTGGCAGCTCTCCAAGCTAAATAAGGTCTGTGCTCCTAATTGCACCCTTGAAAGGCTGTTTGCCAGGCCTTTGGCTGAAGGTGAATGCAGGAAATTCACCTTTGTTTAATAAAAGGGGTTTTGCCGGGACGAAGAGTCTGCTTAGTGCTTTTTGGCGAAGTCAAGGTCAGAACAGTGTCAAACCACTGGAGAGGATTCTGAAGCCTCTCTGGGAAGGTCAGCCCAAAGAAGAGACTCAACGGTGCAAGCTCCAGTAGCATCGGACCAAACCCCAAAGTCCTAAAAGCTCCAGACAAGGCAAGCAATGAGCTCCACTTTTCCAGGGAACCGGTTCCTGCAGATGGCCGTGTTTAAGACTTCCACTCGTGAGAATATAGCCAAGTGTGTGTGCATGGGGAGGGGTGGGGTTGAGGACCTGGCTAGGAGGAAGGAAAAGGCTCATCAGGAGATATAAAACTCTTGGAACAAGTGATGGGCTATTGTTCCTAGAGGTAACGAGATATTGAAATGCCCATATAAGCTCTGCACGGTAAACATGACTGAATGAGCTAAATCTAATTTCCTGGAAGGTTGTATTAACAGAACCAGTGGTGGGATTCAAATTTTTTTACTATTGGTTCTGTGGGTGTGACTTGGTGAGCGTGGTGTGGCTTGGTGGGCATGGCAGGGGAAGTATACTGTAAAATCTCCATTCCCTCCCCACTCCTGGGGGAAGGATACTGCACAATCCCCATTCTCTCCCCATTCCACTAACCTGCTTTCCAGCTCCGTTCTCCTGTGCAGGGCAACCAAAGAAGACCCAGCCAATCAACTGGGACTCGGGAGGCGACGCATAGATGGGGGCAGGACCAGTCAGAGGTGGTCTTTGCTGGTTCTCCGAACTACTGAAAATTTCCACTGCCGGTTCTCCAGAACTGGTGAGAACCTGCTGGATACCACCTCTGGACAGAACCTTGCAAATCTTAAAAGTACAGAGTTCCCTTTGCCGCTTTTACCTGCTTGATCCATTGGGGTTGGTCTTGCTACATTTCTTCCTCTGACCACTAAGCCATTGGGGGCTCTTCCCTCTCTCCTCTGATTGTCCCCTGGGCAGAATTTCCTCCTGCCTTCCTTTCCCCAAGGCCATTCCCACATGTCTCTACACCGAAGCTTCACGCTGATGAATTCTTGACCCAAGATTGGGCATGTCTCTCCTGTCTGTGGCTTCCTGGATTTTCCAATCCTTTTGAGGGCCAGACAAGATGAGCTGCACCATGCTTCTTCTACATGCCAATATATGCCAAGGACACATGCCAAGGAGAGGGGAAACAGGGGACAGTGGGAGGAGGTGAAATGGGCTTAGCCCTTAATGTCTTGTTATGTTCCCTCATGCTGCTGTACTGGTGTTGTTGAAGCAAACAATTTCAGCAAATAAAGAAATAAAAAACGAAACCAAACTCCATTGTTTCAAATGTAAAAGTCTTCCTTCTAAATGTCTATGAAGTTTCTCAGTCATCCAGGTCATGGTTGCCCCAAAGGTGCTTTTTCAAGAGGCAACTGGACTTTTGGGGTATTTTTTTGAAGATGTTTTGCTTCTTATCCAAGAAGCTTCTTCAGCTCTGCAGTGAAACATCTTTTTTAAAAACCCAGAAAGTCCAGGTGCCTCTTGAAAAATCACCTTTGGGTCTTCCTCCCAAAGCAACAGGTAGAAATGAAAACTAGTAACAAAGGAGAAAGAGGAAGTATCCAGCCTTGTTGATCTTTGATTAGTTATGGCCTCTCATCCATTATTCAACAATTCAATTAAATAACTGGACTTTTAAAAACTGCTCAAAGGAAAAACTAGGCAATTGCCCCAGCAATTCACGTTTAGGTCTGTTAGTTGTACCGTATTCATGCGATCTATTCACTCTGTCTTTGTCTCTGCCTCTCTCTCTCACATAGCCCTCCTCTCCTTCCCCAAACAGAGAGCCGGGAGAGACAGAGCAAGATAGAGGAAGAGAGAATGCAAGAGAGAGAGACAATGCAAGAGTGAGAAAGAGAGCAAAAGAGAGCAAGAGAGAGAGAGAAAGAGAGAGAGAATGCAAGAGAGAGAGAGAAGGAGAGAGAGAGAATGCAAGAGAGAAAGAGGGGGGAGGGAGAGGGAGGGAGGGAGAAGGAGAGAGAAAGAGAGATGAGAGCAATACCAGAGTTCCAGATTCTGGCCAGATACTTGTCTGTCCCACAGGAGCCTTCGGGAGTCTGCTCTCTCTCAAAACTGCCCAATGGCTTTCATCTCACAGAGGAAGGGCCTCACTCCTTGCCTGGAGGCCATTCCCATCAAGCCCTGGAGAGCTGCCCTTCCTTGCTTAATCATGGCGGCGAAGGTTTCAAGAGTTCTTCTCCAAGCGAAAAAGTTGTGCCAGCAAGAACCGTGCAGAAAGCAGGAGCAACTGGAGGCTGAAGACCAAGGAGAAGCTGGCACCGAGGTGGGGAAATGGGGTGAAGGATCCCAGGAAGGAAAGAGCGAACAGAAACTGATGCCCCTTCCCAGGAGCTGGTGCTGATGCCATAGCCAACTGATTCGTGTCATCGTAGGGCATCTCCATAAGGCTTCTGAGTCCCACCATGAAGGACTCATGGAAAAGGATCTCGGAGCCGTGCACCCACAAATGCATTTCAACGGGCTTAAAGAACTTCTCGCCCTAATCCTGCAATGCTCTCTACATAGGGCTGCCCTTGCGGACCACTCGGAGGCTTCAACTGGTGCAGAATGTGGCCACGCGGGTTGTGATGGGAGTGTCCCGATACTCCCATGTTACACCCCTCCTGCGTGAGCTGCATTGGTTGCCGGTTGCCCTCCAGGTGAGATTCAAGGTGCTAGTACTTACCTATAAAGCCCTACATGGCTTAGGTCCAGGGTATTTGTGGGAGCATCTCCTGCCAGCAACATCTGCCCATTGCCCTGAGCGCTCCCACAGACAGGGCCTTCTTGGGGTGCCATCAGCTAGACAGTGTCGGCTAGCGACCCCCAGGGGTAGGGCCTTCTCGGCGGGAGCGCCCACCCTGTGGAATCAGTTACCTCTGGAGCTTCGGTTGGCCCCTGACCTTCGTTCCTTCCACCGCGACCTGAAGACGTGGTTTTTCCAACAGGCCAGCCTGGATTGAGGGGTGGGTTTTTTATGGGTTTTATTTGTAGTTTCGTTGGGGTTTTAGATATTTGTTTGGGTTCTTTATTTAATATCTTTTTAATAATTTTAAATTTTGTATTCTGTGTTTTTATTGCTGTGAGCCGCCCTGAGTCCTTCGGGGGATAGGGTGGCATACAAATACAAACAAACAAACAAATAAATAAATAATCCAGATCTGAGCTTTCTTTCTTTTTATTTTTATATTACAAAAATATCTCTTAGTGAACAGCATGGTCCCAGGTTTTCACATTTCCATACAAACATGACCTTGGTTACATATTCATCTTGCACATTTTGATTTCGTATCGTATCATTACATTTTATATTTTCTGTACATTTTCTCAAATATTCTTATATTCTTCAGACTTACTTTATATGTTTTCTATTCATATCTTAACTTATTTCTTTTACTTTAAATAATCCTCAGAACTTCATATTCATTGTACTTTATATCTTTGTCTGTCACATTAGCCATTTCATCGCATACTCTTATTTCATTATTCCAAAAGTTCCATCTTAATTCTAATAATTCAAAAAAATTCCTCTTTAATTACTAATTTGAGTGTACCACCCCTTTGTCTTATACATCATTTAGTTAACTCCTCTTTAATTCATAATAATGATTTATCACAATATAGTCACTTTTTTAATTATTACCTTAAAAGTTAATAACAATAATCTCCTAACAACTAACATAACACATTTGCATTTTACGCCAGATTCCGCATGGTATTTTCTGAGCTTTGATAGTTTCTTCCTAGAACCTTGAAGCCTTCGGCAAGGGGAAAGCTGCCCTAGACGATATCTGGAGGTCAGTTTGAACAGAAAGACGGATGTCCATCATGCCAGGCTTCACTGAAGGCCTTGTCTATTGGTACATTTTATTCTTTGCTTATTTTTGGTCAGAAGTCTCATTCCGTCCAGCGGGATTTGCTTCTCCCAAAAAAAGGCTATGAAGATATTTTGCCCAGTATTCTGCGCTCTATAATTGCTGACTGAATGTATAAAGGCAGATAGATAACTCCACAAAGCATCCATACAAAGTCTTTGTATTGGTCCATCAAGCATCCTCAAGATAACTCACAGTTATGTTGAGATTCATCTCAATGTCCAATTCTCTGCATAGCTGCAATTTATGGTGTAAAAAGATGGTAATCTTTCATCCCCAAAACGAAGGAGCAAGGGGTTGAGGCAGCACCATGCTGCCAGATTCCAGACAAGAGAGAAGAAACTTCCCCCAACCCACCAAGGGTCAATTCAGTGACCAATCAGGATTACAGATGCGGCCACATGACATGGTCTACATTTCCCAGGATACCTTAACTACATTTACCATGATGCATTTCCTTAAGAGGACAGCTCCCAATTCCTAACTAACTATGCCACTTCCCATTAACTATAGCTGGCTGGACAGTACACCCAGACCCTTCCATCCAGAGATGCCATCATACATCAAAGAGGGAGGAAAAGAGTGGAATGGGAGCAGAGGAGACTGAGGGTGTGTGTGTGTTGTGGTTCGCCAGCAGCAGGTGCGAATGGCTGCCATCTCAGAGAGTGAGGACTTAGATGAGGAGCCTGCGTGTGATGCAGGGATGGGGCCAGGACCATCAGTGAGTGGAATGCTGCCTTCGGACATTGTGGAGGCTGGCAGCAGTGATGCAGAGGTCCCCAAGGGGCCTGTGCCCAGTGCGTGTGTGCGCAGGGCTGCTTGAAGGAAAGAGCAGCTGTGGTAGCATGGGCAACTTGGGAGTAAGGATGGAAGGTAATGGCCCCTCCCTTAAGAGATAAAAGCCAGCTGAGAAACTGGAGTTCTTTGCAGGAAGCAAAGACGTTTTTGCACTCAAGCCTTGTGGACGTTCGGACTCTCTAGGTTTGTGTTTGGAGACTCTTTGTGTTTGAAATATTTCTTGGCAACTTTATCTAGTGTTCTTGGCAGCCTTGCACAACCTTGGAAAGGCTCCTTCTTATCAGAGACAATTAGTTTGAAACAGCCTTTTAACTGTGAAGGAACGGAATTTGTAAAGAATCATTAAAAGGTTTTGCTGTTACCTCTGTTTCGTGTTTGTTTCCTTGGAACAAGGTTTGGGTCAGAACAGTGTGTGTGTGTGTGTGTGTGTGTGTGTAGAAAAAATTAAGTGCGACTGCACAAAATCTGGGCAATGAGTTGGATGTGGCTCTGGCCAGAGCCAGAATATGTGGGGGGGCTGCCACTCAGCCACAGATCGCAGCATCAAACAGGGTAGCCCCTCCTCACTCTGCATCCAGAACTCTTGAAGACTTCATGGTTGCATGTAGGGATGAAAAAGTTCCTTTTTTCTGCTCACTTGCCATTCTGAGTTGATTCAGCTCAGCAAGATGTTTACATCATTTCAACCAGAGGTGGGATTCAGCAGGTTCTGACAGTTCTGGAGAACCGGTAGCAGAAATGTTGAGTAGTTCGGAGAACCAGCAAACACTGACCCTGCCCCCATCTCTTCTCCGCCTCCCATTGATTGGCTGGGTCTTCTTTGGTTGCCCTGCACAGGAGAACGGAGCTGGAAAGCAGGTTAGTGGGGTGGGGAGGGAATGGGGATTTTGCAGTATCCTTCCCCTGCTATGCCCACCAAGCCACGCCCACCAAGCCACACCCACCAAGCCACACCCATAGAACCGGTAGTAAAAATTTTTGAATCCCACCACTGATTTCAACATTATTTCCATACAAAGCAGGCAATCAAATGAGCATTCATTGAACAAGAAAGCTGCCCTGAGAGAGAATCAGAGAGTTGCTGTTCTTTTATTGAACCTCCTATTTCAAACTCCTATTTCAATCATTTTTAAAGAACGCACTGATGTTTTTATATGTCCAAAAAAGTGTCAATTTTCAGAAGATTAAATTACATGTGTTTATTCCTACTGCTTTAAAATCTTCGGAATTTATCTTTGGAATAGAAGGCATTATCCAAATGCGGAGTTTAGTCTTGCTTGATCAACGCAAAAACGAAATATGAAGACTAATCTGTTTGAAAAAAGATTGCGGAAATGTTTAATAGAATTGTGTAGTGATGGTGTGCAGTAATTCTATAATTCTAATTTGGTAGAATTAGTTCAGTTGTGCTGTGTGCTTTAAAATAGTATTTAAACCTCAGCCACAGTGGTGATATTTAATACTTACCTCTTGTTTTATTTTTGAACAGTTGAGCCTTTTGGCTTTTAGAAATAGGGTGGAACATTTCTGGCGCAGTTCATTCATTGCCCACAGGGTGGCAAGGGGAAAGAAAAGTTTTAAATAAAAGTAGAATTCTTCGAAAAGGTGAAAAAAAAATACCCCTCTATTTGATATAGTTTGTTAATCCATTTAGCAGTGAGCAGATAGAGAAAGCAGCATAGGGATTATTGCAAAAAATTAAAATAAAAACCCCATGGAGTATAATAACAGATAACAGATAATTAGAGTTGGAAGGGACCTTGTAGGTCATCTAGTCCAACCCCCCGCCCAAGCAGGAGACCCTACACCATCTCTGACAAATGGCAGTCCAATCTCTTCTTGAAAGTCTCAAGTGATGGTGCTTCCACAACTTCTGAGGGCAACTTCTGTTCCATGGGTTGATTGTTCTCACTGTCAGAAAGTTTCTCCTTATTTCCAGGTTGAATCTCTCCTTGTTCAGTATCCATCCATTGTTCCTTGTCTGGCCTACAGGTGCTTTAGAAAATAGCTTGACCCCCTTCCTCTATGTGGCAGCCTCTCAAATATTGGAAGATGCTATCATGTCTCCCCTGGTCCTTTTCTTCGCTAGACTAGCCATGCCCAGTTCCTGCAACCATTCATTGTATGTTTTAGCTTTCAATCCCCTCATCATCCTGGTTGCTCTTCTCTGCACTTTTTCTAGAATCTCAACATCTTTTTTATAATGTGGTGACCAAAACTGGATGCAGTACTCTAGATGTGGCCTTACTAAGGCTTTATAGAGTGGTATTAGTACCTTCCTTGATCTAATAAAATACAGACTGAACCAGGGAGCATAAGCGATGCTACAAGAGTAACTGGGCAGGATGCGTGATTGGACACACAAGGAATGTGTCTTGGTGCAAATGCTCTCAGGGTACATAAAAGAAAAGATACATTCATCAAGAGTGAAGAATCATCAGGTACAACACTTAATAAAAGTCATAGAGTACAATAAGCAATCAAATCCTACTAGGAAACAGTCACTATAAATCGTAAGGATACAAGCGACAAAGTTACAGCCATACAGTCACAAGTGGGAGGGGATGGCTGATAAGGAGTGATGTGAAGATTAATAGTAATAGTAAAGCAGACTGTAAATAGTTGGACAGTGTTGAGGGAATTATTTGTTTAGCAGAGTGATGGCATTTGGGAAAAAACTGTCCTTGTGTCTAGTTCTTCTGGTGTGCAGTGCTCTATAGCATCGTTTTGAGGGTAGGAGTTGAAACAGTTTATGTCCAAATGTGAGGGGTGTGTAGATATTTTCACAGCCTTCCTTTTGACTCGTGCAGAATACAGGTCCTCAATGGAAGGCAGGTTGGTAGTAATTGTTTTTTCTGCAGTCCTAATTACTCTCTGAAGTCTGTGTCTGTCCTGTTGGGTTGCAGAACCAAACCAGACAGTTATAGAGGTGCAGATGACAGACTCAATCATTCCTCTGTAGAACTAACTGTATGAGCAGCTCCTTGGGCAGTTTGAGCTTCCTGAGTTGGCGCAGGAAGAACATTCTTTGTTGTGCTTTTTTGATGATGGTTTTTGATGTTAGCTGTCCATTTTAAGTCTTGAGATATGATAGAACCTAGAAATTTGAAGGACTCTACTGTTGATACTGTGTTGTCTAGTATTGTAAGAGATACTGTAAGAGATAAAGATATTATAGTAGTACAATATATATAAAGGGGTGTGTGTGTGTGTGTGTGTGTAATTAAAATGTATGTAAAGCATATGTATACCAATAACTGAAAAGTTGCAAAGAATGAAAAAGGTGTTATAAAATGAGGAAAATTGTTTAATACAAATATTTAATTAAAGAGAAAGAACAAGAAGCCAGATACGTTTGGAGACCAGAAGGGCCTCCCAAAACTGAGCCCTCGACAGGCAAAGGCTCCGTGGGCAGGGACGGGGATGGCAGGCTTCCGGCCACCTTTCCCAGGGGCCAGCCTGGGAAATCAGGACCACGAACCTCAGCCCTTTCCGCGTCTAGCGCAGTTCTGGGAAGCAGGGTGCAACTCGGGTCTCGGCACCCCGCCTGGGGCTTTCCCAAGAAAGTGTGAGACGGATCGGGCCCCGCCAGCACCACCTCGCAGCCACCCAGGTGGGGGGAGGCGACGAGAGAGGAGGAGGGAGGGAGAGAAGGAGAGAGAGAGAAGGAGGGAGAGAGAGACAGAGAGAGACATAAGGAGGGGGAAAGAGAAAGACAGAGAAAGAAGGAGAGGGAGGAGGGGGAGCGAGAGGAGGAGGAAGAGAGAGAGGAGGGAGAGAAAGAGAGAGGAGAGAGAGGGAAGGAAGGAGAGAAAAAGAGGATGAAAGGAGGGGAGGGAGGGAGGGCCGGAGAGATCAGGCCAGGGAGTCAGCAAGAATGGCGAGCGCTCGCCCTCTCCGACGCACCAGCGCGGAGCCCAGAGTAGCGGCATCGGAGCTGGCGGAGAAGACGCGGCGACTCCCCGGGTGACAGAGGGCGATCGGCCTCCCTGGGTCTCCGCCCGCCCGCCCTTCCTTTTCCCTACGATCCGTTTTCCCAATTCCTCCGCCGGGCGGGGGACCGCCGCTACTCCGCGGGCCGAGCCCTTCTAAGACGGAAGGGGGTTTTCTACTCGCCCGCGGCGGCAGGGCTCGGTTTGAAGCCCAGCCTAACTCAGCCTGCCGAGACGGGAGGAGGGGCGTCGCCGATGAGTCAAAGGGAGAGAGCGCCTCTGAGCACGCGAAGACGGCCGATTCTTTGGGAGAAGGAACAGACAACTGGGTAGTAGTAGTAGAAGTATAGTAGTAGGAATAGTAGTAATAGGAGTAGTAGCAGTAGGAGTAGTAGCGGGAGGAGGAGTAATAGGAATAGTAGGAGTAGGCATAGTAATAGGAGTAGTAGGACTAGGAGTAGTAGCAGTAGTAGTAGCAAGAGGAGAAAGTGGAGGAGGCGGCGGCTGGGTCTTTAGGAAGCCAGCGGGAGACGCGCTCAGCCTCCGGGCTCCCCGGAGAAAAAGCAGCGCCCGGTAGTAGCAGCACCTGCGGAAGTCAGCCGCCCGGCTCCGCTGCAGGAAGCATTCCCGGCCAACCGGGAGCTGTCCAGCAGGCGGCTTGGCTGGGCCCGTTCCCGGGCTCCGGCTCTCCAGCGCTGCCGCCGCTGCTGCTCCCTTGGGCCGCTCAACGTCCCTCGCCCAGGCAGCGCTGGGGCTCCGGTCTTGGGATGTAGTTGTTGGGGGAAGAGGCAGCCCACCCCGTCTCGCCGGCCGCCTCGAGGCCGAAGCCGAAGAAAGGCGGACGGCGCCCCCGCTTTTCTCCCCGGAAGGCTGCTGCAAAAGGCAGGCGCGGGTGTGGAGCCGGATGCTGCCCTTGTTTGGCGGGGCTCGAAGGTCGGAACTCGCCCCTCGCCGCCCTCTTCCCCGCCTCTCCGGCCCGGAGTCGGCAACCCTCCTTGCCCGCGTGGGGCCTGCCCCGACCCGCGTGGGGATGGAGCAGCAGCAGCCCGGGGCTGGGGCTGCTGATGGCCCATGTGACGGCGAGCCCCCGCCCTTCCCCTCTTCCTCAGTCCTTATATGGGCAGTGACGTCGCGGCATTCACGGCCGCCCCCATAAATACTTGGAGCCGACTTTGCAGTTTGCTCGGAGCCGCGAGTGGTCCGAAGGGCGCGGGGAGGCACGGGGAGCGCTCTAACCCCCACTGACGGCGCTTGGCCAATGTGGGGCTCCCCCACCTGCCTTCCAGAAACCCTGTCCCCCCACCCGTTCCCAGATTTATCCCCTAGATAAGTATCTCAGCCCCACTCGGGAGGGGAAACACGGACCGAGCCCTTCCCGGGAGGAATAAGCGTTCCCTGGACCAGGCCGGGGTGGGTGGGGTGGGGTGGGGTGGGGTCTTCACGGCCGGCCGCCACTCCAAGGATGACCGCCAAGGCGGTCGACAAAATCCCCGTCACCCTCAGCGGGCTGGTGCACCTGCCCGAAGGCCTTTACCCCACGGAAGACGTGGCCGGCGCTCTGCCGGCGTCGGTCATCGGCTTCCCCAGTGTTGACCTGGGCGCACCGTTTGATCAGCTGAGCGGTAAGTTTCCCCCTTCTCTTTTCCCCCGAGGCCCCTTCGGCCTTTGCATGACGGGGGGTGGGGGGACAGGAGGCGGGGGCGCCCACGGGGTGGGGTGGGGGGGACAAAGCATAAGTGGACGGGGCGGCCGGACTCCCGCGCCCACCTGCGGGGACTGGCGGAGCGGCGGACTTGAAGTGGTGGTGGCTAGCGCTGGAGCCTTTCGAAAGCGGAGGCGCGCTGGTTTCCCCACCCTCCTCCGCTCCCCAAAGGCCGGACCGGTGAGACTCCTGCCCGAAAAGCTGGGACGAGCGAGCAAGCTTCCAACTACTAGTAGTAATCGCGTGGCCGACTTCGGTCCCGGGCCGCCCAACGATCTGAGCGCCAGATCTGAGCTCAGCTTGGGTGGCCAAGAGAAGCTCGCAGGAGCTTCTCTGTTTGCCCCTAAGGGTCGGAACTACTTGAGAGCTTGTAGTTGTAGAATCTTGTAGAATCGGGCGTAGGGAAAGGGCCTCTGCCTGGAGGGCCAGCTCACTTACCCGGGCGTTTAGTCGACTAAATGGAAAAGGAGCCAGCGCAGGGCGGGGTGGCCTGGAGAACTTTAAATCCACTTGGTCCCCGGGGCTGTTTCTACGCTGGTCACACTCCCCCCCCTGCCCCCCATCTCCCCGCTTAGCGCTCGGGAGAGACCACAAGCCTCAAGCGCACCGCTATCCTAAGTTGCCCCAGCAGCGCAGGCTGCCTGGGCGTTGGGGGTCCCGATGCGCGGCGGTGACCGACTTTCTCTTCCCTCCGTCCTCCAGATGGCCTGATCGGGACGGAGATGAGTGACAAGCGAGCGCTGGACTTGCAATACGCCTGCAGCGGGTTCGCGCCTCCGCCGCCGCGCAGCCAATCCTTCACCTACATGGGCAAGTTCTCCATCGACCCGCAGTATCCCGGCGCCAGCTGCTACGCGGCCGACGGCATCCTCAACCTGGTGAGCGCCGGCATCCTGCAGGGAGTGGCGGCTCCGTCGACTGCACCCCCGGCCTCCGTTGCGGCTGTTCCATCATCCAGCGCCTCCGTTGGATCTCCCGGGGGCCACGGGTGCGCCATGGCGCTGGCCGCCGGAGACCTGGAGCATCTGTACTCGCCGCCGCCGCCGCCGCCGCCTTACTCCGCCTGCGGGGAGCTTTATCAAGCCCAGGCGCAACAGCCGCCGCCGTCGGATGGTTCCTCGCCCTTCCTAGCCGCCTCGACTGGGCCCTATCCACCGCCCCCTTCCTACCACCACTCCCCCAAGAACGTGGGGTCTGTGGGAGCCGAGCCCGCCGGCCTGTTCTCCATGATCCCGGAGTACGCGGGCTTCTTCCAGCCGCCGCCGCCGCCCCCGCCGCCGCCGCCCCCTCCGTGCAGCCAGCGTGACTTCCACGGTCCGCCCGAGCGCAAACCTTTTCCCTGCGCGCTGGACTCGGTGCGCGTCCCGCCGCCGCTCACGCCGCTCTCTACCATCCGCAACTTCACGCTGGGCGGCCCTCCGAGCGGACTGAGCGAAGGACCCTCCTCGGGGACAGCGATCAGTGCGCGCTTGGCGCCGGGTGCCTACGGGGGCCCGGGCAGCCTGCCGCTGCGCCCCATCCTGAGGCCGCGCAAGTACCCCAACCGGCCCAGCAAGACCCCGGTGCACGAGCGGCCCTACCCGTGCCCGGCCGAGGGCTGCGATCGCCGCTTCTCGCGCTCCGACGAACTGACCCGCCACATCCGCATCCACACGGGCCACAAGCCCTTCCAGTGCCGCATCTGCATGCGCAACTTCAGCCGCAGCGACCACCTCACCACCCACATCCGCACCCACACCGGCGAGAAGCCCTTCGCCTGCGACTTCTGCGGCAGGAAGTTCGCCCGCAGCGACGAGCGCAAACGCCACACCAAGATCCACTTGCGCCAGAAGGAGCGCAAGGTCGCCGGGGCAGCAGCAGCAGCCGCCGCCGCCGGGGCCCCTCAATCGACCCCCGGCCCCGGCGCAACCGGCCTGCCTTCGTGCGGAGCCCGGACGCGGACGCCCTGAGGCTCCGGACGGCTGGTCTCCCGCTTAGGCGGGGGGGTTGGACTAGATGACCTACTAGGTCCCTTCCAACTCTGATTATCCGTGTCTGGTTTTCGCGCACCGGGATTGCTGCGCCTGGACCCCGCGCTCACCTCCCCCGGCAGGTAACCGCGGAAGCTGCGCCTGGGGCTCGCCGGGAGCGCTTGGGAAGCGCCGCCTGGGGAAGGGGGGGGGCTCGCCTCAGGAGGAAGCGGAGAGGGGCAGCCGGCAACGGGCCAGCAGGAACGGAGGGAGGACTGCGTGCACTTTAGAAGCCGGGAGCCGAAGGACTGGCGCGGCGCAAGAACGGGGAGCGCGGCCCGCGCAACTCTCCGTCGTCGGGACGGCTGCGGAAAAGCTTTTACTTGAAAAATCGGTGTCGGACAGAGACAAAAGAGCGAGTGCAATGGGGGCTGGGCGAGACAAGAGGCAATATTTATTCCTCTGCGGGTGGGAGGGTGGCGGGGAAATCCCTTCTTTAAAAATAAGTCAACCCACTACCAGCGATTGTTTCCCCTTTGCTACATTTTCCTGGGCGTTCTTGAAAACATCATTAATAGCAAAGGGTGGAAGGATGGCGCTTCGTTTTCCAAGCCCGCTGAGCAGAGAGAAGAACTCCATTTCTCTCTCTCCTTCTCTCTCTCTCTCTCTCCTCTCTTCCTCCTTCTCCTCCACTTCTTCTCCTCCTTCTTCTCCTCCTTTTTTCTCTCCCTCCTCCTCCTCCTTCTTCCCCTCTCTCTTCCTCTTGCTCCTCCTCCTCCTCCTCCTCCACTTCTTCTTCTCCTTCTCCTCCTTCTTTTCTCTCTCTCCCTCCTCCTCCTCCTTCTTCCTCTCTCTCTCTCCCTCCCTCCCTCCCTCCCTCCCTCTCTCTCTCTCTCTGAATCCTGGGTGCAGCTCCATAACTTTTCCGAGCTGTCCTTGATGCCTTTTTAAATATGTGGACCGTGGCTGCATGTTAAATTGGTTGCCTTATTAATCCTGGGGGAGGGGAGGAGGGGAGGAATGTCAGGTTTTAATCATGAACAGAGGGGTGGGGGTGAGGGGGTCAAGAAAAGTTTCTAACCTGACTGTTAAATAAGCATTGCGTAGTTCTCTCTCTTAATATTCCTGTTTTTATAAAAGGAGAGGAAAAAAAGGTCTATTTTTGTATGCACTGGAGATTGCAACCCCCCCCCCCAAACTGACTTATTAAATGTTGCTTTTGTGGAATATGATAATTAAAAAGAATGGCAAAATATAAATCATTTTTCAAGGTGGCATGGAATGTCGGAGTCCTGGACAATGGTTTGAAAAAGAATAAAAAGTGTCTAAGAAGACACAATTGCTAACTTCTTCCCTCCCTCTCCCCAGCCCACAAATAAATCAGTATTGTGAATATGATGGAAATATAATGATTTCCGTAGAAAATGAGAACCAAACTGTCCCTGGTGGGCACAAAGTAGCCACCAACAGATGCTGTTGTAGGGCTTGGAGGGGGACGAGAGAGAGAGAGAGAGAGAGAGAGAGAGAGAGACAGACAGACAGACAGACAGACAGAGACAGAGACAGAGACAGAGACAGATAGGGAGGGAGGGAGGGAGGGACAGAGAGAAATACGCTTCCTGCAAAGCTTCCGTTTGCAAAAGAAAGGAAAGAGAGAAATCCTTGTTTTCCACCATTTAATCCCATTTACTCTGGAGACACTCTCAGAAGATGCTGCTGTTATTATCCCCAGCTCCTTTAATCTGAATTTATAGCCAGGGAGATGATACCCAAGTAGGGTTTGCAGAGCATGTTGGGTTAAAGGTGGTTAGCCAACTGATGGTTCAGGAGGGGCTGGCCATCCAGGTCAGAGGCTGCTTTCACAGACCAGGGGTTAACTTGGGTTAATATGGGGATCTCCAAACTTGGCAACTTGAAGACTTGTGGCCTTCAGCTCCCAGAATTCCCCAGCCAGCATAGCTGACTCAGGAATTCTGGGAATGGAAGGCCACAAGCCTTAAAGTTGCCAAGGTTGGAGATCCCTGGGTTAAAACATGCAGAGCCAAATTCAAACTCCCCATCTCTGTCGGAGCCACGCGCTTCCCACTGTACCATTTTTCTCTCTTGAAAACGCCTTCCCATGCTCTTTGGATCCTGCAGCACTGAGCCAACCTCAACACACACAGAAAAAGGGAGATCACGCAAACCCAGCCTGGCCTGGAACTGATCAGGCCGGGATAGGAGACCACCAGGAAATGCAGTGGCTGAAGGAGAAAGTGGGATGAAGCACTTTGGGAGGATGCCAGGAGCCACCTGGAACTTCAGCTCAGTCGCGGGGAGTTCCCCATCTTGGTGAAAGTCACACACTACAGAACGTTTCCCTGGAGTCCAGCCTGGCTCCCTAGGACAGTGGTCCCCAAACTTGGCAGCTTTAGGGCGGATGGACTTCAACTCCCAGAATTATCCAGCCAGCGTAAAGAATCATGAAAAGGTTTTGCTGTCACCTCCATTTGGTTCCTTGGAACAAGGTTTGGGTCAGAACAGCTGCACATGTGTGGGGGGGAGGGGGCATTATGCAAGTCACAATTCGGCTTTCAAGTTGGGGTTGGGGCACGTACAACGATGGGGAAGAGGAGCCGCGCATCACCTAGAAGACACAATAGGTGAAGTCACTCCCGAGTACGCCCTCCTCCCCTTGTAGGTTCCCCTTCAACCCTGTTCGACCCAGATAAAGGCAGCTTTGCACTGCCTTGTTTTCCCCACATCCCACAGCCATCACCTCTGCCCTCCAGGGCCATCCGAAACCCGCCCTCCCACCTCCCCGCTGCTGCCTTTCCCAACTGTGTAGTGCCAAACACAGGAGTGCAGGTTAGCTTTTATTTATGTTTAGTGTAGTGTAGTTTATTTTATTTTAGTTTTAGTTTTAGTTTTAGTTTTAGCTTTAGCTTTAGCTTTAGCTTTAGCTTTAGCTGTAGTGTAGTTTTAGTTTTAGTTTTAGTTTTAGTGTAGTGTAGTGTAGTTTAGTTTAGTTTAGCTTTAGCTTTAGCTTTAGCTTTAGCTTTAGCTGTAGCTGTAGCTGTAGTGTAGTGTAGGTTTAGGTTTAGGTTTAGGTTTATGGTTTAGGTTTAGGTTTAGTTTAGTTTAGTTTAGTTTAGCTTAGCTTAGTTTAGCTTAGTTTAGCTTAGTTTGTCAAGCATGTATGAGAAAAGAAGTCTAAGTATGAACATAACCAGAGGTGGGATTAAAAAAAATTTAATACCAGTTTTGTGGGTGTGGCTTTGTGGGCATGGCAGGGGAAGGATACTGTAAAATCCCCACTCCCTCCCCACTCCTGGGGGAAGGATACTGCAAAGTCCCATTCCCTCCCCACCCCACTAACCTGCTTTCCAGCTCTGTTCTCCTGTGCAGGGCAACCAAAGAAGACCCAGCCGATCAGCTGGGGCTCGATGGGAGGCAGAGAATAGATGGGGGCGGGGACAGTCAGAGGTGGGATTTGCCAGTTCTCCGAACTACTCAAAATTACCACCACCAGTTCTCCAGAACTGGTCAGAACCTGCTGAATACCGCCCTGTGGTGGGATTCAAAAAGTTTTACCACCGGTTCGGTGGATCTGGCTTAGTGGGAGCGCTTTGCGTGCATGCACACACTTTGCGTGCACGCGCACACCAAATGATCACTTTGCGCAGGCGCAGAGGGGTTCCAACTCACCTCCTGCAAGCCTGCACTCTCCCGGTCGCTTCAGCAGCTGCCGCGCAGCACTCTGCTGTGCCGCGGAAAAAAGCAAAGCGGCAGAGAGAACCGGTTCGGTCTCCGCTGCTCATTGCCGCTACCGGCTCGGCCAAACTGGGCCAAACCGGTAGAATATCACCTCTGAACATAACACATAAACATATAAGTTTAAACTGGTAGAAGTATGTACATAATAAAGGAGTACAAACAGATGGGAACAGTAGGACAGGGATGGTAGGCACGCTGGTGTGCCCCTTGCAGACCTCTTAGGAGTGGAGGGAGGTCCACGGTAGACAGTTTAAGGTTAAAGCTTGGGGAAGGCTGACTTAGGAAGGAAGACTCTGGGGTCAGTGTGGCAGGAAAGGCTCCGTGGCCAAGGTGAACTGGCCAAGTGCCATACGAATGCCCCTCCGAGGATATCGGAGGGAAAGGAGAACTACGTCAAGGCCAGATCGACTTTCTTGATCTACGGCAGTTGCGCTCGGTCTGAGACGAAGGATTTCCCCCAGTTGCAATAAATAGACCCGATGCTCGCTTGACTCACTGCTGTTCCATGACTGCAGGCAAGCTCATTTTAGAAGCAGGCAAGCTGGAAATAAACAAAGCCACATGTGTGTGGGGGTGGGTGGGGAGAGTGGCTTCTTCAGAAACTGGATGGGCAAGTCCTTTTTTTTAATTATTAAATGAAAATTACATTTGGGTGAAAATTAGGACTTCAAACTTGAGCATGAGACTGTGCTGTCTCGGTTAATGGATTCTGTGGAGCATCCAGATTTAAGGGCCTTTGAAAATTAGGAAAGGGGAGGAAGAAATGGAGGAGCTTAGTATTAAAGATATATGGAGAGAACTGAATAGCAAAAATAGACAATTTACATTTTACTCAGATAGACATCTATCATGGTCAAGAATAGATATGATTTGGATGTCAACAGATTTAATACCTAATATTCAGGAAGCAAATATTGATACAAACATTTGGGCTGATCACAACCCAATAAGGATTAAATGGAAGGGAGAGAAGAAAAGACTAAGATGGACTTTGAATAGTTCAATCTTGAAAGAAAAAGAATTTATTAATAACCTGGAAAAAGAATTGGTTTTCTTCTTTAAAGAAAATAAACCAGGAGAAACCTCATTGCAAAATGTATGGGACACTATGAAAGCACTATGGAGCGTCGACCTCCAATCGCCCTGTATGCTCCCACAGGAAGGGCCTTCTGGGGGTGCCGTCGGCCAGACAGTGTCAGCTGGCGGCAACCAGGGGTAGGGCCTTCTCTGTGGGAGCACCCACCCTGTGGAGCCAGCTGCCCTTGGAGCTCCAGCTGGCCCCTGACCTCCGTTCCTTTCGCCGCAACCTAAAGACTTGGTTGTTTCAACAGGCCAGCCTGGACTGAATGGGGTGGGGTGGGGTTTTATCGTTTTTAGTTTTTAATTGGATTTTAAATTTTATTGGGCTTACTTGATTAGTTTAATTGTATTTTAATATTTGTATTCTTGTTCTTACTGTAAGCCGCCCTGAGTCCCTTGGGAGTGGGCGGCCTATAAGTCAAATAAATAAATACATACATACATACATACATACATACATACATACATACATACACCAGAGGTATAATTATAACCTACACAAGAAGAAGGAACATTAAAAAGAAAATGGTGAGCCTCTCAATGCATTTTTGTAAAAACCAAGGATTTCCAAGCGCCACTGGCCTTGCGACACCAAGGATTCAGCGCCTTGATGTCATTTCCAGGGTTTCGTTCTTCTCCTCTCGGTGCTTTGGATGGGAGGCCACTAGGAGATACCGGGGCTGCTAGGCGAAACCAGAATGTTGAAAACACACCCTTGAAGGGAGTAGGGGCAGACCACAGCTGTCAAGAAGAGCATGTGATTGTACCTGCGTACGTAGTCAGCAAGAGGTCCGGATTGACCGGCATAGCTGGTTGGAGAATTCTGGGAGTTGAAGTCCACAAGTCTTAAAGTTGCCAAGTTTGGAGACCTCTGGGCTATAGCAATGTTATGTTTAATTAGAAGTCAGACCAGACTTTAAAACAGCGTCCTAGAGCAAGGGTCCCCAACCCCACCCACCCCCATCCATGTATTGGTGCAGGGTCAGAAACCAGGCGACACAAACAAGCAAAGCTCCATCCACCTAGAGTACTGCATCCAGTTTTGGTCACCACATTATGAAAAAGATGTTGAGACTCTAGAAAAAGTACAGAGAACAACCAGGATGATTAGGGAACTGGAGACTAAAATATATGAAGAACGGTTGCAGGAACTGGGCCTGGCTAGTCTAGTGAAGAGAAGGACCAGGGGAGACAGGATAGCAGTCTTCCAATATCTGAGGGGCTGTCACAGAGAGGAGGAGGGGGTCAAGCTATTCTCCAAGGCACCTGAAGGCCAGACAAGGAATAATGGATGGAAATTGAACAAGGAGAGATTTAACCTGGAAATAAGGAGAAACTTTCTGACAGAGAGAACAATCAACCAATGGAACAGAAGTTGTCCTCAGAAGTTGTGGGAGTGCCATTACTTGAGACCTTCAAGAAGAGATTGGACTGCCTGTCAGAAATGGTGTAGGGTCTCCTGCTTGGGCAGGGGGTTGGACTAGATGACCAAACCTGGGACAGACTTTTTATTCCGGGGGTCCGGGGGTGAAACACGAGGCATGTCATTTTAACTTGCTCTTTTCAATTTGTCTTTCAAGTATTTAAACTGCTTTTGCAATTTTTGCTTTGGTTTTTTTTGGCTGTGCTGGGTTTGGGCAAATATAAACAATTTGAGATAAACAAGAAGCAACAAGTTTGAGTCCTGTGGTATTCAGCCGGAAATGCTTCGAGGCTTCAGCCACGCCAGTTCCTCAGAAGGAGGGGTTTCTACGGAGCCCGTTTTAACTCACCCTTCCACTCAGGAAGGCCGATGGTCAGCAAGGCCCATCAGATTTAACAGGCACTACACGTCACCCTGGTCACACCCTGGAGCCCCCTTGAGGTTTGAAGTAGACGTATCCAGACTTGGAACATTTTATATGGGGGAGCAAAAATTGCATCCTTGCAGGGGGCTGGACTAGAAGACCTCCAGGGTCCCTTCTGGCACTATTCTGATTGATTGATTGAATTTACGATGGTTTGGATGCTTCCATAAAGAAAAACTTCCTCCACCTTCTTCTGCCGCACTAATGAAGAGTGCAGGTCAGATCATGCTGCTGAATCTGGAAGAAAACCATTGTGCTCAGACATCAAGGTAACAATGCTGAAATGTTTCTTGATGAAGAATATATGTATATGTATACGTATGTAGGTCTTGGTGTATACACCAAGACCTACATACCTTTACCCATGAAAATCTACGAAAACATGTATATGTATATGTATGTATGTATGTATGTATGTATGTATGTATTTGTTTTCGTAGATTTTCACGGGTAAAAGATATGTAGGTCTTGGTAAAGGTATGTAGGTCTGATCACGCTTTGCTGGCACAAGCACAAAGCCAAAAACACCAGCCTGAAGATGGTGAGTGGGATCTTATCAAAACGTCGCCAAGATACTCTCAATCTTAACGGGACAAGACCCGAATACACCAAGACAGACAGACAGACAGACAGACAGACATACATTTGTTTTCGTAGATTTTCACAGGTAAAGGTATGTAGGTCTTGGTGTATTTGGGTCTTGTCCCGTGTAAGATTTATTTATTTATTTATTTAAATTTATTTATTAGGCTTATATGCCGCCCTATCTCCTGAGGGACTCAGGGCAGCTTACAATTAAAACAGTCCCAATACAATTACATAAATGTTAAAGAACATTAAAAACCAAGGTCTCCTTTGTCAATTAGAATATTTTAAAAATATATTTAACACCCTCCCTCAGTCCCCATCAGTCCCCATCTTTGTGCTTGTGCCAGCAAAGCGGCTTTGCTGGCACAAGCACAAAGCCGAAGACACCAGCCTGAAGATGGCGAGTGGGATCTCGTCGAAACGTCGCCAAGATACTCTCAATCTTACACAGGACAAGACCCGAATACACCAAGACCTACCTACCTACCTACCTATATATATATACACATACACACACACACACATACATATATTGCACACCAGAACAACTAGACAGACACAAGGGGAGTTTTTTCCTGAAGGCCATCACTCTGCTACACAAATAATTCCCTCAACACTGTCAAATTATTTACAAAGTCTGCACTACTATTACTATTCATCTTCTCATCACTCCTTATCACCCATCCCCTCCCCTCCCACTTGTGACTGTAACTTTGTTGCTTGTATCCTTATGATTTATATTGACTGTTTCCTAGTGTGATTTGATTGCTTATTGTACCCTATGGCTATTAAGTGTTGTACCCGATGATTCTTGACTCCTGACGAATTTACCTTTTCTTTTACGTACACGGAGAGCATTTGCACCAAGACAAATTCCTTGTGTGTCCAATCACACTTGGCCAATAAAGAATTCTGTTCTGTTCTGTTCCATTCTATTCTATTCTATTCTATTCTATTCTATTCTATTCTATTCTATTCTATTCTATTCTATTCTATTCTATTCTATTCTATGTCATGAGTCCCATTGGCTGAATCCACTCGGCCTAAGCTACTATACATAGTCCCTGCCACCTACCAGCAGAAAAGGGGGAAGGAGGTCTGGATGCAGGAGGGAAGCCGGCTTCCCTCAACCCAGCCTGGATGGCAGGCAGCATCTTGCTTCATGGCTTAGCCTTAGCCTTCGATTCCCCCAGAAAACAGGCCCTGATATGTAATATAATCAGAATGGAGCTGGAAAGGGACCTTGGAGGTCTTCTAGTCCAGCCCCCCTCAAGCTAGAAGTTTCCCCAGGGTCAAACGGACCCCCCCCCCAAAAAAACAAAAACAAAACGGATTTCGCACCCAGCAACGGAAGGAAGGCACCAGAGCCCGGCTCTCTTTCTCTCCTTTTAATAAAACTTTGTGCAAAATAAAACTCGACAGGGAGTTTTAAAAAAAATAAAAATAAAAAACGGTTCGTCAGTCCGTGATCTCAGAAACGCTGTTTAACACTCCCCCCCTTAAGTGGGTTGGGGGAGACAAGACCCGGCGTCGAACCCAGCAGACAAGTTCCAGGCGGGACTCTCCCCACAGCCGTCGAAGTCGGGTGGGGCGCCGGGGGTCTCCTCTCAGGGCCAGACCCGCGGGCCCAGGTAAGGCTCCCCGCCGCACCAGAAGTCGGGCGCCTGCGGCGTCTCCAGCAGCCAGAGGGCGCTGGGCGGGACGGGCTGGGCGGGCGGCGGCGGCAGGCTCTGCCCGTCGGCCAGCCGGTAGTAGTGGCAGTCGCGTCCCCGCGCCGTGTCGTAGGGAGGCGCCAGGATGTCAAGGAAAGCGGCGGGGCCGGCGGCCTCCTCGGCGGCGATCTGGTGCAGGTTGTCCCGCTGCGGGGAGAGCAGGCAGGGCGGCGCGGCGGCCGTGTAGAGGCGGTGCGAGCGCAGCAGGGCGCGCAGGCGGCGGGGACGGGGCGAAGAGGCGGCCCCGGAGGCGGCGGCAGCGGCGTCCGGCTGCTCCTCGGGCTCCTCGGCGGCGGCGGCTTCCCCGGCGGCGGCGTCGAGGCAGGCGATGCGCAGCGTGCCGTACAGCACCTTGAGCAGCCCCTGCATGCCCGGGTGGTCGTGCAGCGGGATGCAGGCGCCGGCGCGGAGCACGAAGACGCCCATGCTGAAGCGCGCCGTCTCGCAGATGTGCATGTAGCTGACGGGCGGCTGGCTCGGGCCCGGCACGGCGGAAGGGCCTCGCGGCTGCAGCAGGCCCAAGTCCTCAGCGCTGACTTGGCTCAGCAGCTCCCGCAGCCGCTGCAGCTCGGCCGGAGCC
>CM019151.1:88020006-88080304 GCA_009733165.1 Naja naja
TCCTCTGTCTTATTCTCTTTTTCTTTTTGTCCCTCCCTCCCTCTCTCTCTCTCATTCTTTCTCTCATTCTCTCTCTCCCTCCTCCCCCTCTCTCTCCACCACGGGCTCTCGAGTCCCCAACTGGGCGCTCACGGGCTCCTCCCATCCAGCTCGTGGAAAAGCGGTGGCTGCAGGGTTGCTTCAGGTATTCCAGTGGTGAGAGGTGGGTGTGGGAGGGCAAAGCCACACTGCTGCTGCCAACCCGCCCTGCTCCCATCCCTCACCCAGGAGTGGCGGGGGAGGAAATGGGAGAAGCTGGGGCAGGGGTGCGGCGAGTCCTGAAGGAGAAATGGTGCAGAAGTGGCTTTGGCGGGGGATGGAGGGAGGAGAGGACAGAACCAAGGATCGAGAACAGGTGAAGTTTTGGCAGTGCTCTGAGAGTTGAAGTCCTCCATGCTTAAAATGGCCAAGATTGGAGACTCCTGCTCTAGGCTGTTCAAGCTACTGATGTCCCCCACATACATACCCTCCCCCATAAACCTGGAAGTCCTTCTGCCTTTCCAAGCTGGGTTGGATCCTGCCAGCCTTTCAGCACCCGAGGTTGCTCTTCTCCAGACTCCCCGCCACCCCGGAGATGCTTCCGAGTTAGCCGTGAATTGCTGGCCGAAGGAAGCTTCTCACTCTATGATAGGCTTTTTAGACTTAGAATAACTTTTATTGTCACTTTGAATGTACACTAATCAGCATACATTAAAATGAAATTTTGTTGCGTACAACTCACAGAAGGTCTCCACCTCCAACATGCATCACATAAACATGACAAAACATAAAAAAAATTCATCAATACAAAAATATGCATATACCTGTATATATGACACACAGAAACAACAGCATCTAGTTTGGATGTGTACATATACCTGGCAAGAAAAACTGATCTTGCAAGTATATCAGGTGGGTGGCATAGGGAACAAAGCTGTTACAGAATCTGGTAGTCCTGCTAGAAATACTTTGAAACCTCCTCCCAGAGGGGAGCAACAGAAACAGCCCGTAAAGTGGGTGTGTGGTGTCTCTAACAATGCTTTGAGCTCTAAGCACGCAGCGCTTGTAAGCAGTATCCTGAATGAGGAGAAGCGAGCTTCCTATAATCTCCACTGTCCTTACCACTCTCTGTAGGACTTTCTATCTGAGGAGCTGCTGCCACCAAACCAAACAGGGATGCAGTTTGTTAAAAACTTCTTTGCTTCCTACAAAGAATACCAGTCTCTTAGGCTGGCTTTTATCTCTTAAGGGAGGGACCATTACCTTGTGGCCTTACTCCCGAGTTGCCCATGCTGCTGCAGCTGCTCTTTCCTTCGAGCAGCCCTACGCGCATGTGCACTGGGCACAGGCCCCATGGGGGCCACTTCCTCACGGCTGCCAGCCTCCACAATCTCCGAAAGCAGCATTCCACTCCCTGATGGTCCTGGCCACATCCTTGCATCACACACAGGCCCCTCATCTGAGTCTTCGCTCTCTGAGACCTCAGCCGTCTACACCTGCTGCCCACGAACCACAACACATGAAGACCCAACACACTACACTGACTTATGGCCAGAAATTTATTTAATTTTTTTTCAAAATTAGTATCCCACCTTTATGATTTGTATAAATAACTTGAGGCAGCAAACATATCCAACACAACGTCCTGCTCCTATTTTCCTCACAACCACAACCCTGTGAGGTAGGTTAGACTGAGAGAGAGAGGGACTGGCTCAAGGCCACCCAGCTGGCTTTCATGGCTGAGATGGGACGCAATCACTTGGAGGAGAAAGTGCCCTGGCTATGCTGAAGAACCGGAGTTAGCGTCTGTACTTAACCATCCCAGATGTTCTTTCACAGTAGCCCCAGAAAAGCATTATGGGGCTACTTCATAATAATCAGAGCTGGAAGGGACCTTGGAAGTCTTCTAGTCTAACCCCCTGTTCAAGCAGGAGACGCTATAACATTCCAGACAAATGTCCAATGTCTTCTTAAAAGCCTCCGGTGACGAAGCACCCACAACTTCTGGAGGCAAGTAGGTCCACTGGTTAATTGTCTGCCCAGTCAGGAATCTTCTTCTTAGTTCCAGGTTGTTTCTCTCCTTGATGAGTTTCCATCTGTTGCTTCTTGTCTTGCCTTCTGGTGCTTTGGAAAACAAGTTGACCCCCGTTTTCATTGTGGCATTGTTTGTGGAACAAAACCTCCCTCATAGCTACTGTTTCGTGTTTGTGTGTGTGTGTGTTAATTCCTTCCTTTGCAACCACCCCCTGGGTAACTTGCCATTTTCCTTTCAGAATAGTTGCTTGCAAATAACTGCAAAAGGCTGGCTTCCTTTTACAGTCCCAATGCAGATGTGAAACAGTGATATCACTTCATAACTGGGAGCGTGATGAATTATTTCCTTGAAGTTTATGAATCACTTCTTTGGTAGTGACCTCTATAACAGACGGAAAGCTAAGTGCTGACCTCAGAGATAAACAAGATGGCTTAGTGTTCTCAGAGAATAATGCACAAAACCCAAACATTTAGCAGAGAATAAAAACGGTTAAGTTAGACTAGCATAACTTTGTCTTGTTCTGACCACGTACTCGACAGATCCTCTTAGTGGGAAATTCTTATACTTCTAGGGTTAATGGCAGCAGCCATAAAAATGGGGTTTTGCTACAGTTATGCAGCCTGTGAATGATCTGTTCCTGGTGTACAGTGAGAGTGGGCAATTACTGAAAAAAAACCTGCCCACCTGTTCTTTGCATGGCCACACTGGTTTTCCGGCAGGACCACAGAACCCCAGGCCTCCATCCTGCAGATGCGCTTGGCTCGGAGGGGAGACGTGGTCCCGCATGCCCGGCACACACATGGAGACTCTGGGGCAGGAGGAAAGTTGCGCTGCATGCTTGTGAAAGCTGGCAGCTCAAACACTGAATCATTGCAGGTTCACATTTAAGGGCCATTCAGGGGTGGGAGGATCAGCTGTGAGCGAACCGGTTCACTCCGATGATCAGCTGTTGGCCCACCCACCTGTTCCAGCTCTAGTCTGTGCTTTATGTCCAGGTTTCCAAGCTCAGCTGATTTGCGCAGCACGGCGGATTGCCGCACATCAGCTGTTTAACACAGAGAGATTGCTGGGAAAAGCCAGTAGCAAATGCTCTGCGCACACGCAAAGCAGGCGCTCGCCGAACTGGTTGTTACACCAGTTGAATCACATCCCTGGTTTAACAGCCCAGCCTGGACAAGGAACTCAGCTATGTCTGTTTGGGCTGCTAGAACAGGGCAAGTGAGGATCTGGCACAGCTTGCAGTGCTAACTACAGTTGGGGCTTCCGAGTGGGTTTATTTATTTAACTTATTTATTCGATTGATGTAGCCAATTATGCCAAACCTCTGGGCTTGCAAACCACCCTCAGCCAATGTTGCAGACAAGGGTGGGGCCAGTGGGGCTTCCCAGGGGTGGGGGTGGGGATTTTCAGGCCGTGACTCAGGGAGCAAACATGGCTGCTTTCCTGCCAGCTCTTGGGGCACATGACTCAGAGCCCAGAGGAGGGACTGAGGTCAGGCCAGCAGCCAGAGGTAGCCTGATTTACAGAGAGCAGAAAGCTTCTTGGGAGAGAGGAATTTTTGCCTCAGTCCTCTGCCCCCTTTTAACACTGCATGATTTTGCCGGGCTACTGGGTTTATTTATCCCAGATCACAACCTCTGTGGTTTCTCTTACAAAACTGCACCGGTTGTTGCTATCCATGCTTGTATAACATTTAGAAAAGGGAAGCAAAAGTGGGGTGGGTTTTTTTTTGTAGTGCAATTATTTAAAACTTGTGTTGGAAATTAATAGTATTTCTTTGTTTTTAAGCACGAGGATACGTGATCATTTGTTTTCAGTGCCCAAAATATCAGCATTTATTAGCCCTGGCTAATTATAGATGCCCGCTGCGATTCCCCACACAATATTTGAGCAGCTACATTTTGTCCACCATTCATCCTCTTCAGAGCAGTGCAGAGGAAGGGGCTGCACTGGATACAGCCCACCTTACCTGCAAGGCCCTCATCCCTTTTTTCCACCTGGGATGCCCCTCCATATTGACCCAATTGCGATGCAAAAATACACCTGCAAATGCAGCATTTATCAAGCCGGGTGACCTCCTGAGGTACCCACCTGAATCCCAGGCTCTTGTCTTCTTTATTCTGATGGATGGATTGATTGATTTGTTTCTATCTCTTGAAGAATTGTGGTGGCACAGTGGTTAGAATGCAATACTGCAGGCTACTTCTGCTGACTGCCGCCTGACTGCAATTTGGCAGTTTGATCCTGACCAGCTCAGGGTTGACTCAGCCTTCTACCCTTCCGAGGTGGGTAAAATGAGGACCCAGATTGTTGGGGGCAATAGGCTGACTCTGTCAACTGCTTAGAGAGGGCTGTAAAAGCGAACCAGTATATAAGTCTTAAGTGCTGTTGCTCTTGCTATTGTCAGTCAAAGCCAATGCAATCCTAAGTTGCATTAACAGAGTAACACAATCAAGATCAAGTGAGGTACTAATACCACTCTATAAAGCCTTAGTAAGATCACACCTACACACCTACAGAACACCTGCATTGTTCTGACCAGGGCTTCCTGAGACAATAACAATCACACGCTGTTCCCCAAAACGTTTGTTTTATTTCAACGGCTGTGAATTATATTCATTCACAGCCAGTAATGAGTCCCAAACAGTTGTGAATAATCCAACAGAAGTCTACCA
This sequence comes from Naja naja, assembly GCA_009733165.1. Lineage (NCBI taxonomy): Eukaryota > Metazoa > Chordata > Lepidosauria > Squamata > Elapidae > Naja > Naja naja. The sequence continues at coordinate 88,024,735 of CM019151.1, forward strand.
TAGTCTTTTCGGGATAAGGCTGATAAGCACACACCTTTATCTCCCTTGAAATGCTTCCAACAACTAAATTGCCCATTAGCTGTACAAAGCCAAATGAAGCACAAAGTCAACACGGAGCTTCAGATTTTAAACCGACCAGAACGAACAAAATTACTTCCTGCAAACGCTCATGTCCCTTTGCTCCTCCTTTATGGCTTATGCGAGGGGTGAATCATCTCCAAGTCTTACTCCCAAGTCACCCCCTTTGTTCTTGCCTTCTGGCAACTCTGTGCAAGCGCGCACTGGGAACAGGCTTCCCCTGTTCCTCTGCCTTGCTGCTGTCAGATTCTGGAGACTCCAGAGTCAGCACAAAACTCCCAGATGGCCCTGGCCCCATCTCTGTGTCAGATGCAGACCCCTCGTCCAAGTCCTCCCCAGACTCCAGGACTGGTCCATGTTCCTCCCCACTGTTCAACTCTGCGGCCAGCTCCACAGACCTCCGGTGGACCACAACATGCATCCAGTTTTGGTTACCACATTATAAAAAAGATGTTGACACTCTAGTGCAGAGAAGAGCAACCAGGATGATGAGGGGACTGGAGGCTCAAACATATAATGAATGGTTTGGCTTGACTAGTCTAGTGAAGAGAAGGACCAGGGGAGACAGGATAGCAGTCTTCCAATACTTGAGGGGCTGCCACAGAGAGGAGGAAGGGGGTCAAGCTATTTTCCAAAGCACCTTTGAAGGCTGACAAGGAATAATGGATGGAAACTGATCCAGGAGAGATTCAAGCTGGAAATAAGGAGAGATTTTCTGACAGTGAGAACAATCAACCGATGGAACAGAAATTGCCTTTGGAAGTTGTGGGAGCTTCATCACTGGAGGCTTTCAAGAAGAGATTGGAGTACCACCTGTCAGAAAGGGTGTAGGGTCTGCTGCTTGGGCAGGGGGTTGCACTAGATGACCTACAAGGTCCCTTCCAACTCTGTGTAAAATCTGTATGAATCTGTATGAACAACATGCAGCATAAGAAGCCCCAGGGACTGTCTGCGAGGAGAGGAAACCACATACAGTAGCTGATTTTGAGCAAAGGGAGAGGGCCACAGAGAAAGGGCAGGGAACTCAGCACAGCCTTTTTTGCAGAGAAAGTAGTCCCCAATCCAACTCAGGGGGCGTCCCTTCAGGGGAGAGTCTGGCAGTTGTCTTTGTTTGCCTGCTGCTCTTCCCCCTTCTTCCTGCTGCATCTGTAGCTCTAAGTTTGCATCAGATCCCTGGCCTGACCACGCCTGGAGTAATCGGGAGGAGAGCCCCAAAGGTGCTTTTTCAAGAGGCAACTGGAGTTCCTGGTTTTTTTTCTTCTTTGAAGACGTTTCACTTCTCATCCAAGCAGAGATTATACTACTTGAGACTTCTCAGAAAACTTAACAACCGAATGAAAAACTGCTGGTGACCTTCTACCCACTGCACCATAGAGAGTATTTTAACTTACTGCACCTCTGTGTGGTTTGCCAATTGCACAGGGGCAGATAGGAAAGCACTCCAGAGGGTTAAAAGAAAAAGAAAAAAGGACAGCACTCCAGAGGGTTAATGTCATTGCCCAGAGGATCATGGGTTGCCCTCTCCCCTCTTTGGAAGAGCTTTATAGCTCCCGCTGCCTTAAGAAAATTCAAAACATCCTCAAAGATCCATATCATCCTGGGCACCCTTTGGTTTTTTTTGAACTATTACCATCTGGCAGACGGTACAGAATAATAAAAACAAGGACAAATAGGCTGAAAAACAGCTTCTATCCCAGGGCAGTAGCTCTTTTGAATTCTGCTGTAAAGTGCAGTGTTGGTGTGGTGTTGGGGATTTCCGGTTCAATGTGTGGCGGGTGAAGGATGTGTGTTTGTGTTTATTTTCATGGTCATGATGTGCACTGAAGATGGTGTTTGATTTCGTTGTACGAGGTGCAATGACAAGAAAGTAAACTAAACTAAACTAAAGAAGCTCTGACTGCATGGATTGGAATGGAAAGATTCCATCCAGTCAGAGATGAAGAAGTTTCTTGGATGAGAAGCAAAACATCTTCAAAGAAAAAAACCAGAAAGTCCAGTTGCCTCTTGAAAAAGCACCTTTGGGACAGAGTTGGTATTCAGCAGGTTCAGACCACTTCTGGAGAACCGGTAGCAGAAATTTTGAGTAGTTTGGAGAACTGCCAAATCCCACCTCTGACTGGCCCCGCCAACCCCATCTATTCTCCACTTCCCGAGTCCCAGCTGATCAGCTGTTGTCTTCTTTGGTTGCCCTGCACAGGAGAATGGAGCTGGAAAGCAGGTTAATGGGGTGGGGAGGGAAGGGGATTTTGCAGTAACCTACCCCCAGGAGTGGGGAGGGAATGGAGATTCTACAGGATCCTTCCCCTGCCACACACACCAAGCCATGCCCACCAAACCATGCCACGCCCACAGAACCAGTAGTAAAAAAAATTTAATCCCACCACTGCCCCCCTCCCATTTGATTTCCCTACATCTGCCAAGTACAGGTTATCAAGGGGGAGTTATCAAGTGTTTGCACTAAAGCATGGGGTCTCCAACCTTGGCAACTTTTAAGACTTGTGGACTTCAACTCCCAGAGTTCCTCAGCCAGCAAAGTTGCCAAGATTGGAGACCCCTGCACTAAAAGCTAGTTTGGAGGAAGACACAATTTGCTTGCCTTGTGAACATCTACAGTGTCTGTTTGCCAAACCCTGTTAGCACAATTTGATTTGCAGCTCTTTTTGACAACTAGGTGTCTGGAGGGTGCTGGCTTCTCGGACGTGTTTTTAAAACGGGCCACAACAGTTTCTACAGCTGTTAATAGTTCCTAGAAGAATGATAGTATTATGTTCGTTTGTGCTTAAAATGTGCATGACTTACATTGCACAGGAGTCAGACAGAGAGAATGTCAGAACATTTTCTTTGTTTTCTGAAACGTGGCCAGGAAAGACTTCAATAACTCAATAAATTCCTTGCCATCCATGTGCGCTGCATTGTGCGGCTCTAATTGCTCAGAGTCACTATGAAAGTTGCCTTTGTATGTGTGTGAATATACAATCTGTCCTGTTTTGGCTTCTTTATTTATTCTGCATTCTTTATTGTGATGTGTGTTCTTTCAGTTCTAGACCAGAAGTTGTTGTTGAGCTCCTCACAAAGCTGAAATAATGCTGTGTGCTTTAAAAAATGTGAACAATTTGAAAAAGTTATAAAAATGTATAAGCTGGCTGTAGACTGAAGAAATTTCTGCATATTTTAATATAAATGGTAATGCAAATATTTGTTCTTTCCATTCAGAGGTACTTTGTTCTTCAAAAATACAGAGGTTTAATTATGCTTGTACTAAAGAACAAATCCTTTCTTCTTAAGGAACAGGAATTATTACTGTTCAAAAAGGAGACCCTTCGAGGATGGTCAGATACTCAGCTCAGGGAAGTAAGCAATGGGGTACCCCAAAGTTCCATCTTAGGCCCAATATTCTACAACAGAGGTCTCCAAGCTTGGCAACTTTAAGACTGGTGGACTTCAGGAGTTGAAATCCACAAGTCTTAAAGTTGCCAAGTTTCCGGACCTCTGCTCTACAACATCTTCATAAATGATTTAGATGAGGGAATAGAAGGACAACTCATCAAATTTTCAGATGACATTAAACTGGCAGGAATAGCCAATGGCTCAAAATCCATATGGATCTCAACGAACTTCTTCTGACCCAAGCCTTGTTCAAATTAAATGAACACAAACTGTGTGTAAAAGCACACCTATTTTAATGCGGCGCTGGGAATTCAGTGCATTCCCAGCCAAGAGACATTTAAACCTCATTGTCCGATATCAAAAGCAAGCTCTTTCAAGGTTGCAAAAGGCTGCCAAGAACAGAAGACTAATTACTGATTAAATATCTGCCGACAGAAGTTTCAAAAACAAACTGGGGTAAGCAGGGCTTCAACGAGGACTCTGAGTCTAAAGAACTTCTTTGCTTCCTGCAAAGAACACATCCCCGAGGGCTGGCTTTTATCCCTTATGGGAGAGGCCATCACCTTCCAGCCTTACTCCAGAGTTGCCATTGCTGCTTCAGCTGCTCTTTCCTTCGAGCAGTGACAAAGAGGCTCTGCGGGACCCTCTTTGTCATTGCTGCCAGACTCCACAAGCTCCAAAGGCAGCACCCCCCTCTCCGATAGTCCTGGCCCCATCCCTGCATCACAGGCAAGCCCCTCGTCCGAGTCCTTGCTATCAGAGACCTCTGCTGTCCACAGCTGCTGCTGGTGAACCACAACAGGACTTGAACACTGAGCCCTATCTAACAAAATGAAATTCAGTGTAGAGAAAAGCAAGGTTTTATACTTAGGCAAGAAAAAAGAATACACTGGTACAGATCAGTGGTGGGATTCTACCAGTTTCCCTACTGGTTCAGTGATTGCACACTTTGCACGCATGTGTGTGCACACCTAACGCGCACACAGCTTTCCAAACACCAGCTGTGAGACTCTGCCGCACCAATTAGCTGAGAGGATACAGAACAGAAAAGCTCAGGGGCAGGTGGGAGGGCCGATCCTGTGTTTTTTTCTTCTTTCTCCTCTCAGCTGATCATCGGAGCTTTTTTTACTACGGTTCAGGTGAACTGGCCAAACCGGTAGCATTTCACCACTGGTACAAATTAGGCAAAACTTCACTCAGTAGCAATAACTGTCAGAGGGATCACTTAAATATGAGCCAGCAATGTGTGGCAGCAGCCAAAAATGCCAATGCAATCCTAGTGTCAGAACTCCGGTAGTCACCTCCATTTAAATCATGAGTCTATAGCTGGTTCTTTCAGACAGATTAAAGATGATTTATTAGAAGTGAACATGCCAGCACTGCCTGGGTGCAGCCGACTCTGAGGCACATCAATTTCACCCTTGACTCTGGTCTTCCCCCACCCCCTGGGTGTATCATAATTCATATTCTCCAATGGGACACATCCATAGCCAAGAGTAATCAATCATGCTCTCCAGTAATAATCTTGCATTCCAGAAGCTTCGACCGTCTAAAAATTATCTATAAAAATATTTAAGGAATGCACTGCTTCCCCCATTCCCTTTCTGCTGGCAACTCTAAAAGACCAGAGTAATATTTTGAGTTGACACCTAGATTGCATTAGTAGAGGAATAGAATCAAGATCACGTGAAGCATTACTGCTTTATAAAACCTTAGTTAGACCACACTTAGAATATTGCATCCAGGTTTGGTCACCATGTTATAAAAAGGATGTAAGGGCTGTGGAAAGAGTGCAGAAAAGAGCAACAGAGATAATTACAGGGCTGGAGGCTAAAATATATAAAGAACAGTTGCAGGAATTAGGTATGGCCAGTCTAGAGAAAAGAAGGATTAGAAGGTGACATGATAGCAGTCTTCCAATATTTGAGGGGCTGCCACAAAGATGAGAGGGGGTCAATCTATTTTCCAAAGCACCAGAAGACAAAGGCAAGAAACAACGGGTGGATACTAATCAAGGAGAGAAGCAACCTGGAACTAAGGAGAAATTTTTTGACAGAACAATTAAACAGTGGGGCTACTTGCTTTCAGAAGTTGTGGGTGCTCCATCACTGGAGGCTTTGAAGAAGAGACTGGACAGTCTGGAATGGTTCAGTGTCTCCTGTCCCAAAGGTGCTTTTTTCAGGAGGCAACTGGACGTCCTTGAAGGCGTTTCTCTTCTCCTCCAAGAAGCTTCTTCAGCTCTGACAGGATGGTGGGGAATGAAAGGATTTATCCTCCTTGCAGACAGCTGGTCATTTTCATCCTTTTAGAGGGTTGTTGAGGCCACTGGAGGTTTATCTCTGTCCTCAGGGTCACCAGAGTGGTGCCCTTGGTTCCTGTATCTGCAATTTTTCCTCTGGAAATCCATTCCTACTCCCACACCACTCCAAGGGTGTTCATCCTAAATTGTACAGCTAAAAGTCTGTGGAGATTCTCATCATCCAGGTTGTCCCCAAGGTGCTTTTTCAGGAGGCCACTGGACTTCCTGGTTATCTCTTTGAAGACATTTCCCTTCTCATCCTACCGTGTTGACCAAGGGGCTGGACTAGAAGACCTCCAAGGTCCCTTCCAACTCTGTTATTCTGTTAGAGCAGGGGTTGCCAACCTTTTCCATATCCTGCACCTCTAGAACACTTCTGATATATTCTTGCATATATTCCCCTTACAAAAGTGAGTAATTATATTTATGAATTTTGAAACTTCTAAGCCCAGGTTTTCTCACCCCCTGGAATATCATCTCGCAGCCCCGGTTGGGAACCCTGTGTTAAAGCAACACATCCCTCCTTCTCCCACCGGAGTCAATGGAGCATCACCGGCCACTGGGACTCCCAGAGCGAATTCTCAATTGTGCCCCTGTTACCCTGGAAAGCTGGGCTCAGTGTAAGCCATCCGATTTCTTGCCCCGGAAGAGGACACTGGAGCCACGGTGCATGGGGGGGGGGCTCAGGAGGGTCTGGTGCCCTTCATGGCCACGGCGCCCCCCCATTGAGCCTCCCACCTTGGCTATTTTCCCACCACTTGTTAGCTGCGGTTGGGCTCTGGTTACCGTCTGGTACAAGGGTCTCCAACCTTGTGGACTTCAACTCCCAGAATTCCAGCTTTGCTGGCTAGTCTGGTACATGGAGAAATGCAGAGCCCCCCAGAAAGAGAAAGCAGCAGCAGCTCGGCTGCAGTAGCAGCTGAAAGGGGAACTTGGCAGGAGGAACCGATTACTGTACTCCAGCTAAAGATATTTTGGGCTTCAGACTGAAAATTCTTCGAAAACCAGCCTGTTCCCCACCCACCCCAAACTGGTTGCCTCCTGGCTAGGCTGGGCCTTCCTGGCGGGGTCCCGAACCAGCTGTGCATCTGGGGCTGGGGAGAAGAAGAAACACCGCCAGGTCCACTAACAGAAGCGTCTGCTTGACCCAGAAGTCTCCAAATGTGGCAACTTTAAGATTGTGGACTTCAGCGCCCAGAATTTCTCAGCCAGCTATGCTTCCTGGGCCTTGACCAAAATGCCTGCAGAAACCCAGTGCTGATTTTTGGGGCCGTGGGCAGCAAGCGAGCGGGTTGAAGGCAGGCAAAAGTCTGGCCTTTAGTGTCAAACAGCCCCTGGGATTTTGAAGCATTAGAACCGTCAGCAGGCCAACCACCCAACCCCTGGAGTCGCAGCTGGCTGCAAATATCCAGGTGAAGAATTGCTCTTTGTTATCAATCCTTGCTTCATTTGAAATGTAAAAATTAGGACCTGTCTGAAGCAACCCGTGTGCTAATTTGACATTTCCAATCAAGCAGTGCTGGGATTCTACCAGTTTGGACCAATTCGGACCGGGCAAACTGGTAGTTCTAGTGAGCATTTGGCCCTGTCCACTGCACCTCCTCTTTCCTGTGCTTTATTTCATTGTTTTAGAGCACAGCTGATTAGCGCGGCAGAATAGTTTTGCCGCACCTCAGCTGTTTTACTCACAGGGGCTGCAGTAGAAGGTAAGTATTAAAGCTGAAAACGGGCTTTTTAAAACACTGTGCAAAGCATGCGCTCACCGAACTGGTTGTTACACCAGTTGAATCGCAACACTGCAATCAAGCCAATGTTTTGCTCAGGATGGGGTGCTGGGATCCACTTCCAGTTCCTAATTCCCCAGGAGTTAACCCACAAAGGCTTGGTTCTAGAAAAGCCTGGATCTGCTCCTCGGCATCCTATTTGGGCATTGGACTGAAAATTGGCCACAGCACCCCGCCCCCCTGGGGACTTCTGTGACCTTTCTGATGTGTTAAAGAATAAACAAAGAAGCTCCAGCCACAATTGGTAGCTTGTTTCCGCTGTGGAACCAGCTCGGCTTCTTGAGTGAAAAGTATCCCCAGCAGAAGCTATTGAGGTGGGAGGTGGAAAGTCCCTTCGCAGCCATGGGTGGTTTTTTCTCTCTCCATCTGGACCTGGGAGGGGATGTCCCCTCAGCTTGGTCATCCTCCATGATCACTGGAAGAAATGGAGGGGGCTACTTGCTCTCCACCTGGAATCTTCCGGATGAGCTGAATTCTTGCAAGTTCCACTTACCTCAGCGGGGACTTCCTGGGAGCCCAGAAGCCAATACTCAAATCCTGGAATTTAAGAAAAGCTACCAGTGTCTAAAAAAAACCCCAGCACACCCCTGAGCTGTGAATTACCTATATCTGAAAAATGAAAAGCAAATTAGTTACTATTTGTCAAGGTGAGCCCCTTAAAAATAAGAGTCACTTGATCTTTGAAACACAACACGTTAACCGCCATGCCCCTGTTGGAGTCTGAATCCGAGGAGGAAGATGACAGGGAGTGGGAGTGTGGCTCCGTTGGCTGTGGAAGAAACTGGGGAAGGGCAAAGTCTGGCTGGGCAGAGCAGGGGAGACGTAGAACAAGGGAGAGGAAATTCAGAGGAAGACCCAGGCCCACCCCCTTTTCATCCTAGGGCATGCAGGGAGGAACGGAGGAGAGAGCAACATGGGTTGCGTGGCTTACAGGGGAGGAAAGGGCCCTGATTCCCTTCATTAGCCACAGCTGGGAAGAGAGTTTAAAAGAGATGCGTGCTGCATGCGGCAGCTGCTGAGAGCAAACGTGAGTTTATCTTGGGTTGACTTTGCTTCTCTGTGTTTCTGGCATCTTCCCAACTGGGTTGAGTTATTGCCATGCCTTCACATCTCAAATTCTTGCTCCTGCCCTGCTGGACTGATTACCTCATTTTGCCTTTGATTGGACTTATAGTTACAGTTTTTGTTGACCACACTTTGGACTTGATTCTCTGCAGCCAAAGGCTGTTCCTGGGAGTTTTTCTCCAGCCAGAAAGTAACCAGGACATTGGGGTCAAAGTTGGAGCTAATAATGGGACTCCTACTGATTATCTGAATGTGTTGCCCTTGTGCCACGCCCCAGGTCATCACATTAACTAAGTTCTCAGAGTGGAAGTATAGTCCTAGCTGGCAAATTGCATGTGCAGGTAATACTTGTTCAGCCTCATTTAGCAACTGCTTGCAGTTATGTCAATGATGAAAATATAGCTGTATGACTAATTCTCACACCCCTTTGTGCCCCTGAGAGCAAAGGAAAGTTGAAATAAGATCAGAAGGCTGTTCAAAAGCAGGGTGACTGAAAATAGAGATCAGTGATTTGTAAGATAAGTGAAAACGACCTGGGTTTTATAAAAGTATCCAGTAAACATAGCTAGCATAATGCACGACAAAGCCAGCATGGGTTTGTCCAACAAACATGATGAGGAGGAGGAGGCCTCCCAAGTCTGAGGGCTGGGTCATTATTTGAGAACATCTGAACTCTTCCAGTTGGACCTCTCAGAGAAGAAGAAGTCCACGTCCCACTGGACTTAAGCTCAGTGGGCAGAGGTGTTGGGTTCCATAATTCTCAGCTAGCCTGGTCAAAGATTTGCAGCCTGTCCCAAAGATGCTTTTTCAAGAGGCAGCTGGACTTTCTTGTCTTCTTCAGCTCTGACTGGATGATGGGGAAGAGAAGGATATCCTGTCAGAGTTGAAGAAGCTTCTTGGTGGAGAAGTGAAACATCTTCAAAGTCAAAATGAGAAAGTCCAGTTGCCTCCTGAAAAAGCACCTTTGTGACAACCATGACCTGGAGGACGGAGAATCGCCACAGACTTTTAGCTATACAATTTGGGATGAACAGCCTTTGAACTGTGTGTGAGTAGGAACAGATTTCCAGAGAGAGAGAAATTGCAAACTACAGGAACCAGAAGCACTACTCAGGTGACCCTGAGGACACAGATTTTATATTTATTTATTTATTTTATTTGGACTTGTATGCCACCCCCTCTCCGAAAGGACTCGGGGCGGCTCACAACTAAAATATAGACAATAAATACTTTAAAAAAGAATTAAACCCAACAAGCCCAATAAATATAATCAATTTAACTCCCCCCCAAGAAGTCAGTCCAGCCCGGCCTGCTCAAACAGCCAAGTTTTCAGATCGTGGTGGAAAGAGTGGAGATCAGGAGCCAAATGGAGCCCCAAGGGTAGTTGGTTCCACAAGGCGGGAGCCGCTACAGAGTAGGCCCTTCCCCGGGGCACCGCCAGCCAACACTGTCTTGAGGACGGCACACCAAGAAGTCCCAGTCTGTGCACTCGAACAGGACAATCGGCATTCGATATCAGCAGGAGACACTCCCGCAAATACCCTGGACCCAAGCCATGAAGGACTTTGAATGTTAATACCAATAGCTTGAACCTCACCTGGAGGGCAACCGGCAACCAATGCAGCTTGTGCAGGAGGGGCGTAACATGGGAGTACCGGGAAACTCCCATCACAACCCGCGCAGCCACATTCTGCACCAGTTGAAACCTCCGGATGGTATGCAAGGGCAGTCCTAGATAGACCTGCAAGTGGCCTCAACAACCCTCTAAAAGGATGAAAATGACCAGCTGTCTGCAAGGAATATAAATCCTTCCATTCCACACTATCCTGGCAGAACTGAAGAAGTTTCTTGGATGAGAAGTGATCTCTACTTTCAGTCACTCTGCTTTTGGACCTTGTTCAAAGAATAATCATCCTATTTTTTCCCCAAAGTGGACTCAATCCTTTTGTTTGTTTGTTTCTTTCAATGACTCATCCATCCCTCTCTGAGCTTGACCCAGGCAGGCAGAGGCAGACTTTTGATGGGAGCCCTTCCTTGGCCTTGGCCTGCCCCGTCTTCTCTTGGAAAAGCTGTTTAGGAAGATCAGCATGGCAGCGGCTGCCGCTGCCACAGTGGTAGTGGGTGGCTTTGGAAACTGCCAAATGCCACCTTAGAAGTGCCCTTGTGGGCTGCTTGTTCAAACCGTTAACTCACCAGCCTCCAGTTTCCTGAGTAAGCCCACCGCTTAGTAAAAGCAAAAGAAGGAAATTTCTTGGTATGGAAATTGACGGGGGAGGAAAGGCTGAAAAGAGAACTACTCTAAAGTGGATGTTTCCTCGGCTGAGGATGGGGCCTCCCTCCCTCTGGTTCTGGTTCTACCTTTTCAGGCCCGTAACGGTGGTGGGCACAGACTCTTTGGCAGCTGGCTGGAACGGAAGGTTTTATCTGTCCCGAGAAGGAAGTGATTCTCACTCAAGACCTATGAGATCAGAGGGAGGAAGTTACAAGCACTAGTAAAACGTTCTATCTTCTGCAATCAAGAGGCGTCTCCAAAGGGTGGTGTGAACCAGTGAAGTGACAGACAACAAAGGAACATGCAGCTGGGTGTTTACACAACACCCTCTTGTATCTTCATCCATCTGGGAATTAAACCATCCTCAAGTTGCTCATCTCAGCCTGCCCTCCAGATGGAGAGCAGGTTTTGGAGGAAACCCACTCCCCCAAGTTTTAAGCAGGCAAAGAGTGATGTCCTTCAACTGGCCTGTATTTGCATAGAAGGCCATTTAACCAGAGGTGGTATTCAGCCAGTTCGGACTGGTTCTGGTGCACTGATATCGGAAATTATGGCTAGTTCGGAGATCCAGCAAATACCACCTCTGACTGGCACCTGCCTCTGCCCCCAGGAGTCCCCACAGGCACCATTTTGTCTCCTGGGGCTGCAGGGAGGCCTAGCCTGTAAGGCTGGGGCACCCAATGGCACTGCCTCCCAGCTGATCGGCTGGGTCTTCTTTTGTTGCCCTGCACAGGATAATGGAGCTGGAAAGCAGGTTAGTGGAGTGGGGGAGGAATGGGGATTTTGCAGTAACCCTCCCCTGCCACACCCACAAGCCACGCGCACCAAGCCGCACTCTCCATAGTAAGTAAATTTTTTTGAATCCCACCACTGCATTTAACAATAGTTGATTTGAGTTGTGTCCTCCTTTTTGTCAGATCAGAAACTGCGGTTGGTCATCCACGATGGAGGAAGGCCAGGTATGGTTTTGGAAACTGCAGGCCCTTCCTTCCCTGGGAGCTGTTTCAGGTGGAGGACTGATCTCAGGGAAGGAAGAGAGACTTTTCCGGGTGGAGAAATGCCAGGACACAGGAAATACAATGCCCCGGCTTAGGACTGTCTCCCTGTTATGAATCAGAGAAGATGGTTTGTCTTTCACTCTCATTGCTTTAAAGGTAAAGGTTCCCTTCAAACATATGTGCTAGTCATTTCTGGCTCTAGGGGGCAGTGCTCATCTCCATTACAAAGCCGAAGACCCAGCGCTGTCTAAAGATGTCTCTGTGGTCATGTGGCCGGCATGACTGAAAGCCAAAGGTGCACGGAACGCTGTTCCCTTCCCACCAAAGTGGTCCCTATTTTTCTACTTGCATTTTTACATGCTTTCGAACTGCTACGTTAGTAAAAGCTGGGACAAGGAACGGGAGCTCACTCCATTATGCGGTGCTAGGGATTCGAGCTGCCGATCTTTCTGATCGACAAGCTCAGCATCTTAGCCACTGAACCACCAACTCCTTCATTGCCTTATAGAAGACATTTGTTCAATTTGACATGGTTTTTTTTGTTTTCTCAGGTTGGCATTTTCTGACTGCATTTCAGTGCAAGTCATAGGTTGCTGAATATATACTTCAAGGTAAATAGTTTAGATTTTTTAAAAAGGAAAACATACTGTATGCCCTTAAAATAAATGAATCAATTAATGAAAATGGATTTTACATTTCATTCAGTTAATCCACTAACATTTCTTATTGGTTAAATTAAAATCCTGCTGATCAGTCAAGCTAGAGAACGTTTTTTTTTTACAATTATTGAACAGTACTGTCACAATTCTGACCAGAGAAACATTTCTCCTTTTGTTAATATTGATTCAGATTAACAGAGTTGGAAGGGACCTTGTAGGTCATCTAGTCCAACCCCCCACCCAAGCAGGAGACCCTGAACCATTTCTGACAGGTGGCTATCCAGTCTCTTCTTGAAAGCTTCCAGTGATGAAGCTCCCACAATTTCTGAAAATTGTCTCAATTTTCTTTTAAAAACATGGTTATCTTCTCTGGCTTTAAACTCAGCTTCTTAACACTGAAGAGAAGCTGTATCCTTTGAAAGGAGAAAAATGTGCCTTTCGTGAAATTGGAAAATTATATAAAAGCTATCCCGATTAATTAATGTTAAAGCTAGGATTAGTGCAATAGGTATACACTTTGTGTAAGACTGTAGGTAGCATCTGGCAACTGTCTGGTTGTGAATAGAATTTTTGTGCTTTCTTCCCACACGAGGACTGGTTTTTGTGTGGTATAGGAGCATGGTTCAGCGTGGAGTAAGCAAGAAAAGACTGTACTTAAAACCCACAATAAATAAATAGAATCAATTCTGAGTGGATGGTTTATTATCACATGTTGATCGGCTCCAGCCTTCCACTCAACAGCCCTTCATGAGCCCAAAGAGGCAATATCAGTGCAAAATGGACTTTCTGTTCAATGGTCATCCTCGGCCAGCTCTGAAGGGGAATCGCCTTTGCCACAGAGTCCACAATGGTGGGCCTGAAAGGGAAGGTGGCATAGGGGGAGGCAGGCAGGAGGAGGGGGCAGGAGTGGGCAGGAGAACAAGCAGTGACCCACACCAGGGGTGGGATTCAACCGACGTTACTACTGGTTCGGTGATTATGTTTTGCTCCTCTGCCTCACGGCTGTCAGATTCTGGAGGCTCCAGAGTCAGCACACAACTCCCAGATGGTCCTGGCCCCATTTCTGTATTGGATGCAGGACCCTCATCCAAGTCGTCCTTAGGCTCCCGGACTGGTCCCTGTTCTTCCCCATTGTCCAATTCTGCTGCCATCTGCACAGGCTGCCAACGAACCACAACAAAGGCAGCCGCCTTCCCCAGAGAGAAAACCAGCAGAAATGTGAGACTCTGCCTCCCCTGGGGTGGCGCAGAGTGGTGACTGAACGGGAGAATGGGACCAGTTGTAGGAGAGCCCCTCCAGCCCCATATCCAACAGGGGCATGGGGAGGGCCTTGTGCTTGGCGGGACAGGAAAGTGGCACTTGTCATCCCCATCGTTGGGCCTTTCAAAGTTCGGCAAAGAAGTCGGCGAAGGAGAAGTCTGAAGTCCCGTAGGCGTACGGTGACTTTGAGATGACCCCTTTGGGTTGTTGTTTGTTGTTGCTGCTGCTGTGGGATGCTCAGAAGTGATTCTCTGCCACTTTTCCTGCGCAGGGCACTTAATTCTGAGTGTTGAGTCAAGATCAATAGTCATAGTTTAAAACTGACACCTTTGAAGGGAAAATATGTGGTGGGGCAGCCACGTAGACGCGTTGCTGCCCGGGCTAAGAAATGGTGCGCTCTTTCATGATTGTTTCTCAGTGACAGTATCCAGAGTGTCATTTCGTTCCCCCGAGTGAGAGCCTGACAGCCTCTCCCAAGCATCTTATCTATCAGAGGCTTCTCATTCGGCTTCTTTCATGCTTGGTCTCTCGCCTGGAACTTTATTTACAAGGTCCGTGGAATTAGAAAGGATGGCCAATGCCTCGCCTGGTCATGAGAAAGACGAGCCATCACTCTGAAAGCCCCACTTTCTTTTTCTCCCCCGCTTCAGGGCCCATGGTCAAGAGGAAGTCAGGTCATCCAGTCCCTTGCTTGGAGGGGGATTTGCTTAGCCATCCTGGATCAAGCCTACAGCAGGCTTCTTACCCTCCCATGTTCTGCATCACCAGCTGAACTGAATCCACTCTCTACTGTAGAGGTCCCCAAACTTGGCAACTTAAGACTGGTGGACTTCAACACTCCCAGAATTCTGGGAGTGTTGAAGTCCACCAGTCTTTTTTAAAATTTTATTTATTTTCAAAACACATATAAGATTTACATTTTAACAGTTCTGTGTCAAGCGTTACTTATATACTTAAATACAATATTTATACTTCTCCATATCAAACCTTATTTCTCTTATCTAACCATATATATAACATTTCCCAAAGCTCATAAAACTCAGGCTCCTCTTTACCTTTTAGTTTTCTCGTAAGTCTGTCCATCTCAGCACAATCAAATATTTTATTACCATGTTTTCTGAAGGTACATCATCTATTTTCTAACTTTGGGCATAAGCAATTCTTGCCGCTGTTAATATATGTCGCACGATGTATTGGATATGTTTCTTGGGGTTTCCTTTAATCATCCCCAGTAAAAAAGCTTCTGGCTTAAATTCAATATCATACCCTGTAATTTCTCTTATCCTTTTTTTCCCATTTTTTCCCAGTATTTTTTAACTTTGGGGCATTGCCACCACATATGATAGTATGTTCCATCTGTGAGCTTACATTTCCAGCATTGCGGTTTTATATTTGGGTATTGAAGTCCGCCAGTCTTAAAGTTGCCAAGTTTGGAGACCTCTGCTCTACTGTAGAGCTTTGCATTTGGGCAGGTGCTTTAAAATGTCTGGGCAAAGAAATCACGGCCCTTTCAGTTCAACCACCACTGTGCGGAGGAAGGAAGGCCAACTGAGCTGTGCTTCCCTCCCTAAAAAGAAAAAGTCAGCCTCTGTTCAGAGTCAGCTCTGCATCTGATTGCGCAATGTGGGGCAGCCGAAGGGGTGTTCTCCTTGACAGTGGCAGAATTTTGCTGAGTTTGTGGATGACGGGTCTTCCCACAGGCGGGAGCTCTTGCCATACTCAGCAGTCTCTTCCTGGTGCCTTCCCAGGAGTCCTTTTAAAGGGTAAATAAACCGCCTTTCCTGATCACACGTCCATGCTTAAGACTACTGGAAGAAGGGCCGGTTGGCAAAAATGCTGGCGTGCCAGGCCTGGTGAGTGTATGTTGAACACAACAGCATCATATAGTGCCTTTCCTCCTCTGCAGGTCAGGTGTGTCTTCCTGTCCTCCTCCTTCTCCTCCTCTTCTCTTCCTCCTCCTCCTCCTCCTCTTCCTTGCAAAGAGAATGAGAAAATGGGCAAGAGTTTTGGTGCCATAAATGGCCCCATGAAAGTGGCCTTCTTGAAAATCAGGTCCTCCTGCTGTAACATGAATTGCCTTCCACAACTGTTGATAATTGGAGTTGTTCCTTGGATGGCCAAGTCCAGATGGTCATCAAAGGAGCCCGGCTATTGCTTTCCTGCCACAGCTGCTAGGGGCCACTTGGATAAGGGAGGAATGAGGGTCTGGTAAGCAGGAAGCACCCCTCCCTCCCCCATTTTTGTCTCCGGGCTTTGCATGCGAACAAGCACAGGTAGCAACATCTCCAAGGGATGGAAAGGGTGCTGGCTGCTCATTTCCCCTGCAAGTAGAGACAATCAGGGAAATTGTCAGGTGCCAGAGGTGAGAAGGGGTCTGGAAGATGGGCTGATGATCTGATCAGCTTCCCTGAATCTGGATTGTCTCAACCTGCTTTGAGGGTTGGGAAGGGGAAAGTGTTGTGGCCCACCAGCAGCTAGCGGAGCTGGTGGCAGACTCCAACAGTGAAGAGGTTGGGGAGGAACATGGGCCAGTCCTGGAGTCTGGGGAAGGCTCTGATGAGGGCTCTGCATCGGAGACAGAGATGGGGCCAGAGCCCTCCAACAGTTATCAGCTGCCTTCAGAGTCAGAGATCAGTGAGGCAGAAGAACAGCTGGAGCCTGTTCCTGATGTGCGCATGTGCAGAGCTGCCAGGAGAAGGGAAGTTAAGGAACAAGGGTTGATGCGGGAGTAAAGGCACAGGTGGATGGTGAATGGCCCCTCCCAGAGGGAATAAAGAGGAGCAAAAAAGGAATGGTGTTTGCAGGAGACAATTAGTTCATTTAATGAGGGTGAAGATTTGTTCGTGACTCCTTGCCAAATATTGTCTGGTAAAGCATTGAGCTTGGAAGCTACCGGTCTGGCAACTCTCCAAGCCTGATAAGGTCTGTGGTTGTAAATGACTCTTGGAAGACTGTTTGCTGGGACTTTGCTGGATGTGAATGAGAGGAATTCACATTAGCTTTAGAAAAAGGGGTTTTGTTGGGACGAGGAGTCTGCTTCGTGATTTGGTGAAGCCTAGGTCAGAATAGAAACAGCCCCACTACCGAAGAGCCACCAGCCTCGTTCTTGTTCAAAGAGACAGTGAGGGAGACCTTGTTCCTCAATCCTCTTTTTCCAATATACCAATATCCCATCCCTCCACTGCAAGGTATTTTTCTACATAAAATAATTCAAAAGAAAAACCCACATCGGGTTTTGTAATGTACCTTGTTAAGGGAAGGCACTGTAAGCAAACCTCTTAGCCACTCTGAAGGTGTGGGACAATATATATATATATATATCTCATCTCTCATCTGGATCAAAGAATTACCAGCCCACAAATGTATCGTTTTCCGGACAAAGGATGGACTGCAGAAATGAGTCCAAGGTGTGCAGCTATTCCTCACTGGAAAGCAATACAGTAGTGCTAATGGCACAGATTTCCAATAGCTGATTTATATGATCTGGAAACAAACACAAGCGCGGGGCTGTGCAACTGCATCATTTAAAGGAAAAGTGATCTGAGCTGACAGGCCCCATCTGCGTCCTCTCAAGCACAGTCAACTTCCTAATTCTTTTCATCTGTGAAAACACAGGTCTTCCTTTCACTGGCCACACTGGACATCCATCGCCAGAGGTCTGTCCAGCCTGCCTCTGCTCTGGTCTTCCAGCTGGTCAAGAAAGGAGAGCAGGGAGCCCCGTCTGGGTTGGGGATGGAGCTAGGGGTGGGGCTGCTGGGGGTTCGCAGGGGTCCAGGAGAGCCCCTAGCTAAGATTCTGTGCAGTTTGGAGAACCCCCAAATCCCACTCCTGCCCTCCCCGCCCCTCCCAGGAGTCCCCACGCAGCCCGTCTTGGATGCAGGTAAGTGCAGGGCGCGGGGAGGCTCAGGGAGGGCAAAAAACGGGTCTCCTGGAAGTTCAGGAAGGCCGGAAATGGGCCTGTTTCCATCTTCCAGAGAGCCTCCAGAGTCCAGGGAGGCCGTTTTCGCCCGCTTGGAGGCTCGAGGAAAGCCTCCGGAGCCCGGGGAGGGAAGAAACACCTCCCCCACTGTGCTGTGGTACAGGAGGCCGACTAGGCCACACCCACCATGGCCACGCCCACTCAGCAACCGGGCAGAGAATCCATTGCTAAAATTTTTGAAGCCCACCCCTGGATGGGTCTGAAGGATGTACAGAGCTGTTTGGCTGAGCTCTTTCTCCACCACAACTCTGCATTTAAGGGCAAGAAGGGTTTTGTTTCTTGCTTAATTAAAACGATGCATTAGTTAAATCTTAAAGGCAAACAGAGAAATCAAGGAGAGGAGAAGGAAGACAAAGAGATAATTTATCTTGGAAAAGATAACCACATGCAATTCTTCTTGATTTTTATGGGCTGTAAGCTCAATTAACTGCACAGAGAAGGTCCCATGACTTCCATAATCAGAAATTGTACATTAATGTTGACCGTCCAGAAGAGTGTAACGAGCTGTTTGTTTCATTTTGGCTTACACATAATGAAGCACAGGGAAAAAAAATTCTCTCCCACCACCTCCAGTGAAACATGAAATATTCAGGAATTTGAAGAAAGTAGAGACAGTCACACCCAAAATACTTTCCTTGTTACATTCAGGAAATCAACAGTGCCTTTTGGGGTGTGTTGATCATGCTGTCTGGGAATGATGGGGGTTGGAGTTCTCTCAATCCCAGCTGGCTTCCCTTAAGCAGAGCAGAATTGGGAGTGGACCAACCACAAAGGTTCTGAGTTCCTAGCCAACTGACACGGCCACTCCATCCAACAGTCTCGGGACAGAGATTTCACACTTGGCTTACGTGTCCAGAGCTTCTGACTTTGGACCCAAAACCTTCAGAGAGATAGCAAGAGTCAGCAGATGGGATAATTTGCAGACATTTGGGACTGTTTACACATTCTTTCAAAGCACAGCTGCTGCTGCTGCTTTGCTAAATTTAGATCCTGCTTTTTTCCAGGAGCTGAAGGCACTTCCAGGAGGAACAGTCTTGGTGACGCAAGTGACCCAAAAGAGTGGGGACCCCAAAGTCACCCAGCGAGGCTTCCTTGGCTTGGAGAGAGCAGAACCTGGGGACTTTCAAGTCCTTGTTCACCATCCTAATTTACTCCAGCAACCTGGTCTTCAAGAACTCTGGGAGAAAAATCCAGGATAATTTGTTCGTTGTTTACGTTATAGTCTTAAAAGGCAGCTGCCACAAAGCTAGCGGGAAAATTACAGCATTGCAAGGAGCCCGTAATTAGGGGGTTTATGTAGCTGGTTTAAGGAACTTTGAAGATAACAGATTTCCTCATGTCTACCTTTCAAAAAAGCAACTTGACCCAGTGCTGGCAGTAATGACAACCATCAGGCAAATCACAATCCTGCCACAGAAGAGGAGAGTCCCAAGAGGTGGCTTGCAACTGGTTTAACAACCAGTTCTGTAAGTGCGTGCTTTGCATGGGCGTGCGCGAATCGCATGTTAGGCATTCACTAAACACTAATTTGAACCTCTCCAGCTCACCTTCTAGCCTTCCCCGGTGAGTAGAACAGCTGAGGCGAGATAATCCACTTTGCTGTGTGAATCTGAGCTGCAAAAGAACGAAATGTAAGACAGGATGGGGCAGGGCCAACTGATCGTCGTTCATACCGGTTCGCTAGAACCAGTCCAAACTTGCAGCAGCCCACCACTGGACAGCCCCCAAGTCAATCACCTCACTGATGGGCCTTGTGTATATAAGTCACCAGGGCAATGAATGCAGGATAGGAGATTCCCCCAAAAAACCTGGGACTCTCCAGAGGCATCCAATTTCCATGTCAAGTTGGCTGGGGATTCTGAACTGACGGAATGAAGCACTGCGCCTGAGAAGATTTGAGATAGCAATAGCACTTAGACTTATATACCGCTTTACAGTGCTTTTTACAGCCTTCTCTGAGCAATTTTACAGAGTCGGCCTCTTGCCCCCAACAATCTGGGTCCTCATTTTACCCACCTTGGAAGGAAGGAAGGCTGAGTCAACCTTGAGCCAGTCAGGATCAAACTCCAGGCAGTCGGCAAAATTAGCCTGCAATATTCTAATCATTGTGCCACCACGGGAAGGAATGAGGGAAGAAAGGAAGGAAGGACAAGAGGTAGGTAGGTGAGCAAGGGAGGAAGGAAGGAAGGAAGGAAGGAAGGAAGGAAGGAAGGAAGGAAGGAAGGAAGGAAGGAAGGAAGGAAGGAGAAAAGGGAGGGAGAGAAAGAAAAGGAAGGAAAGAAGCAATAGCACTTGGACTTATATACCGCTTTACAGTGCTTTACAGCCCTCTCTAAGCGGTTTACAGAGTCAGCCTAAATCCCCCCAACAATTTGGGTCTTTATTTTACCCACCTCGGAAGGACGGAACGCTGAGTCAACCTTGAGCCCAGTGAGATTTGAACTGCCAAATTGCAGGCAGCTGGCAGTTAGCAGAAGTAGCCTGCAGTACTGCACTCTCACCACTGTGCCATCATGGCTCATGAGATGGATGGGAATGGACTTTTGCACCACCATCATAGTTCCAAGCTGCATACGTCTTGGGTGTTGGGGGGAGATGCTGTCAGGAGATACAGAACCTGTCTATCCTGTCCCATGGGGGTTGGACTAGAAACCCTTCCATTGATGCCACCTACAGATAATTAGAATTAAGATTGCTGGGAGAAATATCAACAACCTCAGATATGCAGATGATACCACTCTAATGGCAGAGAGTGAAGAGGAACTAAAGAGCCCCTTGATGCGGGTGAAGAAGGAAAGTGCAAAAGTTGGCTTGAAACCCAACATTTAAGCAAACTAAGATCCTGGCATTTGGCTCTCTCAATTCCTGGCCAATAGATGGGGAAGAAATGGAGGGAGTGACAGATTTTATTCTCCTTGGCTTCAAGATCACCGCAGATAGGGACTGCAGCCAAGAAATTAAAAGGCGCTTGCTCCTGGGGAGGAAAGCTATGGCAAATCGAGACAGCATACTAAAAAGCAGAGACATCCCCCTACCAATAAAAGTCCATTATAATCAAGGCTATGATTTTCCCAGTTGCAATGTATGGCTGTGAAAGTTGGACCATGAGGAAGGCTGAGCGCCAAAGAATGAAGGCCTTTGAACTCTGGTGCCGGAGAAGACTCCTGAGAGTCCCTTGGACTGCAAGGTGACCCAACCAGTCAATCCCAAAGGAGATCAACCCTGACTGCTCCTGAGAAGGCCAGATCCTGAAGAGGAAACTCAAACGACTTTGGCCATCTAATGAGAAGGAAGGACTCCCTGGAGAAGAGCCTCATGCTGGGAACGATTGAGGGCAATAGAAGAAGAAGGGGACGGCAGAGAAGGAGGTGGCTGGAGGGAGTCCCTGAAGCAGTCGGTGTGAGCTTAAATGGACTCCAGAAGATGGTAGAGGACAGGAAGGCTGGAGGAACGTTGCCCATGGGGTCGCAATGGGTCAGACATGACTTCGCAACAAATAACAACAACAACAGATAGCCAACTCCAGGGTTGACCCCTTTTGCCTTCCTGGGGGGCACAGTCAGGGACAAGCGAGCCTGAAGGGGGCTTAAGGCAGAGGAAGAGAAGGGCTGGGAGTCGTGGGAGGACCGACTGGGGCTCAGAGGCAGTTTGGAGCAGGCAAGGCTTCCTCTGAAGACGGTTCCCATGCTTCTCCATCAAGGCCTGCCTGCCTGTCAGGCCCCATTGCAGCCACGAGGCCTTCTGGTAAAGAGAAGATGTAGGAAGGGCCACTTTTTAATTCCATAAAGGTTCCTGTGACCCCCGGAGTTCTTGCAGGACTTGAATGGGCTCTTCTAATCATATATATATATATATATATATATATATATATATATATATATATATATATATGCGAATTACCCCCGCGCATCATCACAAAATCTGCAGAACCATAAAGCCTACAAACTTGAAATTTGGCACGTATGTTCCTCTTGGCTTCTAGGGGCTAACTAAGAAAGGATTTTTCAAAATGACCATCAGAGCATTTAGAGTATTTCCTATATTATTATTATTAACATGCTCTGATGCTAAAGAGTTCTACTTCTCTTCCCCACCTGAAAAGAAATCTGTTCCAAATGCAAAACACAAGTAGAGGAGAGGAGTTTCAGTTTCAGTTTCACAGAACCAAGCAGCTTTAGTACAGAACAGTGGAGCTAAGCCACGCCCAGGTTCCTTGCTGTCTCCTTCTTGCTCACACAGCAAATACTCTTTCACTTTCCAAACAGCCCTCCACTCACACACTGACAGGACGCTAGCCAGATGAATACCGATGGATGCTGGTAGGCAGAGGCAGAATTTTTTTCCCCTTATTTTCCTCCCCAAAAACTAACCTGACCACATAGTTTCATAGCGAAGCACGGGTGTTGAGCTAGTATTTCATAATGATGAATTGATTTTTAGACCAGATACAGATAAACAGATGCAGGTTAACAGAGTTGGAAGAGACCTTGTAGGTCATCCAGCCCAACCCCGATGCCCAAGCAGGAGACCCTACACCATTTCTGACAGATGCCAGTCCAGTCTCTTCTTGAAAGCTTCCAGGGATGAAGCTCCCACAACTTCCAAAGGCAACTTCTGTTCCATGGGTTGGCTGTTCTCACCAGTGTTAGTGTGGTAAAATAAATAATAAGAAAAGGACTCCACTAAGCCACATTTTGGCTTGTAGGGACATCTTTCTCAGGCATTTAACCGCAGCCTTGGGCTGTGTTGCTAAAGCTAAGCCGGCTGGCCTCTGGGCTCTGATGCACGCAGCACCTCCTGCTGAAATAGGAAAGAAAAAGAAAATGCAGAAGAAATCCTGCCTGGGTTTTTCCGGTGGTGCTTTTTGCAGCTGCACCAGCAGAGACTTTGTAGACCAGGCTCAGAGAGACAGACGCCTGCGGGTATGTCTCACAGGTGAAGGACAAAAAGAGCTCTCAAAATGGCGGACTTCAGTTCTTTTGGACAACGGTTCCCATCATCCCAGATCCCAGCCGGGGATGGTGAGGACTCACAGAAGCTGCAGTCTGAAACAGCTGGAGGACCGTAAGCTGAATCACAGATGGGGGTGGAGAGCGGCAACCCAACAAAGGTGTGTCATGTCTATCTTTTAGAATAGAATGGAATGGAATGGAATGGAATGGAATGGAATAGAATAGAATAGAATAGAATAGAATAGAATAGAATAGAATAGAATAGAATAACAGAGTTGGAAGGGACCTTGGAGGTCTTCTAGTCCAGCCCCCTGCTTAGGAAGGAAACCCTACACCACTTCAGACAAATGGTTATCCAACATCTTTTAAAACCTCCAGTGTTGGAGCGTTCACAGCTTCTGGAGGCAAGTTATTCCATTGGTTAAGTGCTCTAACTGTCAGGAAATTTCTCCTTAGAATTAAGTTGCTTCTCTCCTTGATTAGTTTCCATCCGTTGCAGTAGTGCATTTCAAAAAAGTTTACCACCGGTTTGGTGGGCGTGGCTTGGTGGGTGCGCTTTGCGTGCCATACGTGCACTTTGCACAGGTGCAGAGGCTTTCTGGCTCACCTCCTACACTCTCCCTGTTGCTTCAGCAGGTGACACACAGCAATCTGCTGCACCAGTGGTGGGATTCAAAAAATTTTTCTACCGGTTCTGTGGGCATGGCTTGGTGGGCAAGGCAGGGGAAGGATACTGCAAAATCCCATTCCCTCCCCACCCTCCTAACCTGCTTTCCAGCTCCGTTCTCCTGTGCAGGGCAGCCAAAGAAAGACCCAGCCGATCAGCTGGGACTCAATGGGAGGCAGAGAATAGATGGGGGCAGGGCCAGTCAGAGGTGGGATTTGCTGGTTCTCCAAACTACTCAAAATCTCCTCTGCAGGTTCTCCAAAACTGGTCAGATCCTGCTGAATACCACCTCTGAGCTGTGCTTCAAAAGCAGGACATAAAAGTCAGTATGGGAGCCCGGGTGGGCAGCTGGGCTCAACTGCAGAGTGTCTTAGAGAACCGGTTCGGTCTCCGCTGCTCTTCGGCACTACTGGTATGCCAGAACCAGGCCGAACTGGTGGAATACCACCACTGATCCATTGCTTCTTGTCTTTCCTTCAGGTGCTTTCAAGAATAGCTTGACTCCCTGTTCTTTGTGGCAGCCCCTGAGATATCGGAACACTGCTATCGTATCAGCCCTGGTCCTTCTTTTCAGTAGACTAGTCATTAGTCATGCCTAATTCCTGCAACCATTGTTCATATGTTTTAGCCTCCAGTTCCCTGTTCATCTTGGTTGCTAATCTCTGCACTTTTTCTAGAGTCTCAACATCTTTTTTACATCATGGCAACCAAAACTGGATGCAATATTCCAAGTGTGGCTTCACCAAGGCATTATAAAGTGGTATCGACACTTCACGTGATCTTGATTCTATCCCTCTGTTTATGCAGCCTAGGACTTTTAAACTGGGTTCTTTTGGTAAGGGCAGATCCAGACATTCTGGGGCCCCATCTACCAATTCCTCTAGTAACTTTATGGGTGGGGGGTGTTAGTAAGACACACTCTGCGTGTGGCTGTGGTCGAGCCACTGATGGCAGCTGCTTAAACTTAGCCGGACTGGGGAGACGTGCAAGCAGTTGAGCCATTGCCCTTGCCAAAGGGACAAAACTGGACTTAATTCCATGGACTTTGCTTCTAAAGGCAACATTAACTCAGCCTTTACTGGATCTGCTCTTGGGAGGGAGGTGTGTGTGTGTGTGTGTGTACAATACAGATGACCAAGCAGCCACAGCAGGCCTGAGAAGCTGAAAAGATTCTCTGCTCGCACGCGTTAAAATTTCAGCTCCCCAAATTCCTGGCATTGACAACCCCAAGTCAACAGGCACACTCACAATCCCGCACACATTGGGCTTCGGATGGGTTGTCAGTCCGAGGACACATCCTCTTCCCTGCCTTTTCCTTGACACCCCTGGTGGGGACCTAAGACATTCTTTGGGGTGGCACTTCAGGTTGGATTCCTGCTTCTCTTTGTCAGCTGGCCCTCCTCCTCCTCCTCCTCCTCCTTTGCCCCTCAGGCTCAGAGAAGCTGTTATTGGTATGCAGATTTGGCCGGGCCGCAGCGGGCGGCTGCATTGGGACATGTCCCGAAGCTCCAAGGCACTTGGACCTGGCGGGTGGGGCCAGGAGTGGGAAGCGGCTCCTGGGGGAGCTTTCAAGCTTTGTAGAAAATAATGATGTATGAGACAGGGATTCTTTGGGAACCTGAAGAGGACATGACAGATAGAATAATATGGGGGCCAAACGCTGCCTCCACAATTGAGATGGATGGCCTAATCTTGCCTCGCCGTGATTGTGAGTGGCCCAGACCGAGATGAGCTCCCTGCGGAAGGATGTCACGGGATGGCAGTTGAAATCTGTTGGGCATCTCGCCGTCCCTCCTGGGAGCCTCCCATGCCAGGAGCCAGGCGTGAGGAGGCGCAGGCCTTGCAGGCCGAAGGGCCTGGCTGGGAAGGGCCCACCAAGCGGGGCCCTTCTCCTGGGCTGCCCCTCCATGGGAGAGGTTTTGGGCATGGAGGGAACAGCTTTAGTGCATTCCCAGCCCTTCTGTGGACATGGTTTTGTCCACTTGAAATATCAGTGCTGCTTTATAAAACCTCAGTAAGACCATACTTGGAATACTGCAAGTAATTTTGGTCACCCTACTGCAAAAAAAGATGTTGAGACTTTGGAAAAAGTTCAGAGAAGAGCAACTAAGATGAGTAAAGACCTGGAGATCAAAACATACGGCGAACGGCTGCAGGATTTGGGTCTGGCTAGTCTAGAGAAATGAAGAATTAGGGGTGACATGATAGCACTATTCCAGTGCTTGAGGGGCTGCCACAAAGAAGAAAAGGAGGGGGAGGTCGTCAAATTATTCTCCAAAGCGGCAGGACAAGAAACAATGGGTGGAAACTAACCAAGGAGAGAAGCAAACTGGAACTAAGGAGAAACTTCCTAACACGGAGGACAATTAACCAGTGGAACAGCTTTGCCTTCAGAAGTTGTGGGTGCTCCATCACTGGAGGTTTTAAGAAGAGACTAGACCAGGGGTGTCAAACTGGAGGCCCAAGAGCCAGGTGCTCCATGCGTAGGCCACGCCCAACCCAGTTCCACAAAGGCAAAAAAAGTCACAATATGTCACATGACATCAACATGACACAGCGAGTTTGACACCCGTGGACTAGACAGTCACTTGTTTGAAATGGTATAGGTTCTCCTGCTTGAGTAGGGGGCTGGACTAGAAGATCTCCAAGGTCCCTTCCAGATTCCTATTCTATCCTGTTCTGTTCTGTTCCATTCCATTCCATTCCACTCCATTCCACTCCCTTCCCTTCCACTTCACTCCACTCTGCTCCACTCCCTTCCCTTCCCTTCCTTCCCTTCTTCTCTTCCATTCCACTCCATTCCACTCCTCCACTCCACTCCCTTTCCTTCCACTCCACTCCACTTTCCTTCTTTCTTCTTCTTCCTTCCACTCCACTTCCTCTCTCTACTCCTCTCCCTTCCCTTCCCTTCGATTTGATTTGATTCGATTCTAAACTTTTCTCATGTCCTCCGGTGGGAAGGAGGAGTTTGCTCTGTGGGACAAGAGTATACACCAGCCCAGAGACACCTCACTGAAATAGCTTAATGTTGGTTGTCTATGAAAGTAACAGGCAGGTGTCTTTCTCTAGTAGCCCCCAGAAGGGAAAATGTTTGTGTGCACCAGAACATGGAAGAGCCTGAATAGGTCATTGCAAAAATGCATAAGCTTTTGTTGAGATGTGGGATAGAAGAATAACAAATGAAGGAGTGTTTGATAAAACAGGATAGGAAAGATTAACTATAATGTACAGATGGACCAATAGGAAAATATGTGGTTGGAAGGACTGAAATTTGTATTAGGTTCTAGTCTTAAGGAGAATGTTTATAAAAGGATGAATCATTGGTATTTGTCACTAGGGAAATTAGGTACAATCAGAAGGTGGTATTCAGCAGGTTCTAACCAGTTCTGAAGAACTGGTAGTGGAAATTTTGAGTAGTTCAAAGAACCAGCAAATACCACCTCTGATTGGCCCTGCACCCATCTATTTGCTGCCTCCCAAGTCCCAGCTGATCGGCTGGGTCTTCTTTGGTTGCCCTGTACAGGAGAACGGAGCTGAAAAGCAGGTTAGTGGGGTGGGGAGGGAATGGGATTTTGCAGTATCCTTCCCCTGGAATGGGGTGGAAATGGAGATTTTACAGTATCCTTCCCCTGCCACACCCTCCAAGCCACACCATGCCCACCAAGCCATGCCCACAGAACCGGTAGTAAAAAAAATTGAATCCCACCACTGGGTAGAATGTATAAAGGTAACTTTGAATCTTTGCTGGAAATGTCAGCAACTTGAAGGGGCATTTCGTCATCCCTGCTGGATGTGTAAAAACGCTTTCAAAATTTGGATTCAAATGCATACATTAATTCAGAAGATCTCAAAAGGTTAAGACACAATTGAAACCTGAGACTTTTGGAGAGGGGGACTAATGGATAAGCAACTAGAAAAAAATATTTTATATATAATAACTCCGCAAGACTAATATTATGCTTGAAAGTGGAAAAGTTCAATAATGCTGAGATGTTGGAACTTGATGAGGAGTCTAAATTAACCCCTTTTGTTAGAGAGAAAACAATATTGATCAATGATGGGAAACGCCTTAGAGACTTTTTGCATAAAATTTGAAAAAAATGTGCTTATGATTTGTGGATTGGATGATTAGGGGAAAAAATCTGGATAATGACAAGAGTAGGTTTTAGATAGAGATATAATTTTGTGATTGTACTTCCAAAAAAGAATTGGGAACTTCTTTCTTATTCTTCTTTCTTCTGCATTTTTCTATTTTTCTTTCTTTCTTTTTCTTTTCTCTCTTTTCTGCTTTTTTTTCTTTTCATTAGTTGGTGTTAGCTTTTATGTCTATGTAAAACTTTTTTTTAAAAAAAGTTAAATATTAAAAAAGAACAATCTGGCCAGGAGTTTTCTCTTCCAAACCAGTTGTCTGCCTTTCCCAGGGCCACCTAAGCAGCTGCTCAGCTCTCCAGTGCGACTTCATCATCAGAGGCCATTTCTAGGCTGAAGATTCCTTCAGCAGATTCCGTCTCTTGTGGGGCAACAGCGCCCTCACCTGGAAAGCAGAGAGGAAATGTTTTCTCCAGCTGCAGCTGGATTTTGTACATGCAGTCGTGGGCCTGAGCCACATGTGCAGCTGGATCTGCCTCAGGCGTCCTGGGAGCTTAATGTAGCAGCTGCTCTTTAGTGCCAGACCTCCCTTGTTTGTGTGTGTGTGTGTGGGGGGGGAATCAGTGGGGTGCACCAGCCTTCCTAATCCATCCCCCAGTGGGGCTGACAGTCAAGCTGTAATCCAGTTAACCTGGGTGAGAAAAGAGACACTTTTCCATGTTCTGGTGCTGTCATTCTTTGATTCACTTTGCCAGATGACCAGGTCAGCTTGCCAGCCTGTCTTGTGCTCTCCCCACAACCAGGGTTAATTTTGCCCTCTGGATCTGAGGGAGACAGCGGGAAACCTTCCATCCTCGCACGGTAGAGAGAAGAGGTAGAAAGCCAGCATCTTGCCTGTGTGTGTGTTTGTGTGTGCAAATTGGGTTTATGCAAGGTAATGAAGCCGAAAGGCATTGCTCTGATTATCCGTTTGTTTCGCCTTCGTTGAGATAAATGATGGAGATGATGTTTCATAAATATTGCTGGGGTAATTACAAGTGAAAGCTACGTACCCTTGTACTGTGCTATTATCAGGAGAAGAGATCCATTTGTTAAAAATGAAATCTGACTTTAAAAATGCACAATATGGGCAGGGCAAAGACAATAGGAAGCCCAAAGTAAAAAGTGATTTCATTTCAACTTTTATGTATTCAAATGCGAGTGTTAAAAAGGACCTGCTATAAAATATACTCAATCTGTTTTGCACTGCAGAAGGTTTGTCAGCTCCATGAAGTGTAATTCTCCAGGGGTGCAGCTGAAGAAGCGGCTGTGTGGGGGATGACAACCCCAAAACTGGTGATGATCTGCTGATCTGGATGTTCCCCTCTTGCTAAATTCTGGCTTGGAAGAGAGGAACATCCTTTTTCCCTGCTCCCTCAGCCCTGGCCGGCTGCCGCAAGACTCTGTCCTTACCTTGGAAGCCATGTCCATTTGCTCCCTGGGCCCCTAAGCCATCCTTGTGAGGCAGAACTGGGGCAGGGCTGGGCTGCTGGGGGTTTGCAGGGGTTCAGGAGATCCCCTAGCTAAGATTCTGTGCAGTTTGGAGAACCCCCAAATCCCACGCCTGGCTGGCCCTACCCATCCCACCCTACCCCTCCCAGGAGTCCCCACGTGGCCTGTTTTGGATGCAGGGAAGTGCAGGGCGCGCGCGGAGGCTCGGGGAGAGTGAGAAACGGGCCTCCCGGAAATTCAGGAAGGCCGGAAATGGGCCTGTTTCTGGCTTCCAGAGAGGCTCCGGAGCCCGGGGAGGACAAAAAACCCCCTCCTCTTTTGTGCAGGAGGCTGACTAGGCCACACCCACCATGGCCATGCCCATCCAGCAACCGGGCAGAGAACTCTTTGCTGAAGTTTTTGAAGCCCACTGGGGGCCACAGTCATTAGCGCTGCAAGTGCTGGTGACCAGGAGAGCATGGGAGAGGCTCCCACATCTCTCTCGGTGCCACTGGCCAGTCAGAGTGCCAGTCCCCAGCTGCCCTGGCTATGGGTCTCTTTGCTACCCCATGATTTTGCTTTCCAGCTGCCCAGCCATGGAGGGAAATGAGCTTTACCCCCTCCTCCCCTTTTGCTGAACCTGGGTCGCCCCTGATTACTAGGCCTAGCCTTTGGTGGGGGGACTTTGGCCCTTGCAGAATGAGAAGGAGAGTGGCCATCATGCTCAGACATGGCTGTCTTAATGCATGGGCCTGATGGGCACTTGCCAGTGGGCCCCATGAGCATAGGGGCCTCCATACTAATCTGTGTATGTGAACCCTTCGATACCTTGTATCATATAAATACAGCAACGTGTCAGAGTATATTCATGAACTGGAATGGAGCTTGGTAACAAGGTCAGCCAATGAATAGGCATAGCAACTAAGTCAGCCAATGAGAATGTTTGGAAACTGAAACTAGATGTAGCCTAGGCTGGAAACTGAAACTAGAATTAGCCTATGCATGGCTCTATATTAAGCTCTGGAGCTCTGGAGCTATGTTGAGCTCTGAGTCTGTCTATTGAAAATGAAACTGCTTCTCTCCTCTGCTTGCTTGCTAAACAAAAGTGAAACTGATGTCTGTTCCTGAGCTACTGAAATTACTTGCAAATTTCTGTCTGAGTTTGCTCTAAGTTGGAGATATCTACAACTGGTTTCTAAAATCTACTTATGTTTATAAAGACATTAAATGAAGCTTCATCCACCTGTGTTTATTTTTATGGTGTTAAATTAACACTGCAAAACTCTGGACACAACATACTTATTACATTTTACTGCATTTTCTATATTAATACTAACATGCAAAAATATATGTTTTAATTTTATTGGCCATTTACATTTTTATCCCTGTGAGTAGTTGTTGTAGGGGCCCAGTACACCACTTTGCCCGGGGTCCATAATGCTGTGAAGAGGGCCCTGTGCTCAGGCGTCCATGGGAGGGAAAGTCAGGGTAGAAACAAGAGTAACCTCAAAACCAATAATAAGGAAATCTTGCCCTCTTTTCCCAAGCTGGCTCAGGTGAGATCCCCCTCACCCAGAGTGCTCAGTGCCAGCCTTAGCAATACCTTTTCCACGGAGTGGAAGAATCTTGAAAGGAAGTTTGCCTCCCAGGACCCTCGGATCAGTGGTGGGATTCAACATTTTTTACTACCGGTTCTGTGGGTGTGGCTTGGTGGGCATGGCAGGGGAAGGATACTGCAAAATCTCCATTCCCTCCCCACTCCTGAGGGAAGGTTACTGCAAAATTCCCCATTCCCTCCCCACCCCACTAACCTGCTTTCCAGCTCCGTTCTCCTGTGCAGGGCAACCAAAGGAGATCCAGCCGATCAGCTGGGACTCGGGAGGCAGAGAATAGATGGGGGCAGGGCTAGTCAGAGGTGGGATTTGCTGGTTCTCCGAACAACTCAAAATTTGCGCTACTGGTTCTCTAGAACTGGTCAGAACTGGCTGAATACCACCTCTGCCTCAGATGTTCCTTGGCTCCCTCCTCCAAGGGCTGGATCCCAGACTTGCTCTGCTCCAAGAGGACCCCAGCAGAGGGGTTGAAGCCCTGTTCCTCAAGGGGAAGGGTCAGCCTTCTTTAACCTCGGCCCAGGTGAGGCCCCTTGCCAAGATAGTTTGGGGTCTGCCTGCCTGCACTAGCTGAGCAGTGAGGCTGAGTATACCCCCCATCACTTCTGGGCTCTGTTGAAGAGGCCCGTCTAGGGGAAGAGCAGCCAACCTCAACAGGATTTGATCTGCCAGACATCTAAGGGAGGTGGCTGGTGAAACCAGCCATTTGCCGTCTGGCCACCAAGGGGCTTTCCTGATCCCTGCTGTTTTTCCACGCTGGACTCTGGAGATGTCGGCTGCCAGCAACCAAACAGCCATTTTGGATGTTTAGGGGAAAAAGGGGATTTAAGACCGCAGGATCCAATCTGGGTCAGTTCCCTGTGGGAACGAGAACGCTGTTTATTTCAAAACCACACCCCTCGATTTTGGTGCTGCTGTGGTAGGTGGATGACACGTTTGTCATCATCGAAAGAAATGCACTGAGAGACTTTCAGACCCTGCGGAACTCCATCTTCCTGGACAAACTCGGTGTCCGATCCAGATTAGATCCTGCAACATTATCCCGGGACACAAATATTGGCCTTCGTTTGCAATTTAAGACTGCACTAAAAGACACTTTTATCTGGGACTCTCTTATTTGTGTGTGCATGTGCATGCACACCCACACACGCCACACACACACTATAGAGCAGGGGTGTCATGGCCCTGTCGGAATTTGATTCGAAGGGGGAGGCCAAGCAGCTGAAAGGGAGTGGGAGTATGGCTCCATTGGCTGTGGAAGAAACTGGGGAAGGGCAAAATCCAGCTGGGCAGAGCAGGGGAGAGGTAGAACAAGGGAGAGGGAGTTCAGAGGAAGACTCAGGCCCATCCTCCCTTCATCCTTGGGCATGCAGGGAGGAACAGAGAAGGGAGCAACGTGAGTTGCGTTCCTATTCCATTCCTATTCTATTCTATTCTATTCTATTCTATTCTATTCTATTCTATTCTATTCTATTCCATTCCATTCCATTCCATTCCATTCCAGCGGGCTTAAGGCTAGGTGTAAGTCTTCCCCTCAACCATGTGCACATCTATGTTTGTGTGTGCACATGTGCATGCAGGCACTTACCCACTGTCTCCCCTTGCTTCCCAAAAGGAACTTGTTCCCACCGGTTCTGCACACACCCAGACGTGTGCAATAACACTCCACTGTCTCCTGCAGGAGAGCAAACAACCAACTGCCTTGCCTGATGAATCTCCCTCTTCCTGTGTCTGTGTGTGTGTTGGCTGTTTCTCCACCTTTATTTAGAAAGAAACACGAGAAATCCCCCATTTGCGAATTAAAGAAGCGCAGTCTGGTTTTGTCCCTAGCTCTGCAAGGCAAATGAGACATAACAGCAGCTAATTATACATCTGCTCTTGCACGGACGGTGTAGCGTTGCATTCCTTAGTGGCACTTGGGTATTTTTGAATCATCTGGCAGGAAAGCAGGGTCTGAAATTCACAAATCCCAGCAAATCTGCCCTGCAGGAAAAACAGATCCTGGGATGCTCTCTGAACTTCTCTGCCTGGCTTAGCCCAAGAAGAGGGTGGAGAGGCAGACCCCAGACCCCATGTAGAGCAGTGGCCTCCAACCTGTTGGGCACCAGGGACCGGTTCCACGGAGAAAAGTTTTTCCACGGATTGGAGAGGTGTGTGGTTTTGTGTGCTGCCTACATCTTGCAGATGGGGCTTCACTTGTTTCCACGGACCAGTTGCTGGCAGGCCATGGACCGGGGCCAGTCCAGGGACCCCTGGTGTAGAGGAAGTAGGACCGCAGTCCAAGATTTGCTTCTGGAAACAAAGTGGGAAGCAGACACAAGAGGCCAACGCGAAGATCCTCTTCTAAGACTTCTGTTATGACTCAAAGGAGGCAACTTTAACAGCGGTTAACAGAGTTGGAAGGGACCTTGTAGGTCATCTAGTCCAACCCCCTCTGCAAGCAGGAGAGCCTACACCATTTCTGACAGAGGGCAGTCCAATCTCTTCTTGAAAGCTTCCAATGATGAAGCTCCCACAACTTCCAAAGGCAACTTCTGTTCCATGGGTTGATTGTTCTCACTGTCAGAAAGTTTCTCCTTATTTCTAGGCTGAATCTCTCCTTGTTTTAGTTTCCATCCATTGTTCCTTGTCTGGCGTTTAGGTGCTTTGGAAAATAGCTTGACCCCTTCCTCCTCTCTGTGGCGGCCCCTCAAATATTGGAAGATTGCTCTCCTGTCTCCCCTGGTCCTTCTCTTCACTAGACTAGCCAAGCCCAGTTCCTGCAACCGTTCACTGTATGTTTTAGCCTCCAGTCCCCTCATCATCCTGGTTGCTCATCTCTGCACTCTTTCTAGAGCAGGGGTCTTCAAACTTGGCAAGTTTAAGACTTGTGGACTTCAACTCCCAGAATCCCTCCTCCAGTTATGTTAGCTCAGGAATTCTGGGAGTTGAAGTCCACAAGTCTTAAACTTGCCAAGTTTGAAGACCCTTGAGGTAGGTAGGTAGGTAGGTAGATAGATAGATAGATAGATAGATAGATAGATAGGTATGATTTATGATATATAGTCAGCTTGAAGACTTGTGGCCTTCAACTCCCAAAATTCCTCCTCCAGTCATGTTAGCTCAGGAATTCTGGGAGCTGAAGTCCACAAGTCTTAAACTTGCCAAGTTTGAAGACCCTTGAGATAGATAGATAGATAGATAGATAGATAGATAGATAGATAGATATGATTTATGATATATAGACAGCTTTAAGACTTGTGGACTTCAACTCCAGGAATTCCTCCTCCAGTTCTGTTAGCTCAGGAATTCTGGGAGTTGAAGTCCACAAGTCTTAAACTTGCCAAGTTTGAAGACCCTGGTTCTAGAGCCTCAACATCTTTTTTATAGTGCGGTGACCAAATGTCTAAGGACTGAAGGAGTCTGGACAGGTGTGAGACCTAGAACCCCACCCTCCTTGCTGCACAAACTCACGTTGCTCCAGTGTTTCGTTAGTCAGAGAATCAGTTGTGGTAAATTCAATCTGAAGGATTCCTTGCAGATAAGCTGGGGAAACAGAGAAGACTTTCGGCTGAAGAAGTGACCCTGAGGACACTGGATGAAGTGGCCTGGAGGGGCTTGTGGGCCCTCAGGTTTATCCATTTCTCCCTCACAAGAGGGATATGCATGGATGGATTAGAATCAGAGGTGGGATTCAGCCGGTTCTGACCAGTTCTGGAGAACCGGTAGTGGAAATTTTGAGTCATTTGGAGAACCGGCAAATACCACCTCTGACTGGCCCCACCCCATCTATTCTCCGCCTCCCAAGTCCCAGCTGGTTGGCTAGGTCTTCTTAGGTTGCCCTGCACAGGAGAACGGAGCTGGAAAGCAGGTTAGTGGGGTGGGAAGGAAAGGGAAGGGGGATTTTGCAGTAACCTTCCCCTGCCACGCCCACCAAGCCACGCCCACCAAGCTATGCCATGCCCACCAAGCCACGCCCACAGAACCAGTCGTAAAATTTTTTGAATCCCACCACTGATTAGAATGGACTTGCAAATCAACGTGTGTGAAACCTATTCCCTACCCAAATTGCAAAAATCTAGCTGTTCCTCCTGTTGATCGAGTTAACATTAAAGATGAAGTGTGTACTTAATGCTTGGTTTGTTTGTTGGTTTGTTTTTAAAAGAAACTGCTCTTTATTTATCTACTTGTACTTCCATCACCAGTAGCCCACCCAAAACCCATTCATCCAGCAAGTTGACCCAAAAGCCATACATTAGAGAAATCAGAGAAGAAAGAAGAGAAAAATAGAGAACTGTCAGTGTTCAACAATCCAACCGAGTTGACAGTCATTTGATCATCGATACTTAATGCTTGTTGAGTGACCCAGGCTTGACTTCCACCTGCTGCCTCTCTCCCCCCACTCCTGCTTTGCCAAGGGAACAGGAAGCCCTTCAGGACACCCAGATATTTGCCAACTCGTGCCATATTGTGCCAACTTGGGAGGGTCCCTATCAGCCCCCCCACCCCATCCTCCCCTTTTCCTTGGGCTCTAGTTGGTGGTGGGACTCATCTCCGGGGGGGATGAGTCTGCCTACCAAGATGAGGTGGACTGCTTGCTTTCATGGTGTGGAGACAATAACTTGGTCCTCAACACCAATAAGACCAAGGAGCTTATAGTGGACTATAGAAGGAACAGATCAGACATCCAGCCCTTGCTCATCAATGGAGACTGAGTGGAGCAAGTGGCCAGTTTTAAGTTTCTGGGTGTTACCATAAAAGAGGACCTGACCTGGGGTGTTCACATTGCAGCCCTGGTCAAAAGGGCCCAGCAGAGATTATACTACCTGAGACTGCTCAGAAAACAACAACTGAATGAAAAACTGCTGGTGACCTTCTACCGCTCCACCATAGAGAGTATCTTAACTTACTGCACCTGTGTATGGTTTGCCAATTGCACAGTGACAGATAGTACAACGGTCCAGAGGGTTAAGGTCATTGCCCAGCGGATCACTGGTTGCCCTCTCCCCTCTTTGGAAGAGCTTTATAGCTCCCGCTGCCTTAAGAAAGTTCAAAACATTCTCAAAGATCCATCTCATCCTGGGCACCCTTTTTAAAAAACTATTACCATTTGGCAGCCGGTACAGGAAAATAATAAAAAGAAGGACAAACAGGCTGAAAAACCAGCTTCTATCCCAGGGCAGTAGCTCTGTTGAATTCTACTGTATAGTGCAGTGTTTGTGCGGTGTCAGGGGTTTTCAATTCAATGTGGGGAGTATGAAGGATGTGTGTTTATGTTTATTTTCATGGTCATGATATGCACTGAAGATGGTGTTTGATTTCGTTGTACAGGGTGCAATGACAATAAACTAAATTAAACTTAAACCAAACTTAAACTAAACTTAAACTAAACTTAAACTAAACTTAAACTAAACTTAAACTAAGCTTAAACTAAACTTAAACTAAACTTAAACTAAACTTAAACTTAAACTAAACCTAAGCTAAGCTAAGCTAAACTACACTACACTACACTACACTACACTAAACTAAACTCAGCCTGTCCCTCCTCTGGCCACAGAGACCCTGCTGGCATGCCGGGGTCCCGGGCAGCCCCCAGTAAGATGGGGGCCAGGCTGGTCTTTCCCTCCTTGCTAGGAGCTCCGAGGGTCTGGCTTCCTCCTCCCCTCCTTTGTTCACAGCCTCCTTACTCTCGTGCTAATGGGAAGGGGTCTTGCCTGTTTACATAGGATGCTGATGCAAAGACAAAGACAGAGCGTGAGCAGTTTTTGAATGACAGCCTATCAAACTCTCCTTCCATACGGCATCGTGATTCACCCACTCCCACCCTCCCAAGCAGCCATTATCCTTGGCATGTCATTAATTCCTCCTAACTGCTGTCACGGGTTTGCTCTCCACTTTCCCTACTCTGCTCTGTCACGCCCCGTCTGCCAGCAGTGCTGAGCCTCCCTCGTTCGATCAGGCACACCAGCCACGCTCCAGTTCGGAGATCGTATCGTTATAACTGTATTTATTTGACTTCTGGGTTTACGTTGGTATTCAAGTTACAGGCACCCCACAGTCATCCAAGGCTGACTGAGAGAACGCCTCAAAAATAGAAGCGTTAAAGGCATCCCGCCTTCGTCCCTTGAAGAAAAGCCGCTGAAGACTGCCAAAGCTGGCTGCCCACAGCCCACCCTGGAGCCCTCAAAAGGGGGAATGGAAGTTGGTCAAAGGGTGAGCCAGTTCAGGCTGGCTGAGTCACAGTCCGGGTGGGTCTTCTGGGCGAAGTTTAGAATTCTCTTTTGGCAGCTGCTCCCTGGGAAAGCTGCAACTTGAGTGGTGTGTTTTGCATCTGGCTTCCTGGGCCTGGACTCACACAACCTACACACACACACACACACACACACCAGGGGTGGGCTGCTGGGGGTTCGCAGGGATTTGGGGGAGCCCCTAGCTAAGATTCTGTGCAGTTCAGAGAATCCCCCCCCAAATACTACACCTGGCTGGCCCCACCCACCCTGACCCTTCCCTCCCCAGAGTCCCCACGTGGCCTGTTTTGGATGCAGGTAAGTACAGGGCATGCACAGAGGCTCAGGGAGGGTGAAAAATGGGCCTCCCGGAAGTTCGGGGCCCATTTCTGGCTTCCAGGGTTCCTCCGGAGCACCAGGGAGGCTGTTTTCACCTTCCCGGAGACTCAAGGAAAGCCTCTGGAGTCTGGGTAGGGCAACCCCCCACCACCACCATGGTGCAGGAGGCTGACACCCACCATGGCCATGCCCACCCAGGAACCAGGCAGGGAACCCTTTGCTGAAGATTTTGAAGCCCACTGGGGGCCACAGTCATTAGTGCTGCAAGTGCCTGTGACCAGGAGAACATGGGAGAGGCTCCCACATCTCTCTGGGTGCCATTAGCCAGTCAGAGTGCCAGTCCCCAGCTTCCCTGGCCATAGGTCTCTTTGCTACTGTGACCTCATGATTTTGTTTTCCAGCTGCCCAGCCATGGAGGGAAATCAGCTTCACCCCCACCGGAGACCGGGGAGGCCATTTTCACCCTTCGGAGTCCGGGGAGGGCAAAAACTCACACACCCCACCCTGCCGTGGTGCGGGAGGCTGACTAGGCCATGCTCAGCATAGCCACGCCCAGCATGGCCATTCCATCCAGCAACCAGGCAGAGAACCCTTTGCTAACATTTTTGAAACCTACCCCTGACACACACACACACACACACACACACACGGATCAGACTGAAGGTGTTGTGAGACAGGACCATCGTGGCCAGTCATGGCCAAGATTCTCTCAGGCCTTTCTGGGCCTCTTGCTTGGTGCTCCCATCATGTGCTTCTGATGCGCCGAGCCGGAGGAGGAGGGGGGGACAGCAGTGGGCAAACAGGGATGCCATCCGAGAAAAGCCAACTGGGAAGGATTTGGGGACATGCTGCATGGAGGAAAAGGAGGCACATTTGTGTCCTTCTGCCCCTTTTTTGTGGCCATTCCTCCACTGATCCTAAAGAGATGAGCAGGCAGGGCTGAAGCAAGAGTTGTAGTCCTCATAAATACTGCAAGGGAAAATGCAGTCCGCTTAAAACCCCTCCTGATCTTGGCAAGCCAACTTTCCCCACATGCTCAGGAGGGAGCCTCGGTGAATTTGGGGGTTTCCTGACCAAGGAAGTGAGAAGGGGCTCAAGAGACTAGTCCTCATTGGATGCAGCTGGTAAACGAAGGGAACAGTCCTTAACCACGCAGTCACCATCCCCGGGAAAGGACTCCTGGCTTTCTGCTCCCACGGCCACCATCGCAAACCCAGAAACCAGCCCTCGGGTTTCATCGGCCCCATCCTGCTTTGCCCCCGCTGAGAACCATGGACAGCTCCCTCCTCCATGGGAACGAAGGTGGCTGCCTGCCTTGCCTGCCTCTTCCTTCTTCCCAGCCTTGGATGCTGTATTCTGCATCCCCTGGGGGCACCATCCCCCCACCATGTTCGACCAGTTTTAAAGCCGCCTCTGGAAGGGGCAGCTGCTCTGAGAGGCTGCTTTGGCCATGTGATCAGCTCTCCCTTCCCATCTTCTCCACCAACCCAGTGGTGTATTAACCATGAAGCAGATGAAGCCCGTGCTGAGGGCACCAGGCCCAAAGAGGGCACCACAAAGTTGAGAATATGGCTTCGTTTGTACAATATGTACAAAGGAGGGGGGGCACCAAGATTTGTCAGTGCTTTAGGGCACCAGTGAGCCTTAATCCTCCACTGCCTCTCCCTCCCTCCCATTCTCTCTCTCTCTCCTTTCTTTCTTTTCTTCTTTCTTTCCTTCTTTCTCTCTCTCTCTCATTCTCCCTCTCCACCCTCTCATTCTCTCTCCTCCCCCTTTCATTCTCTCCCTCCCTCCTTTCATTCTCTCTCCCTCTCCCTCCCTCTCTCTCCCTCCCTCTCTCTCTCCTTTTTCTTTCTTTTCTCTTCTCTTCTCCTCTCCACCTCTCGTTCTCTCCCTCTCTCCCCTCTCTCCTCCCTCATTTCTCTCCTCTCCCTCCTCTCTCCCTCTCTCTCCCTTTCAATTTTTTCTCTCTCTCCTCCCCTCCCCTCTCTCCTCCCTCTCTTCTCCTCTTTCCTCTTTCTTTTAATCTTCTCTCATTCTCTCTCTCCCCCTCATTCTCTCCCTCCCTCTCATTCTCTCTCCTTTCTTTCTTTCTTTCTTCTTTCTTTCTTTCCTCTCTCTCTCTCTCATTCTTCCTCTCCACCCTCTCATTCTCTCTCTCTCTCCTTTCTTTCTTTCCTTTCTTTCCTTCTTTCTCTCTCTCTCTCATTCTCCCTCTCCCTCTCCCCCTCCCTCTCCCCAGTGGTGTATTAGCCATGAAGCAGATGAAGCCCGTGCTGAGGGCACCAGGCCCAAAGAGGGCACCACAAAGTTGAGAATATGGCTTCGTTCGTACAGTATGTACAAAGGAGGGGGAGGGCACCAAGATTTGTCAGTGCTTTAGGGCACCAGTGAACCTTAATCTGCCACTGAACCAACCAATACGCATGGCAAGAGGACGGTGCTCCTGCTTGGCACCCAGAGGCACGTGGCTAAAAGTGCCCGGCCTGCACTCTGATGATGGACCCTGGGACAACAGAGACTTTAATAACTCCTTGGACCAGAAATGCACACCCCCTTGCCTTTGTCCCTAACAGGGAGCCTTGGTTAGCTCCAGGCCGGCTGCTGGGATTTTAACTCTCAGCACTGCTAACCCAAGTTTGGGAGAGAAGAGGGTTGCTGAGATGGTCAGGCCTGGCAAACCTCCGTTGGGTATCCTCAGCACCTGAGTTGACAAGCAGCTCTTCTGCCTCCCTGGATGTTTGCCATGGGAAGGGACAGCTGCCCCAATAACTCTTAATAAGTATGCACAGCTCTTCATTATGGAGAATCTGATCAGACATTTGTTATTTGTGTAATTTTGTGCTAATGGGGCAGCCACAAGATTTATATCTCGTGTTTTGATCTCAATTGATTGCTAACTTTTTCTGTAACAATCCATTGCATTTAGTTATCACACATTAACTCTGTTATTAAAACCAAATTAAATGCTATTCTGCCTTTTAATTGAATTAAAATAAATGTTGGTAACGTTTAATTAAATGCAAATAACACTTTTCATTATCATGTTGCTTCAGTGACTTCTGTTGTTGAGCGAGGGGGCTGCTGAGCCCTTTGTAGGCTGTTAAAGTTGGCAGACATGGTCTCTGCCCTACCCCTCTGTCCACTCACAACCGACATTGCTTTTGGGGGGTGTGGTACCCAGATGCCTTCAGTTAGCAGCTGGTCCTCATCAACACCCTGGAGATGAATGGAAGGGCCCACTGCTTGCTGCCCTGATCTCACTCCTCCAGGGAGCCACAAAGCTTTTCTCTCTTATACATTAGTGCAAGGACTGTGGTGGGTGAAGGGGTCTCTCAGACATTTTCATCAGGCAGAGAGGCTGGCACAGAGTGCACATGGGTAATGTCATGCTCCTGTCAGAGTCTGAATCCAAAGAGGAAGACGAGCAGCTGACAGGGAGTGGAAGTGTAGCTCTGTTCACTTTGGAGGAAACTGGGGAAATGGCAAAGTCTGGCTGGGTAGAGCAGGAAAGAGGTAGAACAAGGGAGAGGGAGTTCAGAGGAAGACCCAGGCCCACCCTCTCTTCATCCTAAGACAAGCAGGGAGGAATGGAGAAGAGAACAATGTGGGTTGTGTGGTTTAGGGGGAGGAAAGGGCCTTGATTCCCTTTATTAGCAACAGCTGGGAATGAGAGTTTAAAAGAGATGCAAGCTGAGTGTGTCAGCTGCTGGGAGCAAACGTGACTTTATCTTGTGTTGACTTTGCTTCTCTGTGTTCCTGGCATCCTCCCAACCGTGTTGAATTACGGCCACGCCTTCACGTCTGGAATTCCTTCTCCTGCCCTGCCAGACTATATTACCTCATCTTGCCTTGATTGGACTTATAGTTACAGTTTGTGTTGACCACATTTTGGACTTGATTCTCTGCAGCCAAAGGCTGTTCCTAGGAGAGTTTTTCTCCAGCCCAGAAGGTAACCAGGCCATTGGGGGCAAAGTTGGAGCTAATA
The DNA here is from genome assembly GCA_009733165.1 of Naja naja. Taxonomy (NCBI): domain Eukaryota; kingdom Metazoa; phylum Chordata; class Lepidosauria; order Squamata; family Elapidae; genus Naja; species Naja naja. The sequence goes on from CM019151.1 coordinate 88,065,837, forward strand.
AAGGGACTCCTACTGATTATCTGACTGTGTTGCCTTTGTGCCATGCCCCTTCCGGTCATCACAGGCTGTTTCTGTATCTGAGGAAGGTTACCAGATAACAGCTTTAAAAGTATTGTAACCCGGCAGAAAACCGGCTGCTAAATTTTTGGAAGCCCACCTCTGCATCCAGCCATTTAGACTTGAATGAATTCCTGCAGAGAGAGTGGCGGTAAAGAAATGGCAATTTAACCAAATGTTTTTGAAAGGAGTTCCAGCAACAAGTTTTGCAAAACCACCCTCCATGCTTTGTCTCCTGGGATCCGTTGACCAGTGGGCTCCATGTGGAGTGAATGCTGAGGGACTTTGCTTTGGTGGAGTGAATCTCACCCTGGAGAACTTCCTGGGCTTTTGGTGCAATTATGCAGCAATACCTGGCTTCCTTGAATCTCAGCTTAGCTAATAATCTGGTTTTTATCTGTTCTGATTTAGCTGTAGAAATGAGTGAAATAAATCATTCCTAGCAGCAGTGCTTAATACGCGGCAGAATGCTCTTTTTCCAAATTTACGACCAATGATGGACTAACGCTATTAGGTAGCATTAACAACCGCAGGAAGAGGGAGTGGGGTGTCAGAGCCATACGGGACACTGCTGCAGGAGGACGATGGCCAGTGGTGAACGGGAAGGGTGGCCGGAGGCAAAGGAGTCCCAAGAAACTCCTTCAGAGCCCCAGAGCTCAGCCAGAGGGTTAACTGGAGGAGGTGCCCAATGATGCAGTGGCTGCAGGTTTCTTTTATTACTAACTTTATTGTCAGAGTATAACATGTGTATAATGAGATTGGCTGAGCCTCCCTTCATGCACACACACACACCCAACACAACTCACAGTGAGGACAGAAGTCCCTAACCCAGACCCAATCTTATTACATTATGTGACCTTGTTGCACAACGCACCAGCCCCACAAGTCTATCCTACTATGTTGACATGAAGTTATTTTCTGTTCAGGAGTCTGACAGCCCACGGGTAGAAACTGTTCTTCAGCCTGTTGGTGCAGCTGGCTATGCTTCTTTACCTGATGGTAGGAGAGTGAAGAAGGGCTGATGGGGATGTGAGTTGTGCCTGAGAATTTTCCTTACTCTTTTAAGGCAGCGAGCCCTAGCAAGGTCATCTAGTGGTATCAGGGAACAGCCCTCAATATTTTGTGCTGTGCTCACCACCGTCTTTCTATCCGCAGCTGTCAAGCCAGCATATCACGCCATCATGCAATATGTGAGGATCCTTTCTATTGTGGACTGGTAAAAGGAGGTCATCAGTCATTGTTCCACTTTATTCTTTTGCAAGACCCTAAGGAAATGGAGTCTCTGTTGGACCTTTCTGGCCACCTGGGTTGTGTTGATTTTCCAGGTGAGATCTTCGCTGAAGTAGACTCCCAGGAATTTAAAGGAGGAAACTCTCTCCACATAGCCCCTCTCAATGTAAACTGGGGTGGGTTCCCCTCTCTTCTTCCAGAAGTCTTTCTGGTTCTTTCCCCTAAAGCAGCTGCTTGGACACTTGACTTCAAAAGGGCTCCAGTTTCAAATGTATAAAAATATGTCCCCAACCTGTTGGGAATGTAAACAATCACCTGGCACATATTACCACATGTGGTGGACCTGTATAAAGACAAGGAAATTTTGGACTCAAATACATACGTGGCTAGAAAAAAATGACCAAACAACATATAGATTTTAAAAACAGAATTGTTTTTATTAGGTATCACATCAGAGGATTATGACAAAGGGACAATATATTGAATATTACATGTTTTGACTTCATCAAGAATTGTATACACGCAGCATTGGAAGAATGAAAACACCCCGTTTAGAGGATGAGACAACAAGGAAGATACTAGACTGTGCGGAAATAGACAGACTAACACTAAAAATAAAAGATAATGGAGATACAGAATAGTATTTAGCATGGAATAGGTTTTATCAATGGTTAGAAACATGAGGTAGAAGTTGGAAGATGAAATAATCTGGTGAGGGAGACTTGGAAAGAGAGATTGTATTATTGATACAGGAAAGTAAGTATTAGAATGATGGAGGAGTTGACATATTATATGATGGTCAGAAATTTTTGTGCAAAAATAATTTGTAAGTGTATATTTATCTATCTATCTGTGATGACCTGGAGCATGACACAAAAATAACCAAGTCACAAAAATAGAAGAAAGCCCCTTTAATGCCTCCAACTTGGCCCCAATGTCCAATTATCCTTGGAATGATATCAAACGCTTAAAGAAAACAGTTTACAGAGGGAGTAAATGCAGTCCACACCCAAAGTAAAGTTAATTCAAAATTTAAAAAAACCCAACACATACCACATTGAAGGAATTACTATAGCAGGCAGGAATGATTAATTGCAGACTTTTACCAGATAAGGCAGCAACCACAGTTGGAAAGAAGCCAAAACACAGATAAGTTCCGACAAGAATGCACAATTTGCTTCCAGCACCTTTGCCATGCAGTTTGTTCTTTTAAACAGTCCTCCCAGCTGCAGCCCGTGAAGGGGATCAGGATCCCTTCCTTCCCTGTAGACCACACCATTCATGTTTCTCCCTTATCCGCTCCTCCCTGCGTGCCCTAGGATGAAGAGGGGATGGGCCTAGGTCTTCCTGTGAATGTCCATCCGGCCTGTGCCCTTCCCCAGTTTCCTCCACAACCACCGGAACCACACTCCCACTCCCTGTCAGCTGTTCCATCTCTCCCTACGAGTCAGACTCCAACAGGGGCATGACTCTATCTATCTATCTATCTATCTATCTATCTATCTATCTATCTCCAGGCTCTTTTGGGAAGGGGGCGCATCCAGCCCCACCCCCAGACAGCCCAGCTTCTCCCTCATCCACTTGGTGCCCAGGAGGGAGGTGGTCAGAAATAACAGGAGGGAGGGATGTTGGAAGAAATGTCCATCTGGGTTCAGTTCCAAGTGGAGGCAAAAGACACTCGAAACATGGAAGCTGTTTGGAAAGATGGTTTAATGGTGGACAGGATCACATGGTTTGAGGTCCTGGGCAATTGAGCACCTAGGAAGGAGGGAGGGAGGGAGAGAGAGAGAGAGAGAGGGAGAGAGAGAAATTTATACCTTCACTTGGGCTTTGAACTTGCTTCCTGTTTCTGTAGCAAGAAATGTATCCTGATTGGTTGTCAGACTCCCATGGGACCATGCCGGGGAACTTTGTAGGTTGTCTTGAGTCTCAGGCTTGGTTGCAGCTTAAGGGCTTTGTCCTGGTTTGGATCTTGTGAAGGCTAATCCTACCATGTCCTAAGGGTGAAGGTCTTTTGTCTTGTAGATAGGTTGGCACCAAAATATCTGCTGGCGGGGGCAGGGAGCGGAGACTCTATGTCTTTAGAAACATGTTTTTCCTTTAGGGAAAATATAATATTCTGCCTTTTTAAAAATATTTCCTAGAATAAAAATTCTTCTAGGGCATCTTCTAGGATTCCTCATAGCTGGCTGAGGAATTCTGGAAGTTGAAGTCTGGAAGTCTTGAAGTTGCCAAGTTTGAGGACTCCTGTTCTAGGAGAAGGGTGGGTGCTAACTTTCTACAAGGACCCTGGTGGGCCCCTATGAATACCTTAGTGGAGCCAAGTCAGGCTATCTTTGCAGCTTAGCTACCTTTCAATGCTAGCTGTGCCATTTTTTAGCATTATGTGTGAATTCAGCCACAGTGGCTTGTGGAACACCACAGGAATACAACCAGTCAAGGGAGGCATTCTTAGATTAGGAAGACAGGCACAAGTCAAATGAGGGTTATTTCAGTGAGCCCCATAGCATTAATTTACCTCCACCGAATCTGATGGGGGAAGCATCTTCTCCTATCTGAATAAGCCTCCCACCCTGACAGAGCAAATGATTTGGGAGAAGAGGTGAGTGGTAAGCCTCACAAACAAGAAGTCCTTGTAGGAGAGGTAAGGTAAAGGTAAAGGTTCCCCTCGCACATACATGCTAATCGTTCTCAATTCTAGGGGGGTGGAGTTCATCTCTGTTACAAAGCCGAAGAGCCAGCACTGTCCAAAGATGCCTCCGTGGTCATGTGGCCAGCATGACTAAATGCCTTCGAAGGTGCATGGAGCGCGGTTCCCTTCCCACCAAAGGGGTCCCTATTTTTCTACTTGCATTTTTTAATGTGCTTTCGAACTGCTAGGTTGGCAGAAGCTGGGACAAGTAACGGGAGCTCACTCCGTTACGCGGCGCTAGGGATTTGAACTGCTGAACTGCCAATCTTTCTGACCGACAAGCTCAACGTCTTAGCCACTGAGCCACTGTGTCCAGTGGTGGGACCTCTATTGCAGACACTGCTTTATGTCAGGCTACAGAACTTTTCCCATTCAATCAACTAGAATGAACTTCTGAAAATGTATCAAAACATATCAAAAGGAATCCTTTATTGAGATGAGACAATTCATGTAGGGGTTAAAAGCAGCATCTAAGGTCTCTCAGGCATGCAGAGATAGATAAGGGAGTTTAAAACCCCTCCCCTTATCTTGATGTGTATTTAGTAAAACAAAGAGCCAACATGTTAATTCCCCCCCCCCTTTTTAGAACATCTTTTCAGAGTTTCCCAGGAAACATCTCACTGTGGAATTTTTATGGTCTCTTCATCTCCTGGCTGTCTCTCCCAGAGGTGATAGGTTCCGGCCATCTGGGTTTCATCCCTCCATTGTATCATGTGTAGGTTATACAAATTTGATATAAGATTAAATATATTCAGGGTATATCAAGAAGGATTTCATTATCAGTCTCCCCCCCTTTTCTTCTTTCATTGAAGAAATGACAGATACATGGATCTGACATCCTGCCCTCCTTAAAAAATGGGTAAGTCTACCTGGAAAAACAAAAATTATGCATTACATTTGCAATTTAGGATGGTTTATCAGGGTATTTTAGGTGGAACTTTTGTAGTAATGTGGGTGCTTTTACGTATCGTTTGGCTACCTACTCATTTTCTGAGGAAGGAAGGTGTTTCCAAGCTACTAAATATTGTGTGAATCCACGGTGAGTGCGCGAATCAAGGATATCTTTAATTTCAACATATTGTTCCCCATGTACCATGATGGGAGTTGGAGGTGTGGGAAGGGGGGGTGTCTGTGGTTTGAAGTGATCTCCGGTTTGAGCAAGCTACAGTGAAATACTGGATGAATCTGCCTAAGTGTTTTGGGAAGTCGAAGCTCTACCATCACGGGGTTAATAATTCTGGAGATGGGGAATGGGCCAATGAATTTTGGCCCTAGTTTCTTAGAGGGTTGTAATGATTTTAAGAATATTGTAGACAAATATACACAGTCCCCAATCTTGAAAGGTTTAGGATCACAGTGTTTTTGTCTGCTTGAGCTTTAAAAACTGCTCTAGCTTCCTGTAAAGATAATCTTACCACTGGCCACATGGCTTGTAAGTTATTTATCCACTCCTTAAGGGAGGGGATTTCAGGTTCTTTGGTGGGTAGTTCCAGCATGGGGTTGAATTCTTGGCCTGTGGCTACCTGGAGTGGGGTGAACCCCGTGCTGCTATGGACTGAGTTATTGTATGCTACCTCTGCAAAAGGAAGAAGGTCAGTCCAATTGTCCTGTTGGTAATTAATAAAGCATCTTAAATATTGTTCTAATACAGTGTTCACTCTCTCTGTCGATCCATCCGTCTGGGGGTGACTTGATGATGACAACCCCTGGGTGGAGCTTAATAGGTTTAAAAACACCTGCCAAAATTTGGATGTGAACTGAACACCCCTATCTGAGATAATCCATTGGGGAGCTCCATGAAGGCGATAAATGTGTATTAGAAACATCTTTGTCAATGCCTTGGCAGTTGGGATCTTTTGGCATGGAATAAAGTGAACCTGTTTGGAAAAAAGATCAGTTACAACCCAAATGACAGTATTTCCAGCACTTTCAGGAAGCTCCACTATAAAGTCCATAGAAATCTCTTTCCAGGGTGCAGAAGGGTCTGCTACTGTCTGTAAAAGTCCAGGAGATTTTCCTTGTCTTCTCTTCGCAGCAGCACAGGTGGGGCAGCTCAAACATAGTTTTCAATGTCCTTTTGAGAGACGGCCACCAAAATTGTCTTTTGATGAGGTGCAGGGTTTTTACAAACCCAAAGTGTCCCCCTATTTTGGAGTCATGGCAGTGTTTCATGAGATCCATTCTCTGGCTTGCAGGGACATAAAGTTTGTTTTCTACCCAGGCCAGTCCATCTTTGAGTAAACAAGTGTTTTTGTTAGCCTGGAGCCAGTCATCCTTAAGTAGTGCCTCCTTAAATACTGACGTCATTGTGTCTTCAGTCAGTGATGATTTTTTTCCCTCTTGTGCCCAGGTGATTACTTTGGCTGCTAGTTGGGTCGGGTGGATCATTGGTTTTATAACCTCTATCTCTTTGCTGTTGTATTGGGGTTTTCTGGACAGTGCATCTGCTAAGAAGTTCTTTTTCCCAGGAAAATATTTGAGAGTGAAGTTAAACCGTTTAAAATATTGAGCCCACCTTGCTTGTTTTTCGGAGAGTTTCCATGGATTTCTCAGGGCTTCCAGATTTTTGTGGTCAGTCCATACTTCAAAGGGGATTTGGTTTCCTTCCAGGAAATGTCTCCATGTGAGCATTGCCCACCACACAGCATATGCCTCTTTCTCCCATACGGCCCATCTTTGCTCGGTTTCCGTCAGTTTCTTGGATGTATAAGTGCATGGTTGTAATTGGTCCATTTCCATTCTTTTGGAGGAGGACTGCTCCAACTGCAACATCACTAGCATCTGCTTGGATGACAAAAGGTTGTTCGGGATCTGGGTGCTTAAGGACCGGTTCTGCTGAGAATAGACGTTTGAGTTTTTCGAATGCTGCTTGGCATTCCATTGTCCAGATAACGGGTTGCCTTGGTTTTGGTTTCTTCCCCCCCCCCTTCGTTTTTAGCAAGTTCGTGATAGGGAGGGCAATGTTTGCAAAAGCTGGAATGAACTGGCGATAAAAGTTCGCAAACCCCAGGAAGCTTTGCAGTTGCTTGCGTGTATGAGGTGGGTCCCAGTCCATGACAGCTTTTACTTTCTGTGGATCCATCTCTATTCCCTCGTGGAATATTCTATATCCCAAGTAGTCAATTTTTTCTCGGTGGAATTCGCATTTAGAGAGTTTTGCATATAGTTAGCATCTAAGAGTTTTCTGAGGACTGCACAGAGTAGCTTGATGTGTTCTTCCATTGTTTCCGTGTAGATTAAAATATCATCAAGATACACTAGAACTCCTTTATATAAAAATTCATGAAGGGTTTCATTGATCAATTGCATAAACACGGCAGGCGCTCCTTGTAGTCCAAAAGGGAGCACTTCAAATTGGTAGCATCCCAATGGAGTGTTAAAAGCTGTCTTCCACTCACCCCCTTCCTTTATTCTGATGCGGTAATATGCCTCTCGTAGGTCTAACTTTGAAAAAAAAATTCCTTTCGAGAGGTGAGCTAACACGTCCTTCATGAGGGGGAGTGGATACATATTCTCTATGCAAATTGCATTTCATTTTTTGTAATTAACACACAAATGTATGGAGCCATCTTTCTTCTCACGGAATAACACTGGGGCAGCTATTTTTGGTTGGGTGGGTTTGATGAAACCCCTTTTTAAATTTTTATCAATAAATGCTCTGAGTGCAAGGCAGCCGCAGAATAGAGATAGAAGGGAGGACACCAGGTGATCCATCCTCTATTGTGCCCCAAGAAAGAAACAGGTTGGCAGACAGATAATTAGTTGGAAAAGCGGCTACCTGATGCCCTCTGAGTATTGGTGACAGGCTGTCCAAATCCCTCCCCCCCCAGCCTTTGAACAGTTTAGTTTACTGATTGGGGACCGAACTGAACGAAAATTTAAATGGAATTTAGGTAGGGAAATGGAGCAGTTCTCAATCAGATACTTTCAGAGTCAGGAGGAAAATGGAAAGATCAACTCACAACTGGGACCATTTGTTATGCTTTATCTTCCCCTAGTGGGCAAAACAGGGCATTGCAGGAACCTGCTCCTGCTTCTGGTCTACTTGCGAGTCTTTGCAATAATTTAAGACCCTTTCTGGGTCTGCAAATGGGCAGATGAGGAGGGGAACCAGGGGTGGGCTGCTGGAGGTTCGCAGGGGTTCGGGAGAGCCCCTAGCTAAGATTCTGCGCAGTTCAGAGAATTCTATTCTACTCTACTCTACTCTACTCTACTCTACTCTACTCTACTCTACTCTACTCTATTCTGTTCAAGAAAGTGCCCAGAAGTGGTTGGAGGAGATCAGGATAATTACTGGATTATGTGATGAATCAACATCAGTGCCTCCTGTACTGCCATGTGGACAGAAAGACTTGGAGGATGGTGTTCCATCAGATAGAAGAGACTGCTTAATAGTAACAGATTAACAGAGTTGGAAGGGACCCCCAGATAACACAAAGCCTTCTGGGAAAGGGAAGATGTAGGAAGAGCCACTTTTTAATTCCCTACAGGCTCCCGTGACCCCCGGAGTTCTTGCAGGACTTGAATGGGCTCTTCTAATATTTCATAACAATGACTTCATTTTAGACCAGATACACATTAACAGAGTCAGAAGGGACTTTGTAGGTCATCTAGTCCAACCCCCCCACCATATACCAGTTCTGACCGATGCCAGTCCAGTCTCTTCTTGAAATCCTCCAGTGATGAAGCTCCCACAATTTCTGAAGGCAACTTCTGTTCCATCGGTTGATTGTTTTCATTGTCAGGAAATTTCTCATTTCTAGGGTGAATCTCTCCTTGATCAGCTTCCATCCATTGTTCCTTGTCTGGCCTTCGGGTGCTTTGGGAAATAGCTTGACCCCTTCCTCCCTGTGGCAGCCCTTCAAATATTGGAAGACTGCTGCTCTCCTGTCTCCCTTGTCTCCTCTTCACTAGACTGGCCATGCCCAGTTCCTGCAACTGTTCATTCTATGTTTTAGCCTCCGGTCCCCTAATCATCCTGGTTGCTCATCTCTGCACTCTTTCTATAGTCTCAATGTATTTTTAGTGTGGTGACCAAAACTGGATGCAGTACTCTAGGTGTGGTCTTACAAAGGCTTTATAGAGTGGTATTAGTACCTCCCTTGCCCTTGATTGTATCCCTCTGTTAATGCAACTTAGGATTGCATTGGCTTTTTGCTGCTGCACTGCTGGCTCATATTTAGCTGGTTGTCCTCTAAGACTCCAAGATCCCTCTCAGTTACTGCTATTAAGACTGGTTTCACCCGGTCTATATGTGTGCTTTTGGTTTTTCTTGCCTAAGTGTAAGACTTTCCTTTTCTCTACGTTGAATCTCATTTTGTTAGATAGGGCCCAGGACTTGAGCAGTGTCTGTTGGGAGGGTCTCTGAGAAGCCCAGTTAGTTCAGCCACAACATATAACTGAGTAGGAGCAGTTTTTGCAGGCCTGGAAGCTTATACAAGGACCTCCCATACCTCCCTCAGCCTTATGTGCTGGTCCCAGTTCAGGTCAGAAATGCAGAATCCACCCGCACTCCCAGCTGAGAGGGAAGAGGCCTGAGAGAGGGTCAGCCAAACTCTGTCCTTGGGCTAGGGGTGCAGGTCACCCCACCCTGTTCAATGGAGATGGACAACTGTGTAAGCCAAAAGTGGCTCTCTAGGACAAGGGTCAGCAGCCTGCTGCTCTGGAGCCGTGTGTGGCTCTTTCATCCCTCTGCTGCAGCTCCCTGTTGCGAGTTGGCTGCACAATTGATAGGGGTTTTCATTAGGACAGGTAGAGGAAAAAAGATGCTGTACCAGGATCTATGGTGTGGAAACTGGACTTCCAGTCAGCAGAGGAAAAAGGATGCCATGCTAGAAGACTCTATGGTAGGGGAACCACCAGTCTGGTTGGCTCCAGAATTGAACGAGGGGCTTCCAGTTAGGAACTTTGTGGCTTGAGTGTTTAAGGTTGCCAACCCCTGCTCTGGGATGGTGAACAGTGGTGGGATTCAAATTTTTTTACTACCAGTTCTGTGGGGGTGGTTTGATGGGCATGGCAGGGGAAGGATACTGTAAAATCTCCATTCCCTCCCCACCCCACTGACCTCCTTTCCAGCTCTGTTCTCCTGTACAGGGCAACCAAAGAAGACCCAGCCTATCAGCTGGGACTTGGGAGGTGGAGGATAGGGGTGGGGCCAGTCAGAGGTGGTATTTGCTACTTCTCCGAACTACTCAAAATTTCCACTACCAGTTCTCCAGAACTGGTTAGAACCTGCTGAATACCACCTCTGAAGGATACTATAAAATCCCCATTCCCCTCCCACCCCACTGACCTGCTTTCCAGCTCCGTTCTCCTGTGCAGGGCAACCAAAGAAGACCCAGCCGATCAGCTGGGACTTGGGAGGCGGAGAATAGATGGGGTTGGTGGGGTCAGTCAGAGGTGGAATTTGCCAGTTCTCCAAACTACTCAAAATTTCCGCTACTGGTTCTCCAGAACCAGCTGAATACCCACCCCTGGTGGCGAACACTGGAAGACCATGCAGAACGATGTAATTGAGAAATATAATCTTTATTAGACATTTCATAGTCATCTAAAATGTATTTCTTCATCTCTTTTTTTGGCATTACAGTGCATTCCAACTGCTTTGGAACTGATTGATTCAGCTTTGGAGGGTAGCAAGGAAAACGACCTGCCCTCAGTCTTTTGTCATGAAAAACAGCAACTGCAGGTGAGGTGGAAATGGACCAAGTCCTCTTTGTGGGGGGACACATGAAGGAGCAGCAGCCAAGACCCTCCAGGAAAGAGGCAGCCCCTCCGGCTGAGCTCAGAAAGAACCCAGGATGGAAGTGGGCATTGCAAAGACCCAGGGGCAGCTGCTAGAAAGAGGCACCCCCCCATCTGAGTCCCCCTGGAGCCTGGACACAACCAGAGGCCCTGCAGCTGTGCTGAGGCCGTGTTCCCCACCTCTGAGCTGAAATCCCCAAGGAAGGGTACAGGGATAATCTTGGGAGGGGAGTTCCTAGAGAGTTCCCCATTCCTACCTCTGGCCAGCTGCTGAGGCCACAGCCAGAAGGCTATCAGCTAGTTCAGGGGTGTCGATTTCATTGAGGGCTGCATCAGGGTTGTGTTTAGGGGGGCCAAGGGGCGCATGGCCAGCTTGACATCACTTGTGTCAGGAGGCACCTGTGGTAGCCTGAGCCCTCTGCCAGCAAAAATGGGCTCCCTGTCAGAGTATATTCATGAACATGGAGCATAATAACAAGGTCAGCCAATGAATAGGCATAGCAACTAAGTCAGCCAATGAGGACTGTTTGGAAACTGAAACTAGAAGTAGCTTAGGCGTGGCTCTATATTAAGCTCTGCAGTTCTAAAGCTCTGAGTCTGTCTATTGAAAATGAAACTGCTTCTCTCCTCTGCTGTGGGTCTTGCTGGTCTGCTGAAGTTGAGTTGCTGTTCTGCTCTGAACCTGTAACAGGTCTGCTTCTGTTTGAGTTTGTTCCATGTTGGAGAAATCTGCAACTGGTATTGTAAAGTTTACTTTATAAGTTTATAAAGAAGTTAAATGAAGCCTCAGCCACCTTTTACTTTTCTGGCACTGAATTTATGTTGCAATACTCTGAACACTCCTGAGCTTCGTGGGCCAGTCCTTTGCTGTTTCCAGGGCAGCTCCGTGGGCTAGTTCTAACACCCCTCTGGCCCCTGGGCCTTGAGTTTGACACCCCTGAACTTGTTGGAGCCATGGGAAGATACAGGGAGCCTTGCGTAGTGTGGCTGGCTTTACAATCTACTGGCAAGGCAAGGAATCCCTCCAGATCTCTTCTTTTAAGTGTGGGAAGGGAATTTCCTGAGGAAATTGGGATAAAAGCAGGCAGAGAGGTCCACTACATCAGATGGAGGGCTGTGGGAGGCGGGGTGAGACTTGCTTTCAGGGCCATCTGGGGGCTGCCCCCTGCTGGCCAGCAAGTGGATGAATTCAACTGGATACAGAAATTCCAACACCATGTCCCCATCTAGTGGTTCTCTAGATCTGTGCAGGTCAGAGGTGTGAACCCAGCGACGACTGGGATACTTGGGGGCTCTATTCAAAACAGCCTCCAGGATAGAACTACTATCAATTGGAATAGGAAGCTGAACATGTGCCAAAAAAATCCCTTGACATTACAAAACGAAAGCAACGTTTTAACAGACCAATCAACCCCTGCAGTTACCAATGCTCTTGCTTGTTTCTCACCTCTGTTTAAATATATTGCAAACCCTGTCTTTATTGCCACAATCATACCACAGTGTTTTCCCTCCCCCCCAAATAAATTTAAATCTTGTAAGGAAAACAATCCACAAGGCTTAATATGCTTAACCGCAGAACCACCTCACATCAAGACATGTCACATTTTTTATCAGAAGCATTTCAAAAAAGAGCGATATATAGTCGGGGAATTTTTTTCCCCCGTACTCGAGGGAAGTTAAACTATCTGTCAATTTGGCATGAAGACAAGCATCACCCAAGGACAGCCACCCAGAGCAACGGAGAAGACACAGCGGACAAAGGGAAGGGATTTCCAAGAGGCTTCCCCAGTGAAATCCCATCCCAGTTTTTTTCCCCTTCTTTCTTTGGCAAACTCAGAAGCTCCTGGGGAGACCAGGGAAAAGTGGCTTCTGTCCCTTGGTCTTGCCTCCCAGCCTGAAGCAGAGAGAACTCTCTGCTGTTGGCTTCCTTGCTCCGGGGGGCAAAAGACCAGGGATGGGCAGCTGCTGGCTCAGCTTCTGCAGCCAACCCCGTGTCCACCACTGCCCTCGGCCAAGATCTGTCTGTGATGCATCAGGCACAGCAAGACCCCTTCTGCCTCCACTCCAGGCCAGCAGAGCCAGATGCATCTGCTTGCCCTTCATGTTGGCAGGAGGCCCTCTGAGCAATGGCATTATAACCGTGATGGCGAACCTATGGCATGTGTGCCACAGGTGGCACGCAGAGCCATTTCTGCGGGCACACAAGCCCCAGCCAAACTTACCTGCACTGTGCATGCATGCGCCTCCCAGCTGATTTTCAGCCTGTTTGAGGCCATTTTCACCCTCCTGGAGGCTCAAGGGAAGCCTCTGCAACCTTGGGAGGCCGAAAAACGGGCCTTCTGGAAATGCCAAAATGGGCCCTTTTTTCGGCCTCCAAAGGCTGCAGAGGCTTCCCTCAAGCCTCCAGGAGGGCAAAAACAGCCTCAAACGGGCCGATAATCAGCTGGGAGGCACGCACAGTGCAGGTAAGGGGGTGGGGGGTGTTGCACGTGCATGCGCAGGGGGAGTATTGCATTGTGGGTGCGGGCATATGCACGTTTTCGGCACACCATAACATAAAGGTTCGCCATCACTGCATTATAACATTCTCCCCCCACCCCACCCTCAAACAACCAGCAATCACATGTTGTTAAATGAGACCGAGAATTCTTGGGAGAGTTCAGCCATCATTCCTCAGAGCCTCCCCATGCAAGAACAGCCAACTCTCTTGGGTGGGAATGTGGACGCCCCATGAGAGGACAAGCAGGATCTTCCAAAACTTTGATCACCGGGGTTGGAAGATTTCGGGAACCTTCCTTGCACAGTGTGTTACACACTTCCCTTGTGCACAGCTGTGAGGAGCGACGGGAGCATCTCGACGACATGCAGGTGTGACGACCTGGGTCTCACACACACAAACCATGGAGAAGCGATGGAGCTGGGAAGACGGAGGGGGGGGCAACATATCTGCACCCACCCCCGCCCAGCCTCCCCTCCCAACGACAACAATAGAAAGTGAATTTTTCAGGGTGCCAGGAGGAATGGATTCCTTCGGATTGATGCAGGAAAAGGGATCTATGTTGAAACGGCTTGCCCAAGTATCTCCTTGTGATATTCTGGTAACCACAAGCTTGGGAGCCAACTGAAACGCTCCCCATTTTGTTTCAGCTTCCGCTGGAACCCGGCTGTTGAAAAATAAACCTAACGGCACCTCTCGTTCAGAGTCGCATGGAAATGAGGCCATTTACATATGCAATCTCGGTTATCTTTTAAATGTATCAAGTCCTTGTCCAAATGAGTAGAGAAACAGATGATGATGAAGATGATGGTTTGCTACATGCAGCTTCTGGGAAGCTGGTTCCCCTAATTATTCCCCCCTCGATGGGCAGATGGCGGCACCCTGGAATTGCCACAGATCCTCCAGGCCGGAGGTCCCCAAACTTGGCAGCTTTAAGACTTGTGGACTTCAACTCCCAGAATTCTCCAGCCAGCCATGGCTGCTTTTTCTCTCTCTTAATCTCCTAAAGTGGGGAGAGATTGCAGAGGAAGGGGTTACAAGAGAGTAAGCTATGCTGGCTGGAGAATTCTGAGAGTTGAAGTCCACACGTCTTAAAGTGGCCAAGTCTGGGGACCCCCGGTTCCAGGCCAACCTCCGCAGAGCCCCAGAAGGACCTTCTGGTTCTGATCAAAAGCGAATGACATTAGACTCCAGATCGATCGATCTCTCTGGCCACACGCATCCACACGGCCACACACATGTGTGTTG
>CM019151.1:88081304-88131571 GCA_009733165.1 Naja naja
GAGTGTCAGGTCTGGCAAAGGGAATCTAGAAACAGAAAACTTAGTTTTAGCAGCCCAAGCTCAGATTCTCCCCACCCCCCACCCCACCCCATATGAAGGGGAGGGAAGGTCATACATACAGGCACCTGGCTTTCTTGAAAGATGACAGATCTGTAAACTAAAAAAAGGAAGAATGTATTAAGTATCGCACCGAAACTAAATCAATCGTTATTGATTGATTATTGCGATCCTGTGTTCTTGCACGTAGGTGCAAATTCTGCTGAGATCAATCGATGACACAGCATAGTAAACATTAATCAACTGAAAAGACTCTGATTGAAATTTGCCTAAATGAGCCCCTGGAGCAAACATCACTTCCTGGAGGAAAGTCTCCACAATCCCCTTCTGGAGTGTTCTCCAGCCTGGCCTAGTTGCAGGCTGGTGAGTTTCAGGGGTTTTACTGTGGCTGAAGGAGATTCTTCCCTAAAACCTTGAAGGAAACTAGGATAAGGATGATCACTTCCTGCAGGCACGCACACGCACACACGCACACACACACACTCTAACAGCACAGATTCGGCCTGTATCCAAAGTGCCGTCAGCGGAAAACCTTTTCCTCCAGAAATAAGGTGGGCATTCATTTCCATCTCTTTAAAAGTGGGTCCAGCTACACCCCGAAGGCTAAATTTCTCTCTGGCCACCAGCTGTGCCACTGTTCTGACCCACCTCCCCAAACACAACAAACCCTCTGAGGTGAACTCAAAAGATTCCTTTATTAGGAATGCCAGCAGTTCCGGCAAAATTTACCTCCCAAGCTAACAAGTCTGTTCGGCCGAAGATAAATAGTTGTGTGCCACATCTATTCATCTCCACCTCCGGCCTTTTATCCCCAGAGCTAAGGTGAGGCCCCATTAGCAGTGGTGGCTCTTCCATCCCAAGGACCGGCACATGGATTTCCACTGCTCTCCTCTCCTCTGCCTTCTGTGCATTCACGCATCAGGCACTGGGCCCAGCTGTTCCTCCTCTTCTGCATCAGCCACCTCCAGACCTGGGGACTCTTGACTGTCCATCTGAGGGTTGATGGACGGCCCAGGCTCCATCACTCTCTTCAAACTTGGCAAGTTTAAGACTTGTGGGCTTTCAACTCCCAGAATTCCTGAGCTAACATGACAGGAGGAGGAATTCTGGGAGTTGAAGTCCGCCAGGCTTAAAGCTGTCAAGTTTGAAGACACCCCCGCTTTGGAGCATCCGCTCACCAGATGTTGGTCGAGGTCTCCAGAGCTGCCGAGCAGATGCTGATGCTGGTACTTCTCCAGCTGCTTCTCTGCCTGGTCGACCCGCTGCAGCAGGTTCTCGATGAAACGCTCCAGCCGGGCTTTCCCACGGACCTCCTTCTCGGCCGCTTCCTCCAGGAAGTGATTAAAGGTCACGACCTCCCTGCAAGGGCAACAAGCTGTGCTGGGATTGGGGCAGGGCACAGAGCGGTGGCACCCACTGAGCGGCAAAAGCAGCAGTTGCCCTCCTGGCCCACCCACAGCCCACCGTGGATGCCAAACGACCCAGGCCTGGCAGCGGGACAGGCTGCAACGATCATGACGTATGGCAACAAGCAAGCTTGGCTCCTCATTAAGGTCCTTCTCCCCAAAGAGAGGAGAGGAACCATGAAAGCTCCTTGTGCTTGAAATCTGCACTTGACTCCTGAGCTTCTCTCCCATGGCGGGATTCAAAATTTTATACTACCATTTCTGTGGGCATGGTGTTGCTTGGTGGGCATGGTGTTGCTTGGTGGGCATGGTGTTGCTTGGTGGGCATGGTGTTGCTTGGTGGGCATGGTGTTGCTTGGTGGGCATGGTGTTGCTTGGTGGGCATGGCTTGGTGAGCATGGCAGGGGAAGGTTACTGCAAAATCTCCCTTGCCTCCCCACCCCACTAACCTGCTTTCCAGCTCCGTTCTCCTGTGCAAGGCAATCAAAGAAGACCCAGCCAATCAGCTGGGACTCAATGGGAGGTGCAGAATAGATGGGGGTGGAGCCAGTCAGAGGTGGGATTTGCCGGTTCTCCGAACTACTCAAAATTTCTGCTACCGGTTCTCCAGAACTGGTCAGAACCGGCTGAATACCACCTCTGTCCTAGAGGTGCTTTTTCAAGAGGCAAACTAGACTTCCTGGTTTTTCCTTTGAAGATGTTTTGCTTCTCATCCTTCCATTCCCCTCCATGCAGTCAGAGCTGAAGAAGCTGCTTGGATGAGAAGCAAAACGTCTTCAAAGGAAAAAAAACAGGAAGTCCAGTTGCCTCTTGAAAAAGCACCTTTGGGGCCCTCCTCCCCTGATGACTCCAGGCATGGTCAGACCAGGGGTCTGATGCAAACTTGGAGCTACAGATGTGTGGCAGGGGAAGGTTACTGCAAAATCCCCGTTCCCTCCCCACCCCACTAACCTGCTTTCCAGCTCCATTCTCCTGTGCAGGGCAACAAAAGGAGACCCAGCCGATCAGCTGGAACTCAATGGGAGGCAGAGAATAGATGGGGGTGGGTGTCGGAGTATATTCATGAACTGGAATAGAGCTTAGTAACAAGATCAGCCAATAAGATCTGAATTGAGGGCTGAAACTTAGAGAGAATCTGGGAGTGGTTTACCTCTGTTCTGTCCTCAGCTGTAAAGTGAAAGAGAAACTAACTAACTTGCTTGCTTGCTGAAAACTAGAACTCTGCTCTGAACCTGTAACATGTCTGTTTCTGTTTGAGTCTGCTCCATATTGGAGAAATCTACAACTGGTATTGTAAAGTTTACTTCATATGTTTATAAAGAAGTTAAACGAAGCCTCAGTCATCTGTGTTTACTTTTCTGGCGTTGAATTTACGCTGCAATACTCTGAACAGTGGGGTCAGTCAGAGGTGAGATTTGCCGGTTCTCTGAACTACTCAAAATTTCCGCTACTGGTTCTCCAGAATTGGTCAGAACCGGCTGAATACCCACCTCTGGGTCTCTCCCTGGGAGGCTGCAGCAGACTTTTGAGAGGAGCCATCAAGCGAAGGAGTGTCCAGGGCCTTTTGGGGTTTCCTCCGATGCTGTTTTTTTTGGGGGGGGCTAGGCCAGCTGAGCAGAAGAGGGGAATGCAGAGGTGGTGGGCCCAGCAAAGCTCTCCGGCATAGGCAGAAGAAGCTGCACTTCCAAGGCCCACCCAAATAGCTAGGCCAGTGGTGGCTAACCTTTTTGGGCTCCTGTGCCCAAAATTGCACGCACGCCAGCATGCACACACTTGCGTGCCAGCACCCAGAATGCAATGCGTGTGCCCCTCCCCACATCCCTGTGCATGCACATGCAATTCCCCCCGCCACCCCCTTACCTGCACTGTGCCTCATAGCTGATTTTTTGGCTGGTTTGAGGCCTTTTTCGGCCTCCCAGAGGCTTTTCAGGCCAAATTATAGGCCCGTTTTGTCACTTCCGGTATTACAGGAAGTGATGAAACAGGCCTATAATTTGGCCTCAAAAGCCTTGCAGAGACTTTTTCCAAGCCTCTGAGAGGCCGAAAAAGGTTTCAAACTAACCGGGTAGAAAAAATGAGCTGTGAGCCGCACGCATGTGCAGTGAAGTAAGTTTGCCTGTGGCTTGTGTGCCAGCACAAATGGCTCTGCATGCCACTTGTGGCATGTGTGCCACAGGTTCGCCATCATGGCCAGCTTGGGGACCCCGGCAGATCCCAGGGGGAGAGTGGGGCTGCCCCAAGGCAGGGCATTTTTTTTAACTTCATGTACATCTGGGCTGAGGAATTGTGTGGGAAACCGAAGCCAGCCGTTCTGCAGGAAAAATACCCAAGGTCTCTCATGATATTCCCCAGCCTGGAATATTCTCTCACTGGAGGGGAGACCTCTGCCCCCTCCCCGCTTCTGCAAGAGCCTAAAATTTGACCAGGTTTTGCCTTTGCTTTCTCCTCCTCTTCTGATTGGGGAGTGGAGGGGTGGCATGCAAAGCAGGCAGTGTTTGATTGGCTGCAGGCACCACATCTCAGGGTGTCAGATCCGTGTATCTGCCATTCTTCAATGGAAGAAGAAGGGGGGCAGGACGTTGGCACAAGTAATCCTTTTTGATGTAACCTCAATATTTCAAGTCTTGTACTGAATCTGTATACCTTGCACATGATATACAACTGGTGACTGGAGCCCAGATGCCTGGAAACTTGTCACCTCTTGGAGAGATAGCAGAGAAGGGAGAAAGGGGCCATAAAAATTCCAGCTCCGAAAGAAACTTCCTGGGAAACTTTTCTAAGCTATGTTCCCAGAAAAAAAGGGGGGAATTAACATGTCGCTTCTTTGTATTGACTAAATCCACATCAGAATAAGGGGAGGGTTCTAACTCCCTTTATCTATGCTGTATGCCTGGAGGCATATTAGACCCTGCTTTGACTAGTACCTGGGTAACTTCCTTTTCCAATAAAGAATTCCTTTTGAAGTAACCAGTTTTCAGAAGTTCATTCTTATCCTTTGAAGGGAAAGAGTCTGGGCCTTCCCCAGGGACTGAGCCTTAGTGGACAACCTATTAAATATGAGCCAACAGTGTGCGGCGGCAGCCAAAACAGCCAATGCAATCCTAAATTGCATTAACAGAGGGATACGATCAAGATCAAGGGAGAAACTACCACCACTCTAGAAAGCCTTAGTAAGGCCACACCTAGAGTACTGCATCCAGTTGCCTTCAGAAGTTGTGGGAGCTTTATCCCTGGAAGCATTCAAGAAGAGACTGGACTGCCATTTGTCAGAAATGGTGTAGGGCCTTCTATTTGGGGGTTGGACTAAATGACCTACAAGGTCCCTCTCCACTGTGTTAATCTGAAGGTCCCAGCTGATGGGTCAGGTTTGGCCTGTAGCCTGTCCTCAGAATCCTCAGCCAAGGGTGGGTGGGTGGAACTTTTCTCGAGGGGGCAATTGCACAGATCTCTGTTTTCATTTGCTTAGTTACTTGCACTGCGTCAAGTCTCAACCTTTGGGGCCTGTCCTTGGCAACAGATCCCTTGAGGGGATCCACCTCTTCTCACAAAGGCTCACGTGCAGCTAGGAGGCTTTGCAGGCAGGGCCCTGAATGAAACGCAGCCATGTTTGATCTGGTTTAAAATACGCAAAGTAGAAATTGGGATGGGAATGAAGCCAGGAAGGAGGGCTTTTGAAGGACTTTCTCTGGCTCAGCCATGAGGAGGGGTCTCCCACTTCTTTCATTGCTGGAAGGGCCCATGCCTGGACTGTGGGGTCTTTGGGGAGGAGCTCATACATACAGATTAACAGGGTTGGAAGGGACCTTGTAGGTCATCTAGTCCAACCCTCCCTACCCAAGTAGGAGACCCTAAACCATTTCTGACAGAGGGCAGTCCAGTCTCTTCTTGAAAGCCTCCAGGGATGAAGCTCCCACAACTTCGGAGGGTAACTTCTGTTCCATGGGTTGATTGTTCTGTCAGAAAGTTTCTCCTTATTTCCAGGTTGAATCTCTCCTTGTTCAGTTTCCATCCATTATTCCTTCTCTGGCCTTCAGGTGCTTTGGAAAATAGCTTGACCCCTTCCTCCTCTCTGTGGCAGTCCCTCAAATATTGGAAGACTGCTCTCATGTCTCCCCTGGTCCTTCTCTCCACTAGACCAGCCATGCCCACTTCCTGCAATCTTTCATCGTATGTTTCAGCCTCCAGTCCCCTAATCATCCTGGTTGCTCTGCTCTGTACTTTTTCTAGAGTCTCAACATCCTTTTTATAATGTGGTGACCAAAACTGGATGCAGTACTCTAAGATGAACTTTAAATAAAAGAAAAAAGGGGATAGAAGCGAGATTTATGATTTATTGTTCATGTATAGAAAAAGCTGGTGTCTAACTCAGCTTGGCATTGTGAAAAAAATGTTTATTTCCTGATTAAAAGCTTGACCTTTTCCTCTCTGTGGCAGCCCCTCAAATATTGGAACATTGCTATCATGTCTCCCCTGATCATTCTCTTCATTAGACTAGCTATACCAAGTACTTGCAACCATTCATTGTATGTTTGAGCCTCCGGTCCCCTCATCATCCTGGTTGCTGTTCTCTGCACTCTTTCTAGAGTCTCAAAATCTTTTACAGGTGAAACTCGAAACATTAGAATATCGTGCAAAAGTTCATTTATTTCCGTAATGCAACTTTTTCTTCCACATTTTTCCCTTTCACATAACTTTCTATTAATGTGCTTTGATATAGCACTTTGGGAACATCCAACTTCCTTTGCAATTATCTTTTGAGGCTTTCCCTCCTTATGGAGGGTGTCAGTGATGGTTTTCTGCACAACTGTCAGGTCAGCAGTCTTTCCCATGATTGTGATTCCTACTGAACCAGACTGAGAGACCATTTAAAGGCTCAGAAACCCTTTGCAGGTGTTATGGCTTAATTAGCTGATTAGAGTGGGACACTTTGAGCCTAGAATATTGCACCTTTTCACAATATTCTAATTTTCTGAGATTGTGGATTTGGGGCTTTCATGAGCTGTAAGCCATAATCATCACAATTATGGCAAATCACGGCTTGAACTATCTTGCTTTGCATGCAATGAGTCTATCTCATATATTAGTTTCACCTTTCAAGTTGCATTACGGAAATAAATGAACTTTTGCACGATATTCTAATTTTTTGAGTTTCACCCTATATAATGTGGTGACCAAAACTAGATGCATTATTCTAGATGTGCTCTTATTAAGACTTTCTAGAGTGGGATGGGTGTGCGGAGAAATTACTGCATAGTATTAATATTGGTAATTTATTTTGGGTCAAAACTGGGCTGCCTTTTTCTACCAGCTAGCCCATGGCTGGGGAGACCTTCCCCCACCTGGTCCCCTCCCCCAGTACCCCTCTCCAGCAGCAGGGTCAAGGCAAGGGGTGGGGAAGGAAGGCCACTGCACTCTCGGACATGGGCTCCTCCTCCTCCTCCTCTTCTGACTTACTCCTCCTTGCGGTGCAGCTCCTCCTCTGACTCAGTGAGTCGCTGCTGCAGCACCGATCATCTCCACCGCCACATCCACCTGCCGGTTGAGCGCCCGCTCGCGGCGCTGCACCTGCTGCTTCCTCTGCGAGAGCTGCACAAAGGCTGCCCGGACTTCCAGGAGTTCGGCCGTCTTCCGGGACAGCTCCCGGGAGAGGTTCTCAATCCGCCTCTCGATGGTCTTGTCCACGGCTTCCACCATGTGGTTGAACTTCTCCCGGACGTGGGCCTCGAAGGACGCGCCGGAGTCCACGGCCTTCCAGGCGGGGTCCCAGGCCGTCTCGGCTGAGGTGGGGCCTGTTCCCAGGCCAGTCGGCCATTCCGCCTCTCCCGCCAGGGGCCTCCTGGGCAGAGGCTCTTCCAGCTCGCAGAAGTCCAGGTAGGAGAGCCGTGGCTTCAGGACACCATGGCTGCCCACGTCCCGGAAGGTCCCCTGAGTCTCGGGGTGGTGGGAGGAGGAGGAGCCCCGGCCGCCCTTGAGGGGAGAGAAGAAGCCACCTTGGGGCCGGAGGCTTCGGTCCTCGAAAGCGTGGCTGTACTCCAGGTGGGCCCTCAGGGAGGACAAGCTTCTGAACCGGGCGTGGTCCCCACACCGTGGGCAGCGGAAGGGCATGTGGGCCCCAGCATGGTCCAGCGATTCCTGCCACGTGGATTTGCTGTCCTCAAAGGCCTTCTGTTGCATTCCTTTCCCAGTCCTAGCGGTCAGGGAGGAAGCAGGGAGAGGTTAGCAAGGCTCTTCTTGGCCAGGAAACATTCTGGACTACAAATCCCATCCCCAGGGCAAGGGCAGAGTTCTGTTGGCTGCAGAGAGAGTGCGGGCAAGAGAGGCCAGCACTTTTGGGGAGCCCCAGATTGGAGGAAGCAGCTGCCTCTCAGCCCCCCCTCAAAGTCCCTGAATTTTGCCCCACATAGCAAACTCTTGAGCAGGGGGTCCCCAAACTTGGCAACTTTTAAGACTTGTGGACTTGTCATGCCCCTGTCGGGGTCTGAATCCAAGGAGGAAGCCAGACAGCTGACAGGGAGCAGGAGTGTGGCTCCGTTGGCCGTGGGAAGGGAAAAGTCCGGCTGGGCAGAGTAGGGAACAGGTAGAACAAGGGAGAGGGAGTTCAGAGGAAGAACCAGGCCCACCCCCTCTTCATCCTAGGGCAGGCAGGCAGGAACGGAGAAGGGAGCAACATAGGTTGCATGGCTTATGGGGAAGGAAAGGGCCCTGATTCCCTTCATTAGCCACACCTGGGAAGAGAGTTTAAAAGAGATGCGTGCTGAGTGCAGCAGCTGCTGGGAGCAAATGTGACTTTATCCTGAGTTGTTGTGGCTTATCTGTGTTCCTGGCATCTTCCCAACCATGTGAGTTTTGCTGTGCCTTCAAGTCTGAAACTCTTGCTCCTGCCCTGCCAAACTAATTACTTCAGTTTGGTTTGTTTGGACTTTAAGTTACAGTTGGTGTTGACCATGTTTTGGACTTAATTCTCTGCAGTCAAAGGCTGTTCCTGGGAGAGTTTTTCTCCAGCCAGAAGGTAACCTGGACATTGGGGGCAAAGTTGGAGATAATAAAGAGACTCCTACTGATTATCTGACTGTGTTGCCTTTGTGCCAAGCCCCTTTGGGTCATCACAGGAATGCTGGGAGTTGAAGTCCACATGCCTTAAAAGTTGCCAAGTTTGGATACCTCTGCTCTTGATTAATTGATTGATTGATTTGACTTGTATGCCACCCCTCTCGAAAGGACTGGGACTCACAACTAAAAACAGACAATAAGTTAATTACCTAAAACAATATTAAATACTACAAGCCAATTAATCTAAAACCCATATAAAATTCCTGAATTAAATTTAAAACCACCCCCCCAAGAGGTCAGCACAGCCCAGCCTGTTCAAAGAGCCAGGTTTTCAGATCGTGGCGGAAGGTGCGAAGGTCAGGGGCCAGACGGAGTCCCAGGGGTAATTGATTCCATAGGGCGGGCGCCGCCACAGAATAGGCCCTTCCCCAGGGCTCTGCCAAACGACATTGGGTCACGGACGGCACCTCGAGGAGCCCTTGCCTGTGTGCTCGCACAGGGCAGTTGGCACTCGATGCTGGCAGGAGGCGCTCCCGTAGATATCCCGGACCCATGCCTTGAAGGACTTTGTATGTCAACACCAAAATCTTGAACCTCACCCAGAGGGCAACCGGTAACCAATGCAGGTTGCGCAGGAGGGGTGTAACATGGGAGTACTGGGAAACTCCCATCACAACCCACGAGGCCGCATTCTGCACCAGCTGAAGCCTCCGTATGGTGTGCAAGGGCAGTCCTAAATAGAGAGCGTTGCAGTAGTCAAGTCGAGAGGTAACAAGTGCATGAGTGACCGTGTGCAAGGCATCTCGGTCCAGATATGGGCGTAACTGGTGAACCAGCCGGACCTGGGCAAAGGGCCCCCTGGCCGCGGCTCCCACCTGTTCCTCCAACCTGAGCTGCGAGTCCAGGAGGACCCCAGGTTCCATGCCCTGTCCACGGGGGACAACACCTCTCCCCCCATGACCAAAGGGGGAATCACTTGACTGGACCAAGATGTCCGTATGCACAACCACTCCATCTTGGCCAGATTGAGCCGAAGCATGTTCCCCTCCATCCAGATCTGTACCGCATCCAGACAGCAGGATATCACGGAGAGGGCATCACTGATGAGGGAAGCCAATTCATAGGACTCACCTGGATCCAGGTAGGTCGGCCTCTCCATCCGGTGCCTTCCTTCCCTCCGGACAGGTGAGCTTTTCTGACACCTGGTGCAAGGATCAGGTTGGGGAGGGGAGGGCAGAGGCTCTGGATTCAGCCTCAGGGGCCACTCATGTTGGGCGTTGTGATGGGGCCTGTGAGAGCCCCAGCACTGGGCTAGGGTGTGTGTGAGATGTGTGTGTGTGGGGGTGCGAAACACATCTTTGGGGGCCTCTTCGAGAGGGAAGGGAGTTTCCAAAGGGTGCCAATGCTTCACGGGGGAGGGGGCTCTGCCGAAGCCCCTCTGGGACAGGGGCAGTAGCTGGGCGAAGCCTCTGCCCCCGCTCGGCTGGAGGCAGCGGCCGGGGGCATCCCTTCCCGAGGCGCCCGGAGACCCCGCTCGCCTGTTTGAGGAGGGGGCCGTTTATACTTTAGCCTTAAGGCGAAGAAGCCTCTTTAGGCCTTGGGTCCTCGAAAGGGATCGGAACTGGGGAGGGGGCGGCGGGCGGAATTGCTGAAAATACCCGGCCAAAGCAGCCTCGGGGGAGGGCTTCCTTCCCCACACTCCCCAGAGCCCAAGAGGGCTGCCGATGCGGAACAAGACCGGCCTTTTGCGGGTGGGTTGGGGTGGGTGTCTCTCTCCCCGCCCCCCCCCAAATCCGCAGCCTTGCGAGGCCGCTTCCCTGCAGGGCCACGTAAAGCCCGCGAATCGAGGGGTGCGCCGCTGCCCTGGAGGTGTCCCAGCCCCCTCCCCGGGACCGAAGGGAGCTGGCTTTCCGCCCAGCTCCTCGGATGACGTCAGGCTGGAGCCGGAGGGACCCCGCGGTGGGAAAGGCGGCGAGCCGACCCCCGCCCGCCCCTTCCAAAGGTTGCCCGCTATGGTCGGTTCAGTGCCGGGCGCCGCCTTCGCCTCCCCACGCCCCAGCCAGGCCGATCGCTGCGTCCCCCTCTGCAACTCACTCACCTCCGGAGCGGCGGCGGCGGCGGCGGCGGCGGTGGCTGCTGCAGTCCCGCCGCGGCTGCTGCTCCTGCCCGCCTCCCTCCGGGCGCCCCCGCGGTTCTCCAGCCGCGCCTCCTGCGCGCCGCTCATCCAAGGCTGCGGGGAGAGAGAGAGAAAAAAACACCCCGTTTTCGGCAGAGTCGTAAATCACGGCGGAGCGACGCGCTCCCAAGTCGTCGGCTGCTCCCCCCGCCCTGCCGCGGAGCGAGGGCCGAGCAGTTTCCAAGGCTCCGGAGCCGCAGTTGCATTTTGCTCCCCCAAGATTAGATGAGATTAGATTAACAGAGTCGGAAGGGACCTTGTAGGTCATCTAGACCAACCCCCCCCGCCCAAGCAGGAGACCCTACACCATTTCTGATAAATGGCTGTCCAGTCTCTTTTGAAAGCCTCCAGTGATGAAGCTCCCACAACTTCCGAGGGCAAGGTGCTCCATGGGTTGATGGTTCTCACAGTCGGAAAATTTCTCCTTATTTCCAGGTTGAATCTCTTCTTGTTCAGTTTCCACCCATTGTTCCTTGTGCGGTGCAAATGCTCTCAGTGTAGGTAGAAGAAAAGATACATTCGTCAAGAGTCAAGAATCATGAGATACAACACTTAATAATAGTCATGGGGTACAATAAGCAATCAAATCCTACTAGGAAACAGTCAATATAAATCGTAAGGATACAAGCAACAAAGTTACAGTCATAAAGTCACAAGTGGGAGGGGATGGGTGATAAGGAGTGATGAGAAGATTAATAGCAATAGTAGTGCAGACTTTGTAAATAGTTGGACAGTGTTGAGGAAATTATTTGTTTAGCGGAGTGATGGCATTCGGGAAAAAACTATCCTTGTGCCTAGTTGTTCTTGTGTGCAGTGCCCTATAGCATCGTTTTGAGGGTAGGAGTTGAAAGAGTTTACTTCCAGGATGTGAGGGGTCTGTAAATGGTTCTGTTCAGCTCAAAGGGTGCAAAAATAGTCTTAAGTACTCTTGATTCAAATGATTCCTTAACGCTACTCTAGGTATGATATTGGATTGAAAAGACTATTATAAAAGACTTCATTATACTACTTGCAAGCCATTTAAACTGCCATATTAATAATGTGTCTGGGCACAGTAATTCTATGGTCTTACTGAAATAACCATTGTAAGAGTCTTATAATCAGTCCCTTAGAGGCTGGCAGAAATGTTAATATTCAAAGCAAGGAAGGAAAAAACACTCACCTTCCCTGACCCAAAGAACCGACCGAAAACCAACCATTCCCACCACCAAAGCAGCAGCCCAGACTCAACCCGGTTCTTCGGAGTCGATCCAGAGGGAACTGCCTGGGAGAGCTGGCTTCCTCCTGAAGTGCCTGAGACAATGCAAAAGAGAGCAAGAGAGAGAACAAGAGAGAGAGCAAGAGAGAGAGAGAGAGAGAATGCAGGAGAGGGAGAGAGAGAGAGAATGCAAGAGAGAGAGAGAGAAAGAGAGAATGCAGGAGAGGGAGAGAGAGAATGCAAGAGAGCAAGAGAGAGAGAGAAAGAGGAAGAGGAAGAGAGAGAGAATGCAGGAGAGAGAGAGAGAGAGAATGCAGGAGAGAGAGAGAACGAGAAAGAGAGAAGGTACCAGACAGGGCAGTAGCCACAATAGAGGTATCTTTAGGGCAGGTCAAAAAACCACAATATGGAAATACAGGATAGAAAAGACTGTGATTGGGCTGGGAACAAAACCAGTTTAAGCTGAAGAACGGTTGCAGGAACTGGGCATGGCTAGTCTAGTGAAGAGAAGGACCAGAGGAGACAGGATAGCAGACTTCCAATATTTGAGGGGCTGCCACAGAGAGGAGGGGGTCAAGCTACTCTCCAAGGCACCTGAAGGCCAGAGAAGGAATAATGGATGGAAACTGATCCAGGAGAGATTCAACCTGGAAATAAGTAGAAACTTTCTGACAGTGAGAACAATCAACCCATGGAACAGAAGTTGCCTTCGGAAGTTGTGGGAGCTTCATTCCTGGAAGTTTTCAAGAAGAGATTGGATTGCCCTCTGTCAGCAATGGTGTAGGCTCTCCTATTTGGGTAGGGAGGGTTGGACTAGATGGACTGTCTGGTTTTTCTTTGAAGACCTTTTGCTTCTCAGCCCAGTTCAGTGATAAGGTCCCAACTCTGTTGATCTGAATGAAAGGGCTTATTTGGCGGGCTTCGAGGCTGCCCTTCCTCACCTGGTTCTGAGCAGGAGCCTCCTCTTAGGACACCCAAAGAAGCTGCGTGTTCAAATTCATGTGTGGGGCGGAGTTTACGTCCCTCTTCCCCACTGCCTGGGGGGGAGGAGGAGGAGGAGGGAGCACCCACGACCCACCCAAATCAGCCACCAGACCCAAGAAATCCCAGCGCTTGCTTCAGCCTCCTCTGGGCACCAGTTGATTTCTTTTTTCAATATGTTTTGTTTTTATTCATCAACATTTTGAATACAGTGTATTGTCAGGCCATGTCATTTACAAAGTAGCCAAAAGAAAACAGAGAAATAAACATATATACTAATAACAATAATGATAGTGTAACAGAGTGATCTTAACTGAGTTTTTCTTTATGTCAACTTATTTGTAATCCTGATAGTTATATATCAACATGTTTATAATTATAAACCCTATTTATATTTAATTCATTCATAACAGTAATCTTCCTTTGCCTAATTTCTACCTCTTCTCTCTAACCATTCATAAAATCAACTCCACCTTAAGTAGTATTCAGTGTCTTCTTGGTTCTTTATTTTTAATGTCAATCTATCCATCTCTGCACAGTCTAGTATTTTCCAAATTAGGTCCTCATCAGATGAAGTGTTCTCATTTTTCCAATATTGCAAATACAATCCTTGCAGCTGACAATACATGCAAAAGAGGATTTGTATAAAATGTTTTACAGGTGGCATCTTCCTCTGGCAAGATTGGCTAAAATGTTTACTAACACATCCCCTAAATGTTGGAAATGCAAGCAATTACCCAGGCACATATTACCACATGTGGTGGACATGCAAAAAAAAAGGAATTTTGGTGACAGATCCAGATGTGGTTAGAAAAAATGGTGGGACAACAGTTAGAATTCAAGCCAGAACTATTTCTACTAGGAATTACAACAGAGGGCTTTAGTAAAGGGTCAATATATTTAATACTACTCATTCTGACAGCAGCAAGAATGGGATATGCCCAGCAATGGAAAAGTGAAAATACACCTTCAGAACGGGAGATAATAAAGAAAATACTGCTTTGCACAGAACTGGGTAGATTAAGATTAGAACTAAAAAAATAAAGGGGAGACAGAATACTATGATACATAGAATAGATTTTACCAATGGTTGAAACTGAAGAGGTGGGAGTCGGAACATAAAATAATTAGGCTAAGTAGACCCAGAATGTGACATATATGTACCAAAATGAGTATATTGGTCAAAAACAATTGTACAAAACTAGTAATGTATAAATAGTATGCATGTTATCTGTCTTTTATTTCAGTATGTATGGTGGAGGAAATGCCAGGAAGGTTACATTGTGTTCGATGTTTATATATAAATAAAAATTACATATTGAAAAATTACACTTCCAGGCCAATCAAATACCAACTTGGGCAGAGGTTTGACTAGATGACCTACAAGGTCCCTTCCAACTCTGTTAATCTGTATTAAAAATAAAAAAACCCTTAATAACAAAAGAAAAAAATCGGGTTTGGCTCCAACCAGCACGTCTTTTTTCCCCCTCCCTCCCCGCCCCTAAGAAGCGCCAGAGATCTGGACGTCCCCCCCCCCAAAAAGGGGGTCGGGAGAAGCCGAGCCAAGCGAGGGAAATGAGGCCATCTGGCGATCGCAGCAGAGCCCGGCGCAGAAGCGCGGCCCTCTCTGGGCTTGGGGGAGAGCGGGGCGGGGCGAGCGGCCGAGGCGGGAAAAGCCGAAGGCGGCCATGGCGGAGCCGGAGCCGGGGCGAGGCGGGGCGGCGGTGAGAGAGAGCGGGAGACAAGGGGAGGAGGCCGGACCGGCGCTGCGGAGGCCCGGCTGCCGGGAACCCGCGGGGCTCGGACGGAGCTGGAGGGCGGCCCCGGCTTGCTCCTCCCGCGGGGGACATTTTAGGGGAGGGGTCTCCAACCTGGGCCGCTTTAAGCCTGGCGGACTTCAACTCCCAGAATTCCCCAGCCAGCTGGCTGGGGAATTCTGGGAGTTGAAGTCCGCCAGGCTTAAAGTGAGACCCGTTTGGGGTTTCCTCGAGATGCGTTCCCGAAGCCCCTTCCCCCGACGGAGCCCGTCCTCTGGCGGGGGGGGGGAGACACGTGTCTGTCGGTCGTCGGAATCCCCTCCGCTCACGACTTCTTCGCTTTCGGTCCCGGCAGGAGCAGCTGGAGATGGAGACACGGATGCGGGACGGGCTCCGCAAACTGCTGGCCGCCAGTACCAGTCGGGACCAAGCCCTGCGCGCCGCCAAGGCGCTAGCTCTCTGCAACGGCCGCCTGCGGGCTCTCCGCGCGGAGCTCCGGCGGCCGGAGGGACGGTAAGAGAGGCGCGGCGGCATCCCCCACCCACCCACGGGCCGGCCCCGCTTCTTCTCTGCCTCCTGGGCGAACGCCTTGGCCCAGCCAGCGCTTCGGTTGAGAAGCCGCTTCCCCCGCCACCCTCGCGGGCTGGGGGCGACGCTGCCTGAAACCCGAAATCTGGGAAGGGCCCGATGAAGAGCCGCCGAGCTCCCACTCCCCGGGCCGGAGCTCTTAGGCAGACCCCCTGAGCCAATAGCCTTGGCAGCTGCTGCTGCTTCTGCTGCCCGGTGGAGCGGGAAATGGGAGGCTTCCTTCCTTCCTTCCTTCCTTCCTTCCTTCCTTCCTTCCTTCCTTCCTTCCTTCCTCTCCCCCTCTCTCCCTCCTTCTCTCTCTTTCTCATTCTCTCTCTCATTGTCTCTTTCTCTCTCTTCCTCCCTCCCTCCTTCCCCCCTCTCATTCTCTCTTTCTCATTGTCTCTCTCTCTCATTCTCTCCCTCCCTCCTTCCCCCCTCCCTCTTTCTCTTTCTCATTGTCTTTCTCTCTCTCATTATTTCCTTCCCTCTCTCTGTCTCATTCTCTCTCTCATTGTCTCTCTCTCTCATTCTCTCTCTTGCTCTCTCTTCCTCCCTCCCTCTCGTTCTCTCTTTCCGCATTTCCATCTCTTCTCCTTCCCTCCCCCTCTCTCATTCTCTGTCTCTTTATCTCTCTCTTTTTCATTAACTCTCATTGTCTCTCTCTATTTCTCTCTCTATTTCTCTCATTCTCTCTCTTTCTCATTCTTTTCCATTCTCTCTTTCTCTCTCATTCTCTCTCATTCTCTTTTTCATTCTCTCATTCTCATTCTCTCTTTCTCTCATTCTCTTTTTCATTCTCTCTCTCTCATTCTCTCTCTCATTCTTTCTCTCCTTCCCTCTCTCTCTCTCATTCTCGTCCTTCTATCTCTCTCTTTCTCATTAACTCCATTGTCTCTCTATTTTCTCTCTCTTTCTCTCATTCTCTCTCTTTCTCATTCTCTTTTCCATTCTCTCTTTCTCTCTCATCATCTCCTCTTTCTTTTTTCATTCTCTCTCCTCATTCTCTTCTTTAGTTCTCCTCCTTCTCTTTCATTCTCTCTCTATGTTCTCTCATTCTCTCTCTCCTTCCACTCTCAAAATCCTCCCATTTTCTCATGTCTCTCGTCTCTCTCTTTTTCATTAACTCTCATTGTCTCTCTCTATTTCTCTCTCTCTCTTTCTCTCATTCTCTCTCTTTCTCATTCTCTTTTCCATTCTCTCTTTCTCTCTCATTCTCTCTCATTCTCTTTTTCATTCTCTCTCTCATCCATTCTCTCTCTTTCTCTCATTCTCTTTTTCATTCATCTCTATTCATTCTCTCTCTCATTCTCTCTCTCCTTCCCTCTCTCTCTCTCATTCTCTGTCTCTCTATCCTCTCGTCTTTTTTCTGACTCCATTGTCTCTCTCTATTTCTCTCTTTCTTTCTCCCATTCTCTCTCTTTCTCATTCTCTTTTCCATTCTCTCTTTCTCATTCTCTCTCATTCTCTTTTTCATTCTCTCTCTCTCATTCTCTCTCTCTCATCTCTTTCTCATTCTCTCTTTCTCATTCTCTCTCTCCCTCCTTCCTTCCCTCTCCATGTCTGTCACACACACACACACACACACACAGAGCCTTGATGCTCCAGCAGTCGAGCAGCCGAAGTTCTCCCAGTCAACTCCAGTCTGCCCAGTCCGGATTGTGCCAAATGGTCTGCAATGCCCTGCCTTTCCCCCTTCTCTGCCTTCCCTGTCTTTGGCCGAGGCTCCCTCCTCTTAAAACCACAGGACCCCTTGGGCTTTTCCCCCTGCTTCACTTCCTCTCTGGGTCGGTGGAAACCTTCTAGTCGGGATAAAGCCATAGAACAAAGTAGCAAAACTCCCTGTTGTTAAAAGAAGTTTTAAAACAAAGAAATTGAAAGGGAGATTTGCAAGAGAAGCAGAATTGGAGGGGCTGAAGATTATTCATTGACTTAACTGTATGGTTGTCTGCATGACAGAGTAACTTTGTAGATTTTTCAATTGACCCCAGGAAGACACAATGGGGATCAGCCACAATCAAGTAAGAGAGGGTGAGATAAAAGTACAGTGAGCCAGAAGTGATTTGCTTACTCATTGTTTGCAATCTGTCTCTTCCAGGGTTTCCTGTTGCACATGATGGGTTGGCGCCACCTGCTGGCCATACTATCACAGTCCCTAAGTCTGTGGATAGTGTCAGGCAGTGTCATTCCCACAGTTCTCAGGGTCTTCAAACTCGGTAAGTTTAAGACTTGTGGGCTTCAACTCCCAGAATTCCCGAGCTAACATGACTGGAGGAGGAATTCTGGGAGTTGAAGTCCACAAGCCTTAAAGCTGTCAAGTTTGAAGACCCTTCATTCAATAAGCCTCAGAGTGAATGGTAACAAGAAGGTCTTGCTGGAGACTTAAACAATGCTGCGAGGTCTCTCAGGGCTTGTAGGTGCAAAAACTTCTTGTCTTTCAATACCTGTTCTATTACGGGCCTGGCCAGTCTAGTGAAGAGAAGGACCAGGAGATACAGGATAGCAGTCTTCCAATATTTGAGGGGCTGCCCCAGAGAGGAGGAAGGGGTCAAGCTGTTTTCCAAAGCACCTGAAGGCCAGATAAGGAATAATGGATGAAAATTGAACAAGATTCAACCTGGAAATAAGGAGAAATTTTCTGACAGTGAGAACAATCAACTGATGGAAGAGAAATTGCCTTCGGAAGTTGTGGTAGCTTCATCACTGGAAGCTTTCAAGAAGAGACTGGACTACCATCTGTCAAGAATGATGTAGGGTCTCCTGCTTGGGCTGGACTAGATGACCTACAAGTCCCTTCCAAATCCTTTTATCTGTTACGGGTGGCTGAATGACTTCAATCACAGAACAGTCAGAAATCAGTAAAATATATGCACTTACCCAGCTGAACTGTGATTTTTTTCAATTGCAACTGATGCTTTTAAAGGCTTTTGGAGTGGCACCCACAATCTGCTTTTTCCTTGTATAAGAATTCCACATGCATTTCATGTCTGAAGGTGCATAAGAAACAAGTGTGTTTTAATGAATGCAGAAATGTATGAGGTTTTAAATTTCTAAAAGGTTTAGCTTTAAATTATTAGTGGTATCCATTTATCTATTTGCTGATGAGGTTTCCTTGGAAGAGAAGGAAAACAATGACCTTTTTTTTCTTTCTAATTAATATTTTTTGTTTCTTTTGTTAGATGTTCAGATGTTGACGCTAAGGATCGTGCAGCCTGTAGAGGGAAGGTTGGCATTTCAGGTACGTTTGTTTTCTGTTGTCTGCAGCTGGGGAACACAATGCATTTGTGCTGATCCGGCTCTCATCTGGCACTGTTGCCTTTCCCACTTAAATGCCAGCTCCAGTTACATCTCCTTGGCTCTGATGAGACTTGGCTTGGAGGGTAAATTTCTCCATTACCTTAACACGAAAAGGTTTTTGCACCTATGCAAATTCTGTGATTCTCCGGTAAATAAGAATAGTTTTACATTTTCAGTGCCAAATTGAGTAGAAAAGGAAGCAAAAATCTTCTTCCAGTCTCAAGGTAGAGAGGGAATCACTTTGGTGTAATATAAGTAAGAAAACAAAATGAAAACAGAAGACTTGCTTTCAAAGTGCTACTTTTACACCAAACCTGACAGCAATAGCATTTAGCCTTATATACCGCTTCACAGTGCTTTGCAGCCCTCTCTAAGCAGTTTTACAGAGTCAGCACATTGCCCCCAAACAATCTGGGTCCTCGTTTTACTGACCGGAAGGATGGGAGTCAACCTTGAGCCAGTCAGAATCGAACTGCCGGCAATCGCCAGTCAGCAGAAGTAACCTGCAGTACTGCATTCTAACCACTGCACCACCACAGCTTGTGGTAGTAACTGCTTACAGCAGGAGGTCTTCAAACTTGGCAACTCATGGCAGATTTGTGGACTTCAACTCCCAGAATTCCCCAGCCAGTGATATTAATGCTGAATGAACATTTGAATGTCAAGAGAGAACATTTCTAGAAAGTAGAATCTATTCTGGATTTTTGGGTTGGGTTAGGAGTTGCAACAAACTTATTTTTCCCCCCTCTTTCTTTTAGATCTGCGAATTCCGTTGATGTGGAAAAACTCCGATCATTTCAACAGCAGAGACAGTATGTATGTTTATTTTTTTTAGTAGTTATGCAACCTCTTTAGCCAAGTAGAAGCTTTTCATCAATGCTCATTCAGTACAAAGCATCATCCAGCATTTATTCTCACAGGTGAGGTCTGTAAGTGTTAGTTTATAGCTGAGCATGTGAATTGCAGCTGTCTGAAATGGGCTGATGAAAACCTTTTCCTTTTGAACATGTGCTCTTCAGAAAAGTGTGCAGCGATGGTTATTATATCTAATAATAATAATAATTGACTGTTTCCTAGTATGATTTGATTGCTTATTGTACCCTATGACTATCATTAAGTGTTGTACCTTATGATTCTTGGCTCTTGATGAATGTATTGTGATGACCCAAGGCGTAGCATAAAAATAACAAAGTCACAAAAATAGATAAATTCCCTTTAATAACTCCAACTTGGCCCCCAATATCCAATTATCCTCGGCTGGAGGCAAACTCTTCCAAAAACAGTCTACAAAGGAAAGAAATACAGTCGGAATCCAAAGTACAGATAAATTAGAAATAAAAAAACCCAACACAAACTACATTGAAGTAATTAACAGACAGGCCAGGATAATAAATTGCAGACTTCCAAAAGATAATGATGCACACATAGTTGGGAGGACGCCAAAACCCAGATAAGCCTCGACAAAGATAATGCAAGCTTTGCTTCCAGCAAGGAGCCGTGTGCAAACGCCCCACTTATATCCTGTTCTCCCAGCTGCAACTAATGAAAGGGATCAGGGCCCTTTCCCCTCCCATAAGCCATGTTGCTTCCTTCTTCATTCCTCCCTGCATGCCCTAGGATGAAGAGGGGATGGCCCTGGGTCTTCCTCTGAATGCCCAGCTGGACTGTGCCCTTCCCCCGTGTCTTCCACAGCCACCGGAGCCACACTCCCACTCCCTGTCAGCTGCTCAATCTCCCCTCAGAATCAGACTTCAACAAGGGCATGACATGTATCTTTTATTTATACTGAGAGCATTTGCACCAAAGACAAATTCCTTGTATGTCCAATCACACTTGGCCAATAAAGAATTCTATCTATCTATCTATCTATCTATCTATCTATCTATCTATCTATCTATCTATCCCAGTAATATAGTAATTATTTTGAAAACCAATTGAAATAAGTGGAAAGTTTGAACTGGGGAAAAAGTAGCACACATATAGATATATAATAGAATTTATTATAACCCTAAATATATTAAGATTAGTAGGTGGAAGACTAGGACTAGATATATTTAAATGTATTATGATTAACAGGTTGCAAAAATATATTGGAAATTTTAGGGTTTTTTCCCCAAGTTTTTTATTTTTATTTCTTTAAATACATCTTTATGCAAACAGTGTCGATCCAGGTCTTTTAACATTTCAAGGCAAACATGACAATATTTACACATTCCTACTATTAGCTTTCTTCAATATTCTCATACATAACTGGAAAATATAGTTTTCAAGGACTATACGTCCAGGGGAT
Organism: Naja naja; assembly: GCA_009733165.1. Classification (NCBI taxonomy): domain Eukaryota; kingdom Metazoa; phylum Chordata; class Lepidosauria; order Squamata; family Elapidae; genus Naja; species Naja naja. Next base: position 88,102,084 of record CM019151.1, read on the forward strand.
TTAGAGATATAATCTTGGGACTGATTAAATCTTATTGACAACTGGTTTTATTGGTGTGTATAGGAAATTGAGATATTGAAAATGTGGTGGAACACTGAGTGATATTTATAATATTAAAATATTAGTGACCTAACAGAGTTTAATAAGTATATTGCATAAAGAAATGTTATTAATGTTTACATATACTTTTGGAGAAAGTGATAAAAAATCATAAAGAGAGAATAGTATTGTTTAAAGATAAAGACGTGAATATAGAAGAACCCCAACAAATGGGAAAAATAAAGAAATAAGTATAAATTGGGAAAATAGTATAGTATAGATATACATAAAAGAATATATTATAATTATAACCACATTGAGATTAGAAGATGGAAGATAACAGTTCTGTATATGTAATTGTATTATTACTGTGAGCACTGTGTGAAAAATATGTTAATCCAGTCATTACACTGTCCACAAAAAACGTTGGTTGTCAGAGGAAAACTGCAAATAAAACATATACAAAAAGAAAATAAAAGTGTGCAATGACAGTAGTGATTCCTTCCAGGTGTGTGGCCATGAATATGCTGAATTGCCAGAGATAGAAAATATATCTGGCAGGTAAAATGACTGAAAGTTTGTCTGCAGTTAGCGCAGTAGCTGGAAGAGATGCCAGTTAGGCCTCCGAGGTTAACTCTGTTTTTGCCATCTTCCCTTCCCACAGATGGATTTAACTTTTAGCTTCTGTAAGTTCAGAGGTGCTCACCCAGCAAAATACTCGTAATTCCTCATTCTGCGTTCATAATTCTGAAGAGGCTGTTGGTACAGTCTCTCTGTGTTTTGGGACAAAATTGTTTGGGGACAAAATTGATTTCAAGAGTTTTTAACTTCCAGAAACCCCAATGAATTTCTGAGCTAGCTATTGAAAGTTCATTTCTAAAGTGAGAGATTTGCTAAGCTGTATAGACATTAAAGGACGTCAAACCAAGTTACTTGCTTCACTGTTTCTTGTTTGTAAACTTTTATTACTATGTTTCATTCAGTGTACAGTGTGTGGCTTCTGTAAGATTGAAGCAGTCAGTAAATCCCATAAATTCACTGGGGGGGTGGGAGTTGGGGAGTGATTTTGTTATACTGTACTACATTAATTTATTTGATTCTTTTTGTTAGTTTTTTATTGTTTTAAATATTCTGTAAGCCGCCTTGAGTCGCCATGGGCGAATAGGTGGCAATATAAATTCAGTAAGTAAGTAAGTAAGTAAGTAAGTAACTAACTAATTACATACTGTACAGTGTGTGACACCATAAATTATTTTGAAGTTGTTCTGCCTTTTTTCCTTTTTCCCTTGCAGGAACAAAACGTTACTCAGTTTTTTGCTTGTTCAAAATAGGAGCTCAGGTGTATGACTCAGATATGCTTATTGTGGATAAGGCAGCAACGGACATATGTTTAGAAAATGCAACAATATTGTGAGTATTTCTGAACTGATAAGGGCACCCAAAATTTGAACAAATCCCACAGTTTAAATTTTTTTTTAGCTTGGTGTGAGGCCATCTCCACCTGCACCTGAAAATTAGAGCAGCTGTGAATGTCACTTGGGAATATAGGCAACTGGCCTGTTCCTGAGGAATCCACCAATGGGCCCTTAGCCCAGGTCAAAATCCAGGACTGCGCTGCAACTCAGAGAGAGCACCCTTCTCAGTCACTTTCCAGCAAATTTAGGGACTGTCATTTTGCTTGAGTCTGCTGATTTCTGCACACGCTGTTCTGTGCTTTTAATCTCTCTATATAAAATTGAAATACCACTTGCGCATCATCACGAAATCTCCAGAACCGTAAAGCCTACAAACCTGAAATTTGGCACGTATGTTCCTCTTGGCTTCTAGGGGCTCGCTAAGAAAGGATTTCTCAAAATGACAGAGCATTAGAATTTAGTATATTATTATTATTAACACACTCTGATGCTAAGGAGTTCAGAGCACCAAGCAGCTTTAGTACAGAACAGCTGAGCTAAGCCACGCCCAGGCTCCTTGCTGACTCCTTCTTGCTCACACAACAAATACTGCTTCAGTTTCCAAACAGCCCTCAACTCTGCCAGGACACTAGCCAGATGGATACTGATGGATGCTTGTAGGCAGAGGCAGAATTTTTTTTGCTCTCCAAAAACTAAGCTTGGCCATATAGTTTCATAGCGAAGCATGGGTATCGAGCTAGTATTTTATGTGTGGGTTTTATGGGGCTACTTTAAATTGTGCTGAGAGCATTTCCACCTTCCAACCAGAAGTAGTCCCTTTAAAAAAAAAATGGTTGTCCTTCTGAAACCTGCCCCCGTTCTGTCTAGCGAGGGAGCTGGGCCAGACTTCCAGCTGAAGGTGGAGGTGTACAGTTGCTGCTGTGGGGAAGACCCCTTGACCCTTACCAACACCCCCAGGAAGCTGGTCAAGAAATTGAAGACCTCCCTGGGGAAAAGCTCTGGGAAGAAATTCAGCTCTGCTTTGGATCAAAGTGACCTTGAGAATCTCCTGCTCACCGAAACAGCCACAAAGTGAGTGGACTCGGATTGGTGCGGGGGCTGTTTCAGATGCAGGAGGGGAGGGTCTCTCAGGGTGGTTTCCATCTAGGGAGCAGTTCAGTTCTAGAAATCTATTTTCTGTCTCTCCTGAAGTGGGGGAAGCGGTTCAGATCCTTTTGCCTCTTGGGCTGGCAATACATCCATCGGTGGGATGCTCCCAGTGGTGGATTCAAATAATTTAACAACTGGTTCTCTGCCCTAATGACCTGCGTGGTGGGCGTGGCCATGGTGGGGGTGGCCCCTGGTGAGAAAGTGGTTGGGCCAAGCCTTGCCAGATGGCTATCATGCCCCTGTCAGAATCTGATTTCGAGGGGGCCAAGCAGCTGACAGGGAGTGGGAGTGTGGCTCTGTTGGCTGTGGAAGAAACTGGGGAAGGGTAAAGGCCGGGTGGGCAGAGCAGGGGAGAGGTAGAGCAAGGGAGAGGGAATTCAGAGGAAGACCCAGGCCCACTCCCTCTTCATCCTAGGGCACGCAGGGAGGAATGGAGAAGGGAGCAATGTGAGTTGTATGGCTTACGGAGGAGGAAAGGGCCCTGATTCCCTTCATTAGCTGCAGCTGGGAACACAATATTTAAAAAGAAAGCTGCATGCAGCAAGTTGTTGGGAGCAAATTGTGAATTTATCTTGTATCGTCATGGCTTATCTGTGTTTCTGGTATCTTCCCAACTGTGAGTTTTGCCGTGCTTTCAAGTCTGAAATTCCTTCTCCTGCCCTGTCAAGCTAATTACTTCAGTTTGGTTTGTTTGGATTTTAAGTTATAGTTTGTGTGTCCCTTGTTTTGGACTGAATTCTCTGCAGTCAAAGGCTGTTCCTGGGAGAGTTTTTCTCCACCTGAAAGTAACCTGGACATTGGGGAAAGTTGGAGATAATAAAGGGACTCTTCTTGCTTCTTTGACTATGTTGCCTTTGTGCCACGCCACTTTGGGTCTTCACATGGGACCTCAATGGGCACCACGGCTGGCAGAGGACTTTGGAGGTCAGGGCAGCAATTTGCCTGCTCGGTGAGTAGCTTCTCCTTAGGGTGTGCTCCATAGGAAGCGAGGATGAAAAGAGGAGATCGAGGGAATCAGTGGAGGAGGGGGTCTTCGAGGGCAACCCAAAAGGCATCTATCGGTGCTCCTCGAGATGGAGCCAAGAAGGGTCTTAAATGCACGAATGAGGCAAAATCTTGCAGAAATCGTTTTGGGAAGAGCCTCTTCCCATTTCGGTAGAGTAAAGCCGTGCTCTTTCTGCAAAGATGCTTCCATTTATGGCAATAATCAGATCCAAACGTTTTGAGCAAACACTGCGAGCCCTGCTAATTAGCCTCTTAAATTTCAAACCGTCAGCACTGAAGAACGAAGAAACTGGAAATTGGGGACAGTTTTAGGAAACGGCATGTGGAAGTTAGCCAAAAAAGAAGAAGAGAGAGGGCTTTAGAGAAGAAAATGTTACCATGAAGCATATTTCGATAACTAAGCAGTTTGTTTTCTTTGGCAACACTTGTCCTGTACACAGTCAGGATTGCTCATTTAGCATTTGGCACAAAAAGACTTTCAAAGGCTGCTATTAAAAAGTTATGAAAAAAAACTTCAGTTACGGATGGCTTGGATGGGCGGCCTAGCCAGGCGTGGGCTGCTGGGGGTCCCCAGGGGTTCGGGAGAGCCCCTACCTAAGAGTCTGTGCAGTTCGGAGAACCCCCAAATCCCACTCCTTCTCCACCAATTCTTCCCTTGTTTTTTGGAGAGGTACAAATACCCCGTTTCCCTGAAAATACAACCTACCCGGAAAATAAGTCTTAGCTTGATTTTTACATGTGCACCCAATATAAGCCCTACCCCCAAAATAAGCCCTAATTAAGATTCCATACACTCTAAGAGTGGACGGGTAAAAATTAAGCTAGGGTGAGGTGGGTGTGGTGGAGCTGCCCTACTACTTATCTGTGGACAGTTGTAGCCAGGCCTCGCACTCCCCGACACCTGCCTTGCCGGCCCATTTCTTCTGCAGCCAGCAAGGCTGGCAAGGCTTTCCTGAAGGCCTCTGTAGCTGATAACAAAGCTCCGGATCGATCCAGAGCTCTGTTATTGGCTGCAGAGGCCTTCAGGAAAGCCTTGCCGGCCACAGAAGAAGTTCCTGAAGGCCTCTGACAGCGAAAAGGAGGCCGGGAGCGACGCACGCAAGTGAGGTTAGTCAGTGGATGACGTCCCCCGAAAATAAGACCTGGTGGAAAACAAAATATAAGACAGGTTTTATTTTTGGAGGAACACGATAGCAAAGTCCAAATATACTGAGACCACCATTGGATCCATCTGTGAGTGTTTCCTGTCTCTTAACCAGTGGAGTAGAATACAGCTTGCTGGCCTCGGCCTCCCTGAGCTTGGAGAATGCCAAGGATGGCTTCAACGCCCACAGCCTTACACTCCTGGGAAGCGGTAAGTTACACTGAACGCGTTAAGTCCCTCAAAATCCTTCCGAGTTGGCTTTGGAGAAGCTTTGCTTTTGTGTGTGTGTGTGTGTGCTGTGCCTTCCGTCACCCCAACCCATTCAGGTGGAATTGTCTTCCTGTCTTGAGTTCATGGAACTTTTCTCCCTGTAGCTCTGTTTGGAGGGAGAGGAGAAGCAAGGAGAAGGACAGCCTTCAGAGGTTTCTCTTGTGGGAGGCTGGAAGGGCTCTTGTCCCGTGTCGCCTCATTCTGTGTTTCCCCGTAGTATCAGACTGATGGGAATGTCTACTCTCCGCTGGTCTCTGGGAGATACGTTAGCATGGCTGTTGAATTTAGAATAGAATAACAGAGTTGGAAGGGACCTTGGAGGTCATCTAGTCCAACCTCCTGCTTAGGCAGGAAACCCTACACCACTTCATACAAATGGTTACCCAATCTCTTCTTAAAAACTTCCAGTGTTGGAGCATTTACGACTTCTGGAGGCAAATTGTTCTACTGATTAATTGTTCTCACTCTCAGGAAATTTCTTCTTAGTTCTAGATTGCTTCTCCCCTTGATTAGTTTCCATATATTGCTTCTTGTCCTGCCCTCAGGTGCTTTGGAGAATAGCTTGACTCCCTCCTTTTTTGGGGCAGCCTCTGAGATATTGGAACACTGCTATCATGTCTCCCCTAGTTCTTCTTTTCATTAAACTAGACATACCCAATTCCTGCAATCGTTCTTCATATGTTTAGCCTCTAATCCCCTAATCCTTTTTCTCCCCAAAAGTTTTTTTATTTTATATTTACAATAAATCCGTCTGTTCACCCTATGTTTTGGCCTCCAGTCCCCTAATCCTCTTTGTTGCTCTTCTCTGCACTCTTTCTAAACACCGTTTTTATATTGTGGCAACCAAAACTGCACGCCGTATTCCAAGTGTGGCCTTACTAAGGCATTATAATTAAAAACCCAACCCTCTGTTAATGCAGCCTAGAACTGTGTTGGCTTTTTTGGCAGCTGCTGCATACAGCAGGCTCAGATTTAAGCGATTGTCCACTAGGACTCCAAGATCCTTCTTGTAATTACTACTATTGAGCCAGGTACCACCTATACCTGTGATGGTGAACCTGTATGGCACGCGTGCCGGAAGTAGCACGCAGAACCATTTCTGCCAGAACGCGAGTGGTCTCCCAGAAGAGTTCCACTGTGCATGCACGCATGCGCTGTGCACCCACCAGCTGATTGTCGGGTATCTGGTGTGTGGTGTATGTGGGTGCGCAGGAGACGTGCATGCATGCACAGGGGGCATGAGGGGGCTTGCCGCACTGCCTTCTGGGTACTGGCACGCGCGCGAGTGCACACGCAATTTTTGGCATGGGAGCCCACCACTGACCTATACCGTACCTGTGCAATTTCTGCCCCGGCAGATCTTCCAGTCTAAAAATCTCACCGTGGAATGAATGTTATAAATCAGGGCGTCACTTTTTGCTCCGCGCCTGTTTCAGTTATTGCTTAGTGTGAATTTGGCCAAGGAGCCTGGAAACTAAGAGGCTGATTTCTCCTGTGTTGTCTCTGCAGAGGATTCTCCTTCTTGGCTTCCTCTGTATGGCACCATGTGCTGCCGCCTGGTTGCTCAGCCGGACTGCATGACCCAGGATGCTACATCCGGATTTCTTCATGAACAGGTAAAAATGCCCGATGGGCCTTTATGCTTGGACAATGGCTCTTCAAACTTGAGGGTGCCTTGGCAGTTCTTTTGCCATCTTCAGCTGGATCCCACAGAGCGGAAGCTCCCACCCTCCCTCCGTGCTGGACACTGAAAGGCAGCAGATCCAGTCCCCTCCCAAGGAAGGGATGACCCTCCTGTTTTCTCTGCTCCCTGCCCTGGCTGGAAGGAGGGTGGTGGGCCCAGCCAGAAGACCTCCCCCAGAAGGAGAGCCCGTGCCTGGGTGGGGAGGCCCTCTTCACACTGGGAATACCCAAAAACAAGCTCCAGCTAATACACATCTTTAAGGGCTCCTCAAGAGGAAGATTTCTTCAGTTTGTGCCTCCTTTTATAATATCTGAACTTTATCGCTGCTGGTTTCGCTCCAAGGGGGCCATTCCAGGAAAGGCCCCAGAGGGCACCACCCTCGTCCATGATTTGTGGCCGAGTCACCCGGTCCTTTTAGTGAAAGGTGTTAAGGTATTGAGATTTAATAGCTGACTGGCTGTTGTAAGGCTGCTGTAAATGCTGATGCAATGAGAATGAGTCAGCAGGGTATTGGCTTTAAGACTGAGGCTGGGTCAGCAGAGTTATTGCCACTTTAAGAAGCTGTCTATATAAAGGAGGCCATGAGAGGGTGCATCTCTCTCCCCTCATGTTATATCTGCATTGTAGTTCTCTGTGCAGAGCAATAAAAACTGGTTGCTTGCCTGGTATGTGGCCCAACAGGTATATTTATGTATATAGCAGTCTTGCATATAAACCACTGTTAAAAGAGAAAGCCTGTGTGCTGTGTTGTGCTCCTGGGTTGTCTTGTAATAGTAGACACACTGCAAACACTCTGACAAGAGGTTTTGTCTGGATTATATTTGGTCATCTGTGGGTGCTGGGGGGGGAGTTGTCCAGGTGCCCTGTGAATTTAGTTCAGGGGTCTGCAACCTTAAACACTCAAAGAGCCACTTGGACTCGTTTCCCACAGAAAAGAAAACACCGGGAGCCTCAAAACATAGGTGGGTGTGGCCAACTCAATGTCACTCCCACCCAGTCACATGACACACACCCCCACCTCACCTACCCAGGTTTTGTGGCTTCCAGTATTTTCTGTGGGAAATGGGTCTCTCTCTCTCTCCCCCTCCCTCCTCCCATTTCTGTTTTTTGTATTTTACCTCCTCAGGTAAAACTCGAGTGACTAGGAGGGGAGGGTGAGGGGCGGGGCCAGCCAGTTGTGGGATCACCCGACGGAGAGCCACAGCAGAGGGCCCAAAGAGCCGCATGCAGCTCCACAGCCGCGGGTTGCTGACACCCGATTTAGGCGAAGAGACCAGATGAAGCACCCGGTGAAGGGAAGACGAGCCTCCATCGGTCAGAGGGTCAAGCAGCATTTTCAGTGGGGCTCTGGGTGGGTGGTTGGGTGGGAGTGCCAGAGGCCACTGGTTGTCCCAATCGATTCTTTTTGAGAGACTCACTTTCACCCTTAGTACAATATTGTCATCGGTCATTGCCAAGGCCATCCATGGAGAATGTTCTTTTCCTGATAAGGAACTTGCACGTCGCCTGAGAACGAAATCATCTTTGGGGCGATCTGTGACCGACAACCTTTCTTACTTACAGTCATCAGGGGATGTCCTGGGGGAGACCTGGAGGCGGAGATACTGTGTGCTGAGAGGGGGGCAGCTGCTCTGCTTCTCTGCCCCTGAAGAAAGAGAGGCTGACGTGCAGCCGGCCTTGTCTGTTCCTATCAACCGGGTAAAGCCAAGCATTGCTTAATAGAATAATAGAATTAGAATTCTTTATTGGCCAAGTGTGGTTGGACACACAAGGAATTTGTCTTGGTGCAAATGCTCTCAGTGTACATAAAAGAAAAGATACATTTGTCAAGAGTCAAGAATCATCAGGTGCAACACTTAATGATAGTCATAGGGTACAATAAACAATCAAATCATACAGGAAACAGTCAATATAAATCATAACCATTAACCATTTCAAGATTGAATGGTTGGACTCTGTTTGCTCTTTATTCACCTTGCATCGGTTTGTATGAAAGGTGGCCTTGCCCCCCCAGGGTGAGAAATGTGGACTTAAAAGCAGGGGGTGGTGAAAGTTCCCCTCCCTTTCCACAATGGACTGGAGCTGGATGCACCTGGAGGCCAAAGAGGTTTCCCAGATCTGGGCATTTGGTTAAAACTAATTTTGTCAGCTTAGGGGATTTAGTAGAAGAGTGCCTCCTTACAGATCTTACAGATTAACGGAGTTGGAAGGGACTTTGTAGGTCATCTAGTCCAACTCACCATCCAAGCAGGAGACCCTACACCATTTCTGACAGATGAAAGTCCAGTCTCTTCTTGAAAGCTTCCAGTGATGAAGCTCTCACAACTTCTGAAGGCAACTTTTGTTCCATGGGTTGATTGTTCCCACTGTCAGAAAATTTCTCCTTATTTCCAGGTTGAATCTCCCTTGTTCAGTTTCCACCCATTATTCCTTCTCTGACCTTTGAGTGCTTTAGAAAACAGCTTGACCACTTCCTCCTCTCTGTGGCAGCCCCTCAAACATTGGAAGACTGCTATCCTGTCTCCGCTGGTCCTTCTTTTCACTAGACTAGCCAGGCCCAGTTCCTGCAACCGTTCATCGTATGTTTTAGCCTCCATTCCCCACATCATCTTGGTTGCTCTTCTCTGCACTTTTTCTAGAGTCTCAACATCTTTTTTATAGTGTGTTGACCTCCCTTCCCCCTTCCTGTTCCCCTTTCCCCCTCCCAATATCTGGCTCTGGAACCCATTTAAGCCTCTATGACCAACCAACTTGGAGGGTTGGGGAGCATTTCACTGCTTACTTAAATCTGTATTCTGCTGCAGAAGCTGCCGGCACTTTTAAATAAGATCCTTAATATGCAAGTTCCTTGGTCGTTTCCCCTCTTGCTGCATGATGCATTGCAGCTTCAGAAGGACAGGCCTATTACTGCTGAAGTTAGCATCTTCCATCCCTTGAATAATCAAGGGAAGAATAAAGTGGTTTTCATCAGAGAACAGATTTCGTTGCATAAAAGCATTTGTGGTATGAGACCCAGTGCAGATGAATGCAGATTTATGAATACAGATCAACGAAGTCTTGTCAACTGGGAGGCCCACTGTTCTAATCTGTTGAGTACAAAACTCCTTGGCCCTAATTTTCTACTGGTATCTATGGTTACCTGCATTAATAGGAGGCCAGGTTTATGGATGCATTAACTGAATCTTCTATTTTTAGAATGAAAAGATTTAAATGAGCAAATTAATCAGGCAAGCTTACAAACAGCTCCATGGATTTCAAACAGCTCCTCCAGTAGAGCCTCTTTAAAAACCTCTTTAAAAATATGTGAAAATATTCTGCAGGTTTTGATGGATGGTCAGTTCTTGGGGCATGTATTTATTTGTTTCTTCTCCCACCAACCAGGACAATAAGATGTAAAAACAAAGCTGCACCTTGAATGGTTGCTGGGGTGGATGGACATGCTGGAGAAGAGCAGATAGTGTGTGTGTGTGTGTGTGTTTCAGCTGAAAACAGGTGAAGGGAGACCGCACAATGCACACAGGAACATGACGCTTTTGTGTAACGTTTAGGAAACTCGCATTCGTCCTGTGGAGAAAGAGGCTGGGGGAAAGGCCAACCTTTTCTCCGTGATCAACCCTGAGGCTGGCGAGGCCGCAGCTCAGATTTTCCAAGCAGAAAGCCAGCAGGATCTTGGCAAGTGGATGGAAGCTTTCTCGCAGCACTTTTTTGATTTCAGTAAGTTGGCTCGTCTTCCTTTTTTTCCTGGTTGAAGGAAAGTGCGAACACCTCCGGTTGCCTTCGAACGACAGCACCAACATTTGCAAGAGTCCCCTCCCCCCTTCCCCGCAGCCATAATGGAATCTGACAAAACTGGCAGAATCTGACTTTATTCAGGCCCCCTCAGAGGGAGGGCCCAAAAGCCCAAATAGCAATAGCACTTAGACTTATATACCGCTTCACAGTGCTTTCACAGCCCTCACTAAGCGGTTTGCAGAGTCGGCCTCTTGCCCCCAACAATCTGGGTCCTCATTTTATTGACCTTGGAAGAATGGAAGACTGAGTCAACCTTGAACCGGTCAGGATGGAACTTCCTGGCTGTGGCAGAGTTAGCCTGCAATACTGAATTCTAGCCACCACGCCACCAGAGGCCATTAAAAATGGCTTTTCATGGTCTCTGGAGGGGTTTGGGCTTCCTCAGGGCCTTCCCAATAAATGGCCATGTCAGACCGATGCAACGGAAGTTGTGATGGTAAAGACAGGATTGTGCCATGCAATTATCCATATCGTGTCGTAGAAATACGAAATATCAGTTAGCTTGGCTGTGGTTGATTCAGAGATTTTATGGATACCTAAGAGATGATGGCTAAGACACTGAGCTCGTCGATCAGAAAGGTCAGCAGTTTGGCGGATCGAATCCCTAGTGCTGCGTAATGGAGTGAGCTCCCGTTACCTGTCCCAGCTTTTGCCAACCTAGCAGTTCAAAAGCATGTAAAAAATGTAAGTAGAAAACTAGGAACCACTTTGGTGGGAAGGTTGCAGCGTTCCGTGTGCCTTCAGAGATTTAGCCCTGCTGGCCACATGACCACGGAGACATCTTCAGACAGTGCTGGCTCTTTGGCTTTGTAATGGAGATGAGCACCGCCCCCTAGAGGTGCGAGGGGAACCTTTACATTTAAGATATGATCACCATAGGGAGGTTCGGTTTACTGAATCATAAAAACTGTGTAATTATAAAAACAGTGATACACATTTTTATGGTGGAAATGCCTCTTCTGAAACGGAACTATGTTGGCTGCATTTGATGCTAGTATTTAAAAATGGAGACTCTGAACTCGGCCCCTTTCCTGATTTCCTTCCAGATCAGTGGAAGCACTGCTGCGAAGAGTTCATGAGGATGGAGTCGGGGTCCCCTCAAAAGCCTCCCCTGTTCTCGGCCAAAGAAGCCACTTTGGTTTACCAAGAGCTGAGTAAGTCGGAGCCAGTGAGTGACCGCAGGGCCCCCAGGGAGCAAGGCCAGCCTAGCCTTCGGAGCCAGTGGTGGGCTGCAAATTTTTTAAACAACCGGTTCTCTGGCTGGGTAGGCATGGCCGGTGGGTCATGTGACTGGGTGAAGGATGTCACTCATCACACCCAGCCCTGCCTCCCGGCCAATCGCCTCAAAAGAAGAGAGAGGATTCAGCCAGTTGGGACTAATCCCACCACTGGCTGGCCCCACCCCCGCCTGTTTTTCGGCCTGTTTTTTGGGCCGTTTTCAAACCATTTGGGGGGCATTTTCAGGGCATTTTTCAGACTGTTTTTAGGCCATTTTCTGGGCTGAAAATGGCCAAAAAATGGACGGGGGAGGGGCCAGCCAGTGGTGGGATTTGTGAGTTCGCCGAACTGCACCTAATCTTAACTACTGGTCTGCCAGAACTGGTGCAAACTGGCAGCAGCCCACTAGTGTTTGGAGCCTCCTCCCATCCAGCTGGGCTCTGCAAGGGCTGAAGGACAAGCAGGTGGACCCCTTTCCATTGGGGGTGGGGTCTGGGGAGATGAGCAACTCAGAGCTCATTAGATAAAGAGGTCTTTGGGGCTGGCTGATTCCCCCATTTTTGACAAGCTTCTGGCGGTCTGGATTTTTCTTCAATTGCTGCCTGTGGTCAACAAATGATCCAGAAACTGACAAACCATAATGTTTTAGGATTGAAAGGAGCTTGGAGGCCATCCAGTCCATCCCAAAAGTGCGTTATTTTCAGGAGAAGCCAAGAACCAAAATGCCTATGTGGCAATATTATACGGTCAAGTACTCCTGCGAATGTCCCCCTTTTAAACTCGGCTGGTCTAGAACTATTATTTGCAGAAATTTCTTGTAGATTCACACACATTTCAGAAGAGCGATGGTTCTGGCATAGGAATATTGCCTGGCATCTCCATTCAGGCATTATTAGGAAGTGGTAATTTTTTTTACCTCAGGTAATTTCTGCTGTTGGTGGGCCATTTTTTAAAAGCTTTTCTTGGTAAACAAAGGAAGGGCCATTCCTGGGGGGGATGAAGGTCTCATCGGTGGGGTCGGTGCTGAGGCCCAGCTCCCACTTTTTTGACCCTTTTGTGTTGTCTTTAATGTGCCAGGCATTGATTCACCGGTGAAGCCTGACCCTTTAGTTGCCACAGCTCAGCGTGAGGAGGAGGAGGAGGAAAGCAAGGCGGCCTTGTTTATTGGCCCGGATGAGGCAGACGTGCCCAGTGGTTCTTCCCTGAAGCGGAGCAAGAGCAGCCCCCAAGGAAGCCAGGACGCCGAGGGAACAAGCAAAGGAAGAGACCCCTTCCAGGCCCTGATCTGGCTCTCTGCAGCGCTGTGCCCAGAAGAGCTCAGATCCAGCCTCCGCGCACTGAGTCTGGGCTCCCCCCCATTCTCCTCGATCTCTCTCGTCTTTCCCTCCTCTTTCTCTCTTCCTCCTTCTCTTCCTCCCTATCTCCCTCCCTCTACCTCTCCCTTCCCCTCTCTCCCCCTCCCCTCTCCCTCCCTCTCTATCTCTCTACCTCTACCTCCCTACTTCCCTCCCTCTCTTCCATCCCTCTATCTCCTCTCTCTCCTCCTCCTCTCTTCCTTCCTCTCTATATCCCTCCCTCTACCTCTCCCTTCCTCTCTCTCCCTCTCTTCCTTCCTCCTACTTCTCCCTTCCTCTCTCTCCCTTCCACTCTATCTCCCTCCCTCTCTCTCCCCTCCTCCTTCTCTCTTGCCATCCCTCTCTTGCCATCCCTCTCTCCCCTTTCTCCTTCCCCCTTTCTCTCTCCCTCTCTCTCCATCTCTCCCTCTCTTTATTTTAGTGAAGATACAAATTGACCACATCCTTCAGCCCAGGAAATACCCCAAGGGTTCAAATGATGCTCCTTTCAAGAACCTTTTTAAACAAAGCCATCTTTAACTATTGCCTTTCTCCCAGCCAGCCTCCCCCTTGGCTTCATGGAGGAAGAGTCTTCATTTCTTTCCCTAAAGCCTCCCTCGGCATTAACTGGAGCAGGAAGTGTCTGTGGGCCTGACCAGCTGCCACTCTTCCTGGGGTCAGGGGGCAGGAAAATGGGCTCTGAGCCCAGACTGATGGCTTTGCCCGCTTAGGCATGGCCCTGCTTCCTTGGCCCTGAACTTTCCTTTGGCCTGGACAATGGAGGCCAGGAGAGCCACAGAGGCCCTTCCCTTTTCTCTGTTGCTGCCGCCATTCCTTCCTGCTGCATTGGATTGGTCCCTCATGCAATGCCTTGGAGTGGGCAGCTCGTACGCCAGGGGTTCCTGACCCACCACCATCTGTGGGGACAGGCAGCCCATGAGAGGAAAGCAGGCTTACTTTGTAAAGGCCTCCCGCAGAGCTGCTCAGGAGCCCCAGGAGTTGGGGTTGAGCTCACCTGGCAAATGAACATCTGCACGGCTTCGTCTTCTAATCTTTTATCTCAAAGATCCTCTAGTTTAATGAGTGTGTGGATCTCTCAGAGCTGCTAGTTTGCTAGGCTGGATCTACCCTGTTTCCCCGAAAATACGAAAGTAAGACCTAGTGATTTTTGCACATGTGCCCAATATAAGCCCTACTCCCAAAATAAGCCCTAATTAAGATCCTGCCCACTCCAGAGTGGATGGGTAAAAATTAAGCTAGGGAGGGGATTGGGGGATAGTGGAGCTGCCCTACTACTTACTGTAGCCAGGCCTCGCACATCCCAACGCCTGCCTTGCCCGCCCATTTCTTCTGCAGCCGGCAAGGCTGGAAAGACTTTCCTTTGCTGATAGCAAAGCTCTGGATCGATCCAGAGCTCCATTATCGGCTGCAGAGGCCTTCAGGAAAGCCTTGCAGCTGCAGGAAGTTCCTGAAGGCTTCTGACAGTGAAAAGGAGGCCGAGGGCGACGCACGCAAGTGAGGTTAGTTAGTGGATGACATCTCCTGAAAATAAGACCTGGTGCCTTTTTTTGGTGGCAAACAAAATATAGGACAGGGTCTTATTTTCAGGGAAACACGGTACTTAAACAGGACAAGCTGTTCCCACTGTGAATATGGAGGGATGGAAGAGCTAACTGGCAACGCTCAGTTCAGAAGCCCCCTTCCTGGTTTTTAATGTTTTCCCTGCATTTGTCAAAGCCCGCCCCCCATCTGAATTAAATTCTTGCAAGCTAAAGAGTGTAGCATTTTTAGCTAAAATACTAATGTCCCTCTGAATAATTTCCACAGCCAGTAGTAGAAAATGAGATGGGTTTTGTATTAGGAAGAAGTGAATGCTGCGTTCTAAACAGAATTGAAACAGATAATTTACGTTTAAATAATGTCAGAGCTTTTATTCCCCTGACTGGAACCGGTACAAACGTAAAGGTACTTCTCTCAAATATCTTCTTTTTAAGGTCTCTAATTTCCACAAATTTGACTTTATCAGAGAAACAGCTCTTGGTTGGTTACAGACCACATATATGCGGAATAAAGGAAAACAAGGACTTTAGCTGTTAGCACAGTAATTCATGGCTGTTCATCAAGTTGTGTTTTCTGTATCTATTTTTTATTTTTCTTTTGTAGTGTGTGAGATGAATTACATTATGTGGAGGTTCATGTTTATCTGTTTTTTAAGTAGTGTGTTTTTTTTTAAAAATAAAAAATAAAGGATTTGTAGCAAAATGATAAAGGAAATGTCATCTGAGATTAATGCTCCCAAAATGAGATAGCAGGATCCCTTTTAAACTTCAAAGCCCTCTCTTAATCTATTGTATTTAACGTGTAGAAAGTCCATAATGGTGTCTAATCTCCCATAAACCACCACCATAATTATCTCTGCTCCTTCCAAAATTTCCCCAACAATTGTATCTCATTCCCCAAATCCTAAATTGTGCTGTCCACGACTTTTGGCCATAATTCTGGGCCCAGTTAAAATCTCCCGTCTTTCTTATTTTTATAAATAACCCAAGGCAGTGAACATGACCATTTTCCTCATAACGGCAACCCGTGAGGTGGGTTGGGTGGAGAGAGAGCGACTGATCCAAAGTTTCATGTCTCAGGTGCGAGTTTCACCATCTCTAGCATTGGTGCCTTCACTACTAGACCAAACTGCCTCTGTTAGTTGTTAATCTATATATATAAAAACCAAGTACCACTCACTCATCACGAAATCTCCAGAACCGTAAAGCCTACAAACTTGAAATTTGGCACGTATGTTTCTCTTGGCTTCTAGGTGCTCGCCAAGAAAGGATTTTTCGAAATCATCAGACCCACCTGAAAACTCTGTTCCAACTGTCAGTTGCCTCACATTCCGTTACCTCAGTTCAAACTGGCAGACATTCCACTCCTTCACTCAGGAGTGGCCTGAGGCTCCTTACAGTACTAAACGTTGGTACCTCACCAGAATGTCTACGCCTTCCACCTAAGGAACTGCTTCCGGACTCAAGATGGCGGGAGCAATATTCCCTTATGTGTTTCAATCACCGACCACCACTGAGCCAACGGATTGTGAACTGGATTTCTCCTGCATAGCCCGATCATATAGTGTCGCAAAGCATGGGTATCCAGCTAGTTTTTGATAAGTCAGCCCAGCCTCCACCCAAGGTATTTACTCTCCAAAGGAATGCCTATGAAAGTCAGAACATGTAGTAAGACTGCTAAAAGAGATAATGCATGAAGATTCAAGCCAGAGCATGTTCTCTTTGTAGGAAATCCCTGGCATTTGAGTGGCAGATTTAAAAGTTATCAGTTTGTGCCTCAACTTCTAAGTCAGGGGTAACAGATAACATATAATCAGAGTTGGAAGGGACCTTGTAGGTCATCTAGTCCACCCCCTGCCCAAGCAGGAGACCCTACACCATTTCTGAGTGGGTGGGCAACTATGGCCCCTTTATGACCTGTGCCATAGTTACTCACCCCTGCTCTAGGTGTTAAGTGTATACTTTGGCCCAGGGACCTATTAATTATGAGACTTTGTTACCATACAATAACCAGTTCTTTACAAAACAGTGTGAAGCCAACCTGTTGTTGTGGTTCCCTGGCAGTAGGTGTGGATAGCTGAGGTCTCAGAGAGTGAGGAATCAGATGAGGGGCCTGCATGTGATGCAGGGATGGAGCCATGACCATCGGGGAGTGGAATGCTGTTTTCGGAGATTATGGAGGCTGACAGCAGTGATGAAGAGGTCCCCAAGGAGCCTGTACCCAGTGCATGTGCACGCAGGGCTGCTTGAAGGAAACAGCAGCTGCAGCAGCACAGGCAACTCGGGAGTAAGGCTGCAAGGTAATGGCCCCTCCCTAAGGAGAAAAAAGCCAGCTGAGAAACGGAGTTCTTTGCAGGAAGCAAATAAATTTTTGCACTCCAGCTTTGTGAACATTCAAGATATCTCAGTTGGTGTTTGGAGACTCTTTGTGTTTGAAATATTTCTTGGCAACTTTATCTCATGTTCTTGGCAGCCTTGCACAACCTTGTCTTCTTATCAGAGACAATTAGTTTGAAACAGCCTTTTAACCGTGAAGGAACGGAATTCGTAAAGAATCATTAAAAAGTTTTGCTGTTACTTCCGTTTCATGTTTGTTTCCTTGGAACAAGGTTTGGGTCAGAACACCTGTTTCAGATTACAAATTACAGATTATCAGAGTTGGAAGGGACCTTGTAGGTCATCTAATCCAAATCAATTCTTCCAGTCCTGAAACATTGAGAATAGACAGCAGATACCAACAATCAGGGCAACAATCTGAGCATTACAAGAGCCCAAAAGAATAAAATATTGTCCTGGAGCAATAAAAAAATCTCATAATCGTCTTCCTGCCACCTCGGCTATCCATTTTTCCCCCCAGTTCATGTCATTTGGGTCATTTTCCAAAAATATTTTAATGGTGGTTATGTGGGATGTGGGCTGCAAAGACACCATTATTCCATTGCCCTTCAGTCTGCACTGAATGCTTTCATAGGTTTCTACAACTAATGCTTTTGCCAACAAAAGTTGCATACATCCAGTGCCACTGAGAATGCTACAGACCTTCAGCCTTGGTTTTTGTTATTGCAAAAGAGCAGCCTTAGAGATCAGTTCTTCCACTAAACCAGACTAGACTTCTGGGGTTATTTTGTGCAATTCATCAATGATCACCAATATTCCTGGCTGAAGACTGACAGCTGTTGTAGTTTGTGATGTCTTGAAGGAATTTCACAATAAGATGATACAGTTACAGCCAAGAGCCACTAGGTGTCCTGTGCAACTCTGCCAGGAATCCCACTAGCTCTGAATGTGCAAAACAGAAGAATTCGCTTCAATTCAGCTCCTTGTAGAATGCCTTTGCCCAAGGAAATTGTGTAAGGTCTGAAAAGAGATAGAAATCAGAATTTGATGAGAAAAGGAGATGAAGAGAACAGAGTATATTAATTGCACTTAATCAACCCCTTGGTTCCCTCTAGTATGCTTGGCACCCAGAACTGAAATTATAATTACTTTGTATTTCTAGTTAGCATGTTTAACTAAAAGGATCTAAAGGGATCTAATTATAACAGAAAGGTGATCCCCATCCTTGTGGTTTCTAAATATGCTGGGCCTGCAATTGCAAGAATTAGAAATTGCCCCAAAGTACATCTAAAGAGCACCAGGTTGAGAAGGCTGACTTGCATGGAAAGAACAATATATATTACAGAGCATCTTTGAGAATCAGATCTGGCAACTTGCCAGTGTGTGTGTGTGTGTGTGTGTGTGTGCGTGCGTGTGTGTGTATGATGTATATGTATATATACTGTATATACCGGCCATGTCAAGTTGCCAGATCTGATTCTCAAAGGTACTCTGTAATATACTATTGCTAACAATATATATATACTGCCTACCAGCATCCATCGGTATTCATCTGGCTAGCATCCTGTCAGTGTGTGAGAGAGTTGAGGACTGCTTGGAAATGGAAGCAGTATTTGATGTGTGAGCAAGGAGACAACAAGGAGCCTGGGCATGGCTTAGCTCAACTGTTCTGTACTAAAGCCGCTTGGTGCTCTGAAATTGAAACTGAAACTCCTCCCCTCTGCTTGTGTTTTGCCTTTGGAACAGATTTCTTTTCAGGTTGGGAGGGGGAGTAGAACTCCTTAGCATCAGAGCATTTTAATAATAATAATAATATAGGAAATACTAATGCTCTGATGGTCATTTCGAAAAATCCTTTCTTAGTGAGCACCTAGAAGCCAAGAGGAACATACGTGCCAAATTTCAAGTTTGTAGGCTTTACAGTTCTGGAGATTTTGTGATGATGCGTGTATACATAGGGGGGGTGCATAAGTGCACCAACGTGCCTACCGTCCCTGTCCTATTGTTTCTTTTATTTTTCTTATATGTATTCATTTCATGTATTGATAACTATGTTTATCCTTATCCTTATTATCTTGTAAGCGATTGACAAATCAAATAAATAAATATTTATTTATTTATTTATTGGTGGTGCAGGCTTTTAAATGCCTAGCACTTAAGTTCCAGCTGCCTGCAATTAGTGCAGGCTCGAATCCCACCAGGCTCAAGGTTGACTCAGCCTTCCATCCTCTCGGGGTAGGTAAATTGAGGACCCAAGATTGTTGGGGGCAATAAGCTGACTTTGTAAAAAATGCCGCTTAGTAATAAGCAGGCATATACAATGGAATGAAGGCTATTGCTGAGCACATTGGGTTGTGTTGCTATAAAATCATTAATTGCCTTTGTATCAGCCATTCTGCAGGCTTCTGTAAAAGCTGAGCAAAGTTAGCAGCAAAGAACAAAGCCGCACTGTCTGTTTGTTTGTAACAACTTTGTTTGATGCTCTGCACCTGCATTTCACCAGTAGCTAGATAGCGCTTGCACCCACCACTGATAAGGTGGCTAACATGATAGGTACATATCAGCAAAAGTTACATGCCTGTTACAGCCGCTTTTCTTTTCTTCATTATATCATAATAACCAAATATGGTATTAAGTGTAATATGTAACCAATAAGAATGAGCTTCTTGTACTGTAACTGCTTGCTTTAGAGAAAACCTAATAAAAGGGGCTGAGTCCACCTCTCGGGGCTCTCTCACCCCATGACAAAACTGGAGAGGTTTTGTGTGGAATTGGCTCACCGTGGGAAGCCCACCGGGCGAAGGGGAAAGCAATCCCTCAGGGTTGTATCCCAAAAATTGTAAGTCACCCTGAGTCTCCGGAGAAGGGCGGCATATAAATGTAATTAAAATACATACATACATACATATATACATACATACATACATACATACATACATACATACATACATACCACCCAGCTCTAACAGCTACCTGCCGTATTCCTTATCCCAGGAGAGTGGATGGAGATGAGAACTTTGCCTTCTGATATTCCTTTTTCTTTGTATTTTATATTTCTTTGAAATTAAACAAAGTTTTGGGGAGGCCACGAGAAAGCTTTCCCACATAGAGACAGAAGCAGGTGGATTGGACAGAAAATAGACAAAAAAGAGAAAGAGTTACCTTATTTTCCTATCCACTTAACAATCCCCAGGGAAAAAAAGGCATCATGTTCACATTGGTTAGTTCTCAGTTAGACTGTTGAATTACAAAGGAACAGTGGTTGATAAATGATTTTGCAATAAAAATGAACCATTATGCAATTTAAAAGTGTGTGTGTGTGTGTGTGTGTGTGTGCAGCAGGTTATGAATGGGACTCTGGTTTAGATTAAGATTTCCCTCAGTGCAGGCCAGGATGAGAAAAAAGGGCTCAGCAACCACCTTATATTCAGACTAACCCATCTTAGCTTGCCAGGAGAATGAACTTGAATAATAAAGTTCATTAACATTCCCTTGAGCCTCTTGGAGGAACGGCAGGGCATTTAAATGAAATTAGTGTTGAGATTAATCGGAAACAAATTGTCCTTAGTCTGGAATCTTGCACTGGATGGGACCCTGTTGCAGATTTACCAAGTGATTAAACTTGGTGTAACTGAGCGAAGCTACAGGCCATTTAAATTTATGCCTGGAAAACATCTTTGCAAGCAGCAGTGCCTTCTTCCAAATAAACACGCAAACCATTGAAAAAGGAAGACAGCATTTGGTGCTTCTAGCTTCTTCCACCCCAGTGCAACTATTTTGGATATTACCTGGCTCTGAATTCGGTTGCTTTTGCAGCTCAATTCATATTCTCTGCACCAGCTTCTCTCTGCTGCTCCTCACAAACCTCCCCTCCTTTTTTTTTTTAATCCTGGAGAAATCAACCTCTAGAGACTCCAGGCAAGCAAGAAATGCCAGGTTTACGCCTGACAAAAGAGGACAAACAGAAGGAAAACCACAGTCCTCATTGACTGTGAATGAATCAGACTGAAAATGGCTCATTTGATCACTGTCACATGTTCTGCTTGCAGCTGGGTTCTTCCCAGGTCACTTTCACATCTGTCTCGCCACTGCAACTAAATTCCAAGAAAACATCATTACTGTATTCCAGAGTACCAAATTTATTCATTTAAAAAAAAAAACCCACCTGGGATGACGCTCCAACTTTCGGTAACTTCCTGACCCTCCTGCTTGCTAGAAAGGTCTTTCAATTGACGTCACATCTTCCATGCATGCGTCAGTGAGTCAAATAAATTCTTGCTGTAAAATTTAATCATCGTAGATTAAGTGCTGACCCGTCCTATACTTAACCCAAGCACTCTGTGTTTTCCTGTAAACACTTCGAGCAAAGCCCGAGAGGAAAAGGCAAGCTTGGCTCCATCTCATCTCTTCTTCAACTAGGGCCCTCCAAAGATGCTAAATTACAACGCCCATCATCTGCAGCCTGCAGGGTTGGCACCGTGGGAGATGCCTGATGGGAAGCCCCCTTCTCCTTCTAGAGAATGAAATATTTCGGGGGATATTAAAAGAAGTAGAATATTATATTTCCCCCAAAGGAGAAATGGAGAAACGTGTTCTTAAAGGCAGAAAGCATTCTGAGCAAGGCTTCTTGAGACAATACCGATCACACGCTGAGTCCCCAAAACCCTCTTTTTATTTGAACGGCTGTGAATTATATGCATTCACAGCCTGTCATGAGTCCCAAACAGTTTGTGAATAGTCCCAACAGAAGTCTGCCACAGTCTTTTCGGGATAAGGCTGATAAGCACCCACCTTGACCTCCCTTGAAAAGCTGCCAAAGACTAAATTGCCCATTAGCTGTACAAGGCCAAGCAGAGCACAAAGTCAATATGGAGCTTCAGAGTTTAAACCGATCAGAACGAACAAAGTTGCTTCCTGCAAAGGCTCCTGTCCCTTTGCCCCTCCTTTATGTCCCTTTGCCCCTCCTTTATGCCCTGTACGCTCCCACAGGCAGGGCCTCCTGGGGGTGCCATCGGCCAGGCATTGTCGGCTGGTGGCGCCAGGGGTAGGCCTTCTCTGTGGGAGCACCCACCCTGTGGAATCAACTCCCCTTGGAGCTCCGGATGGCCCCTGATCTCCATTCCTTTTGCCGTAACCTAAAGACTTGGTTGTTTCAACAGGCCAGCCTGGACTGAATGGGGTGGGGTGGGTTTTATGGATTTTAGTTTTTTAAAAATTCATATTTATATCCCGCCCTTCTCTGGAGACTCAGGGCAGCTTACAATTTTGGGATACAATCCAATGCACTCAGCAATAGCCTTCCTTCCATTGTATATGCCTACTTACTACTAAGCGGCATTTTTACAAAGTCAGCTTATTGCCCCAACAATCTTGGGTCCTCAGTTTACCTACCCGAGAGGATGGAAGGCTGAGTCAACCTTGAGCCTGGTGGGATTCGAGCCTGCAATAATTACAGGCAGCTGGAACTAAATGCTAGGCTATTAACAGCCTGCACCACCAAGGCCCTTTAATTGGGTTTTAATTTTTCTATTGGGCTAATTCGACTGGTTTAATTGTATTTTAATATTTGTATTCTCATTTCTTATTGTAAGCCGCCTTGAGTCCCCTGGGAGAGAGGGTGGCCTATAAGTCCAATAAATATAATATATATAATATATATGTCTTATGGGAGGGGCCAATCACCTCCAAGCCTTACTCCTGAGTTGCCACTTTTGTCTTAACTGTCCTTGCCTTCTGACAGCTCTGCACAAGCACGCCCTGGGAACAGGCTCCCGCTGTTCCTCTTCCTTGCTGATGTCAGTTTCTGGAGACTCCGGAGTCGGCACATAACTATCAGATGGCCCTGGCCCCATCTCTGTGTCAGATGCAGATCTCTCATCTGAGTCCTCCCCAGACTCCAGGACTGGCCCATCTTCCTCCTCACTATCCAACTCTGCAGCCAGCTCTGCAGGCCTCCAGTGGACCACAACATAAAGGAGTCCCCAGTCTTTCTTAATAGCCTCCAGCAGATGACTGAAGTCTTTAGAGATGGATATGAAGGGATGCCAGCCTATTCACAAACAAAACACCTTCACCTCCAGTGATGGGATTAAAATTTACATCCATCTCCCCACATAATCTCTAAGAGCAGGACATGGACTTTGGGACATAAAACCTACCACTATTAGAATAGCAAAAGACACACTACATTGCACAACCCCCAGCAGCATTTCAGAAACTCTATAGAAATCCTTGCACTCATCAAACCAATTTGTCAGCTGTCCCAGAACCACATGCTATCGCTGGTTTTGCTCATCAATAAACAGACCTTCCTTCCTAAGCAGCTAGCCTACATTTTATTTCCAGCACCGTTCTCCCAGCTGTTCTGACCAAGGCTTCCTGAGACACCAACAAACACATATAAAATCCAAGACTCTTTTATTTTAGTTCAATGGCTGTGAATTATCATAATTCACAGCCCAGAATGAGTCTTAACCAGTTATAATTAATCCCAGGGACATCTGAAGGCCAACCACTAAAGCCCCAATTAGTCTTTCTAAAACCAAACAGAGCACAAATTCACCATGGAGCTTTCAGAGTCCAAACCGCTCAGAGCGAACGACATTGCTTCCTGCAAAGGTTTTCCTACCTTTGCACTTTCTTTATAACTTATGGGAGGGGCAATCACCTCCAAGCCTTACTCCCGAGTCGCCCCTTTTGTCTTAGCTGCTCCTGCCTTCTGACAGCTCTGTGCACACGCACACTGGGAACAGGCTCCCCTTGTGTTGTGGTCACCAGCAGCAGGCGTGGACAGCTGAGGTCTTGGAGAGCGAGGACTCAGATGAGGGGCCTACGTGTGATGCAGGGATGGGGCCAGGACCATCAGGGAGTGGAATGCTCCTTTCGGAGATTTTGGAGGCTGGCAGCAGTGAGGAAGAGGCCCCCGAGGAGCCTGTGCCCAGTCCACGTACACACAGGGTTGCTCAAAGGAAAGAGCAGCTGCAGCAGCATGAGCGACTCAGGAGTAAGGCTGCAAGGTAATGGCCCCTCCTGCAAAGATAAAAGCCAGTTGAGAACTGTAGTTCTTTGCAGAAGGCAAAGAAGTTTGATACTTGAGCCTGGTGGATGTTAGAATATCTGAGTTGGTATTTGGAGACTCTTGATTTATTGTTTAGGAACTTTATCTGTTGTTTTGGCAGCCTTGCAAAAACTTGGCAAGGCTTTTCCTTATCAGAGCTAATTAGTTGGAAGCAGCCTTTTATCTGTGAAGAAACAGGATTCGTAAA
The DNA here is from genome assembly GCA_009733165.1 of Naja naja. Classification (NCBI taxonomy): domain Eukaryota; kingdom Metazoa; phylum Chordata; class Lepidosauria; order Squamata; family Elapidae; genus Naja; species Naja naja. The sequence goes on from CM019151.1 coordinate 88,126,295, forward strand.
TGAAGCAGTAAAAGGTTGTGCTGTTTCCTTTGTCTTGTGTTTACTCTCTTGGAACTAGGTTTGGGTCAAAACATCTTGTTCCTCTGCCTCGCTGCTGACAGACTCTGGAGGCTCTGGAGTCAGCACACAACTCCCAGATGGTCCTGGCCCCATCTCTGCATCGGACTCAGGACCCTCATCCTAGTCCTCCCGGATTCCTGGAGTGATCCCTGTTCTTCTCCACTGTCTGATTCTGCACAGGCTGCTGGCAAACCACAACACCAGTTTGGAACCAGATGGATTTTTCTTCCCACACCTGCTTGGGAAAGGCTACGCATGTGAATCTGTCTGGATTTCTCCGAGATGCTGCCCTGCTTTTAAAAGGCTGTGTAATGTGCCAAGGCAGAAGAAAAGAGGGCTGAAAATTCTGGCACAGCACAGTAACCAGGGAGAAGAAATAGAAGCAGAAATAAAAGCTATTTGAGCAAGAGGAAGACAGGAGATCTTACCCCAGCAGCAAAGATCAGGAATGTCACAAGAATCAAATGTGGACCAAGAGGGTCACATTTGAAAGTGTTTTGTTCCTTTGGAAAGAGATTTCTCTTTCTTCTCTAAGTCATGTCCCCACTTGCCTCTAACCACAGCGCAGTCATGCCTGGGCAATCCTTCTTTTTCTCCAATGACATTGTCTTTATCTTATGAATGATAACGACTTCCCGAAGTCCAGTGCGCTCCCACGGGCAGGGCCTCCTCGTGGTGCCGTCAGATAGGCAGTGTCAGCTGGCGGCCCCAGGAATAGGGCCTTCTCTGTGGGGGCGCTGCCTCTGGAATCAGCTGCCCCTGGAGCTCTGGGTGGCCCCGGACCTCCGATCCTTCCACCATGGCCTAAAAACCTGGCTATTTCAACTGGCCTACCCAGACTGATGGGGGAGGGTTTTAAATGGGTGTTAAATGTGTTAGTTTTTACGATTATGAGATTTTCTTGGGTTTAATTTATTTTAACTTTTTATTATATGTTTTTTAGTATTGTAAGCTGCCCTGAGTCCTTAGGGAAATAGGGCGGCATATAAATCTCATAATTAAATTAAATTAAATTAAATGAGACAGTTCTAAAGGGCCCATAGCTACCTTGGGATCAAAGAAGTGCTTTAACCCAGCTCTGTCTGAAGTGTGTAAAATTTGTTAGTCCCCGTATAAGGTTTTACCAGTAACAGATTAACAGAGTTGGAAGGGACCTTATAGGTCATCTAGTCCAACCCCCCACCCTAGCAGGAAACCCTACACCATTTCTGACAAATGGCAATCCAATCCCTTCTTGAAAGCCTCCAGGGATGAAGCTCCCACAACTTCCATGGGTTGATTGTGTTATGTTTGCATGAAGAGACAGATGCGGAGTGCTTCAAGCTCTTTGTTTATTAGTGACTACAGCTCAGAATGAACCCACTTTGGCTGGGCTGCGACTGCTACTTATAGCCAGCAGCCGCAGTTGCCAGCCAATCAGAGTGCAGGGTTTTCCCGCACTTTTTAAACCAATCATTTCTTACTTTTTACAAGAACAGTTCAAACTAAACCAATGACTTTAAACCTGCATACATAACACCCTCCCCACTAGGTTCAGTCCATACTCAAACCCCAACCTATCTAATGTATTCTTTTAAATAGGTGGGGCTCTTACGTGTACGTTGAGACCTTCATGGTTCAGATGTTTTAATGTTCTCACCCAGTGAGAGAAATGTGTCTGCTGACATTTCCCTACTTGGACTTCTAGTAAAAGAAGATCCTGTTTGATTGTTACAACCTGGTCTCTCCTCCCAACCCATCTCCAACCCAATGTCAGCACCTAAGTCAGGTAGTGATGTGCAATCTTCCACTTGTAAGGATGGATTTTGGCACTGTGACAGGTTTTGGAATGGTTCCTGTCGAATGGCTCGTTACACATGGGATTGATTCTTGCTTGCTGATTATCCTCATGATCCCCCTTCCCCTAGAAGAGGTATTAGGTATGGGAACTAGAGAGGAGCAATTGCGATGTTCCTGAGGTAATCTGGATCTAAACTGATCAATGTGCCTGCTCCAGAGGACACCATCCTCTGTTTGTACCCTGTAAGATCGAGGGCCTGTGATTTGGGTTATCGCAGCAGGAATCCATAAAGGTTCACCCGTAGGTTCTTAGCATAAACAGAATCACCCACAGTGAACGTGCAAACTTTGCTAGTGGAATCTAGTGGTGCGTTAGTGCAAGTGGGATGAAGGCGGTCAAGGGAGACCTGAGTTTCCTACCCATCAACAACTCTGCTGGGGATAAGTTAGTTGATGGGTTAGGAGTGATATGCTGGACACTGAGAAGTTTTCAACTTTCTCAGTGATGTCCCAGGACCCAATTGCTGAAGTTTTTCCTTGGTAAAACGTATCATGCGTTCAGCCCGGCCGTTAGCCAAAGGGTGCCCAGGGGCTGTCAGGGCATGTCTGATACCCTGCTGTGCTAGATATGATTCAAAAAGGTTGGATGTAAATTGAGGACCATTGTCAGAAACGAGTACATCAGGTAACCCGTGAGTTACAAAAGCTTTTAAGCTGTTTGATGACAGCATCAGTTGTGGTGGATGCCATAGGGATGACCTCTAGCCATTTGGAATATGCATCTACTATAATAAGGAAAGTGTGCCCTCTGGTAGGGCCAGCAAAATCAATGTGAATCCTGGACCATGGGCCCCTAGGACATTCCCATTCCTGTGTGGGGGCGAGAGGTGGGGCAGGCCTGACTACCTGACAGTTGGGACAAGATGCAACCCAGTTTTCAACCATTTTGTCAATACCTGGCCACCATACATAACTCCTGGCCAATCCTTCATTCTGACAATACCTGGATGACCTCATGTAACATTTCCAAAACCTCTTTTTGCAGTTTTGCAGGAATAACCACCCTGTTACCCCACAAAATACATCCTCTTAATACAGATAATTCAGTTTGCCTGGATTTAAAAGGTTGGGCAAGTTATTTATTTATTTATTTATTAGATTTATATGCCGCCCATCTCCGAAGACTCGGGCGGCTCACAATCAAAACATATAGTACAGTAGTTTTAAAAGAATTAAATAATTTAAGCCCGATAAGACCAAATTAAAGTGAATTAAAATTATCCCATGGCCCAGGTGAGGTAATCACAGCCCGATTTGGTAAAACAACCAGGTCTTTAAGTCGCGGCGGAAGGTGCGGAGGTCAGGGGCCAGACGGAGGTCCAGAGGCAGTGCATTCCATAGGTCAGGACCGCTACAGAATAGGCTCGTCGCCGGGGACCGCCAGCCGACATTGACTTGTCGACGGGACCCGAGGAGTCTTGCCTATGTGTCCGCACGGACGGGTGGCGCCGACATCGGCAGGAGCCGCTCCCTTAAATATTGTGGACCCATGTTGTGTAGGACTTTGAATGTTAAAGTCAGAACCTTGAATCTCACCGGAGCGCAACCGGCAACCAATGTAGGCCATGCAGGAGGGGGTAATATGGGAGAATCGGGTAACTCCCATCACCCGCGCGGCCGCATTCTGCACCAGCTGCAACCTCCGGATGGTATGCAAGGGCAGTCCTAAATAGAGAGCATTGCAGTAGTCGAGTCGTGAGGTGACAAGGGCATGAGGGACTGTACGCAGGGCATCCCGGTCCAGAAACGGGCGAAGTGGCGAACCAGCGGACTGGGCAAAGGCCCCCTGGCGACGGCCCCCACCTGATCCTCTAGCTGGAGCCGTGTCCAGGAGGACCCCAGGTTCCGCGCCTATCCACAGGGGCAACACCACTCCCCTATGGTCAACGATGGACATTCCTGACTGGTCCGAGATGCCGGTATGTACAGCCACTCAGTCTTGGCTGGGTTGAGCCGAAGCATGTTTCGTCCATCCAGGTCCTTACCGCTTCCAGACAGCGAGTCATCACGGAGAGGGCATCACTGATCTGGCCTGGGGTGGAGATGTATAGCTGAGTATCATCAGCATACTGATGGTATCTTACCCCAAAACCACGGATGATCTCACCCAGCGTTTCATGTAGATATTGAATAAGAGGGGGGAGAGGACTGACCCTGAGGACCCCACAGGTGAGTACCCTCGGGGTCGACCTCTGCCCCCCCGTCAACACCGATTGCGACTGCCCCGTGAGGTAGGAGGAGAACCACCGAAGTACAGTGCCCCCCACTCCCAAGCCCCCGAGGCGTCGCAAAAGGATACCATGGTCGTGGTATCGAAAGCCGCTGAGAGGTCTAATAGGACCAGGACAGGGGAAAATCCCCGTCCCGGCCCTCCAGAGATCATCCATCAGTGCGACCAATGCCGTCTCCGTGCTGAAAACAGGCCGGAAGCCCGATTGGTAGGATCTAGGTAGTCCACTTCATCCAGGAAAGTGGGAACTGCTGAGCCACCACACTCTCCACAACCTTCGCTAAAAACGAGGTTGGAGACTGGACGAAAGTTGTCTAACACGGTCGAAGTCCAGGGCAGGTTCTTCAGGAGGGGCCTCACCACCGCCTCTTTCAGGGCGCGGGAAGGACACCCTCTCTTAATGAAGCATTGACCACTGCTCAGAACCAACCGCAGGTGACCTCCTGGTGGTATAAGCCAACCAAGAAGGGCACGGGTCCAACAAACATGTGGTGGAACTCAGGCGCCGCATAATCCTGTCCATTTCATCCTCGGAAACAGGATCGAACTCAGTCCAGATCGTATCAGCCAGACTGTTTGCACCACGATCCTCGACCATTGCAGGGGAGCACAAACCGCCCGAATCCGCGAAATTTTATCCAACAGATATTGACCAAATTCCTCAGCTCTTCCCGGAGAGGGTCCACCACCTCCCCGATATAGGAGGGAGCGGGTGGCCCTAAACAGGGCGGCTGGCGGTTATTCTGGACGCTATGAGGGTGGAGAGATAGGACCTTCTCGCCCCCTCATAGCTACCAGGTAAGTCCTAATATGGGCTCTTAACTGGATTCGATCAGATTGGGAGCGGGGTGGCCCTCCACTTGCTCTCTAAACCCCTCCGACGGCGCTTCATCTCTCGGAGTTCCTCTGTATACCAGGGAGCCACCCGGGATCCACGGGCCTGAGGGGACGCATGGGGACAACTCTGTCAAGGGCAGCCCCAGCAGACCTGTTGCCAAGCGGCCGCTCGGTCCTCGGCAGAGTTGTGGGCCAAGGGAAGTGGGAAAAGACCCCAGTTCCGCCTGGAACCTCTCAGGGTCCATCAGGCCTTGGGGGGAACCATCTCAGTGGTTCCTCATCCCAGCGGGTGGGGAGCGGCCTGTTGGAAG
>CM019151.1:88132571-88143431 GCA_009733165.1 Naja naja
AGGTTGAGAAGGCTGACTTGCATGGAAAGAACAATATATATTACAGAGCATATTTGAGAATCAGATCTGGCAACTTGCCAGTGTGTGTGTGTGTGTGCGTGGTGTGTGTGTATGATATATGTATATATACTATACCGCCATGTCAAGTTGCCAGATCTGATTCTCAAAGGTACTCTGTAATATACTATTGCTAACAATATACTGCCTACCAGCATCCATCGGTATTCATCTGGCTAGCATCCTGTCAGTGTGTGAGAGTTGAGGACTGCTTGGAAATGGAAGCAGTATTTGATGTGTGAGCAAGGAGACAACAAGGAGCCTGGGCATGGCTTAGCTCAACTGTTCTGTACTAAAGCCGCTTGGTGCTCTGAAATTGAAACTGAAACTCCTCCCCTCTGCTTGTGTTTTGCCTTTGGAACAGATTTCTTTTCAGGTTGGGAGGGGGAGTAGAACTCCTTAGCATCAGAGCATTTTAATAATAATAATATAGGAAATACTAATGCTCTGATAGTCATTTCGAAAAATCCTTTCTTAGTGAGCACCTAGAAGCCAAGAGGAACATACGTGCCAAATTTCAAGTTTGTAGGCTTTACAGTTCTGGAGATTTTGTGATGATGCTGTATACATAGGGGGTGGTGCACCAACGTGCCTACCGTCCCTGTCCTATTGTTTCTTTTATTTTTCTTATATGTATTCATTTCATGTATTGATAACTATGTTTATCCTTATCCTTATTATCTTGTGTTTATTGACAATCAAATAAATAAATATTTATTTATTTATTTATTGGTGGTGCAGGCTTTTAAATGCCTAGCACTTAAGTTCCAGCTGCCTGCAATTAGTGCAGGCTCGAATCCCACCAGGCTCAAGGTTGACTCAGCCTTCCATCCTCCCGGGTAGGTAAATTGAGGACCCAAGATTGTTGGGGGCAATAAGCTGACTTTGTAAAAAATGCCGCTTAGTAATAAGCAGGCATATACAATGGAATGAAGGCTATTGCTGAGCACATTGGGTTGTGTTGCTATAAAATCATTAATTGCCTTTGTATCAGCCATTCTGCAGCTTCTGTAAAGCTGAGCAAAGTTAGCAGCAAAGCAAAGCCGCACTGTCTGTTTGTTTGTAACAACTTTGTTTGATGCTCTGCACCTGCATTTCACCAGTAGCTAGATAGCTTGCACCCACCACTGATAGGTGGAACATGATAGGTACATATCAGCAAAAGTTACATGCCTGTTACAGCCGCTTTTTCTTCTTCATTATATCATAATAACCAAATATGGTATTAAGTGTAATATGTAACCAATAAGAATGAGCTTCTTGTACTGTAACTGCTTGCTTTAGAGAAAACCTAATAAAGGGGCTGAGTCCACCTCTCGGGCTCTCACCCCATGACAAAACTGGAGAGTTTTGTGTGGAATTGGCTCACCGTGGGAAGCCCACCGGGCGAAGGAGCAATCCCTCAGGGTTGTATCCAAAAATTGTAAGTCACCCTGAGTCTCCTCGGAGAAGGGCGCATATAAATGTAATTAAAACATACATACATACATATATACATACATACATACATACATACATACATACATACATACATACATACCACCCAGCTCTAACAGCTACCTGCAGATTCCTTATCCCAGGAGAGTGGATATGAGAACTTTGCCTTCTGATATTCCTTTTTCTTTGTATTTTATATTTCTTTGAAATTAAATAAAGTTTTGGGGAGGCCACCAGAAAGCTTTCCCACATAGAGACAGAAGCAGGTGGATTGGACAGAAAATAGACAAAAGAGAAAGAGTTACCTTATTTTCCTATCCACTTAACAATCCCCAGGGAAAAAAAGGCATCATGTTCACATTGGTTAGTTCTCAGTTAGACTGTTGAATTACAAAGGAACAGTGGTTGATAAATGATTTTGCACAAAATGAACCATTATGCAATTTAAAAGTGTGTGTGTGTGTGTGTGTGTGTGTGCAGCAGGTTATGAATGGGACTCTGGTTTAGATTAAGATTTCCCTCAGTGCAGGCCAGGATGAGAAAAAAGGGCTCAGCAACCACCTTATATTCAGACTAACCCATCTTAGCTTGCCAGGAGAATGAACTTGAATAATAAAGTTCATTAACATTCCCTTGAGCCTCTTGAGGAACGGCAGGGCATTTAAATGAAATTAGTGTTGAGATTAATCGGAAACAAATTGTCCTTAGTCTGGAATCTTGCACTGGATGGGACCCTGTTGCAGATTTACCAAGTGATTAAACTTGGTGTAACTGATGAAGCTACAGGCCATTTAAATTTATGCCTGGAAAACATCTTTGCAAGCAGCAGTGCCTTCTTCCAAATAAACACGCAAACCATTGAAAAAGGAAGACAGCATTTGGTGCTTCTAGCTTCTTCCACCCCAGTGCAACTATTTTGGATATTACCTGGCTCTGAATTCGGTTGCTTTTGCAGCTCAATTCATATTCTCTGCACCAGCTTCTCTCTGCTGCTCCTCACAAACCTCCCCTCCTTTTTTTTTTTTTTAATCCCTGGAGAAATCAACCCTCTAGAGACTCCAGGCAAGCAAGAAATGCCAGGTTTACGCCTGACAAAAAGAGGACAAACAGAGAAAGGAAAACCACAGTCCTCATTGACTGTGAATGAATCAGACTGAAAATGGCTCATTTGATCACTGTCACATGTTCTGCTTGCAGCTGGGTTCTTCCCAGGTCACTTTCACATCTGTCTCGCCACTGCAACTAAATTCCAAGAAAACATCATTACTGTATTCCAGAGTACCAAATTTATTCATTTAAAAAAAACCCACCTGGGATGACGCTCCAACTTTCGGTAACTTCCTGACCCTCCTGCTTGCTAGAAAGGTCTTTCAATTGACGTCACATCTTCCATGCATGCGTCAGTGAGTCAAATAAATTCTTGCTGTAAAATTTAATCATCGTAGATTAAGTGCTGACCCGTCCTATACTTAACCCAAGCACTCTGTGTTTTCCTGTAAACACTTCGAGCAAAGCCCGAGAGGAAAAGGCAAGCTTGGCTCCATCTCATCTCTTCTTCAACTAGGGCCCTCCAAAGATGCTAAATTACAACGCCCATCATCTGCAGCCTGCAGGGTTGGCACCCGTGGGAGATGCCTGGATGGGAAGCCCCCCTTCTCCTTCTAGAGAATGAAATATTTCGGGGGATATTAAAAGAAGTAGAATATTATATTTCCCCCAAAGGAGAAATGGAGAAACGTGTTCTTAAAGGCAGAAAGCATTCTGAGCAAGGCTTCTTGAGACAATACCGATCACACGCTGAGTCCCCAAACCCTTTTTATTTGAACGGCTGTGAATTATATGCATTCACAGCCTGTCATGAGTCCCAAACAGTTTGTGAATAGTCCCAACAGAAGTCTGCCACAGTCTTTTCGGGATAAGGCTGATAAGCACCCACCTTGACCTCCCTTGAAAAGCTGCCAAAGACTAAATTGCCCATTAGCTGTACAAGGCCAAGCAGAGCACAAAGTCAATATGGAGCTTCAGAGTTTAAACCGATCAGAACGAACAAAGTTGCTTCCTGCAAAGGCTCCTGTCCCTTTGCCCCTCCTTTATGTCCCTTTGCCCCTCCTTTATGCCCTGTACGCTCCCACAGGCAGGGCCTCCTGGGGGTGCCATCGGCCAGGCATTGTCGGCTGGTGGCGCCCAGGGGTAGGGCCTTCTCTGTGGGAGCACCCACCCTGTGGAATCAACTCCCCTTGGAGCTCCGGATGGCCCCTGATCTCCATTCCTTTTGCCGTAACCTAAAGACTTGGTTGTTTCAACAGGCCAGCCTGGACTGAATGGGGTGGGGTGGGGTTTTATGGATTTTAGTTTTTTTAAAAAATTCATATTTATATCCCGCCCTTCTCTGGAGACTCAGGGCAGCTTACAATTTTTGGGATACAATCCAATGCACTCAGCAATAGCCTTCCTTCCATTGTATATGCCTACTTACTACTAAGCGGCATTTTTACAAAGTCAGCTTATTGCCCCCAACAATCTTGGGTCCTCAGTTTACCTACCCCGAGAGGATGGAAGGCTGAGTCAACCTTGAGCCTGGTGGGATTCGAGCCTGCAATAATTACAGGCAGCTGGAACTAAATGCTAGGCTATTAACAGCCTGCACCACCAAGGCCCTTTAATTGGGTTTTAATTTTTCTATTGGGCTAATTCGACTGGTTTAATTGTATTTTAATATTTGTATTCTCATTTCTTATTGTAAGCCTTGAGTCCCCTGGGAGAGAGGGTGGCCTATAAGTCCAATAAATATAATATATATAATATATATGTCTTATGGGAGGGGCCAATCACCTCCAAGCCTTACTCCTGAGTTGCCACTTTTGTCTTAACTGTCCTTGCCTTCTGACAGCTCTGCACAAGCGCCTCTGGGAACAGGCTCCCGCTGTTCCTCTTCCTTGCTGATGTCAGTTTCTGGAGACTGGAGTCGGCACATAACTATCAGATGGCCCTGGCCCCATCTCTGTGTCAGATGCAGATCTCTCATCTGAGTCCTCCCCAGACTCCAGGACTGGCCCATCTTCCTCCTCACTATCCAACTCTGCAGCCAGCTCTGCAGGCCTCCAGTGGACCACAACATAAAGGAGTCCCCAGTCTTTCTTAATAGCCTCCAGCAGATGACTGAAGTCTTTAGAGATGGATATGAAGGGATGCCAGCCTATTCACAAACAAAACACCTTCACCTCCAGTGATGGGATTAAAATTTACATCCATCTCCCCCACATAATCTCTAAGAGCAGGACATGGACTTTGGGACATAAAAACCTACCACTATTAGAATAGCAAAAGACACACTACATTGCACAACCCCCAGCAGCATTTCAGAAACTCTATAGAAATCCTTGCACTCATCAAACCAATTTGTCAGCTGTCCCAGAACCACATGCTATCGCTGGTTTTGCTCATCAATAAACAGACCTTCCTTCCTAAGCAGCTAGCCTACATTTTATTTCCAGCACCGCTCTCCCAGCTGTTCTGACCAAGGCTTCCTGAGACACCAACAAACACATATAAAATCCAAGACTCTTTTATTTTAGTTCAATGGCTGTGAATTATCATAATTCACAGCCCAGAATGAGTCTTAACCAGTTATAATTAATCCCAGGGACATCTGAAGGCCAACCACTAAAGCCCCAATTAGTCTTTCTAAAACCAAACAGAGCACAAATTCACCATGGAGCTTTCAGAGTCCAAACCGCTCAGAGCTAACGACATTGCTTCCTGCAAAGGTTTTCCTACCTTTGCACTTTCTTTATAACTTATGGGAGGGGCAATCACCTCCAAGCCTTACTCCCGAGTCGCCCCTTTTGTCTTAGCTGCTCCTGCCTTCTGACAGCTCTGTGCACACGCACACTGGGAACAGGCTCCCTTGTGTTGTGGTCACCAGCAGCAGGCGTGGACAGCTGAGGTCTTGGAGAGCGAGGACTCAGATGAGGGGCCTACGTGTGATGCAGGGATGGGGCCAGGACCATCAGGGAGTGGAATGCTCCTTTCGGAGATTTTGGAGGCTGGCAGCAGTGAGGAAGAGGCCCCCGAGGAGCCTGTGCCCAGTCCACGCACACACAGGGTTGCTCAAAGGAAAGAGCAGCTGCAGCAGCATGAGCGACTCAGGAGTAAGGCTGCAAGGTAATGGCCCCTCCCTGCAAAGATAAAAGCCAGTTGAGAAACTGTAGTTCTTTGCAGAAGGCAAAGAAGTTTGATACTTGAGCCTGGTGGATGTTAGAATATCTGAGTTGGTATTTGGAGACTCTTTGATTTATTGTTTAGGAACTTTATCTGTTGTTTTTGGCAGCCTTGCAAAAACTTGGCAAGGCTTTTCCTTATCAGAGCTAATTAGTTGGAAGCAGCCTTTTATCTGTGAAGAAACAGGATTCGTAAATGAAGCAGTAAAAGGTTGTGCTGTTTCCTTTGTCTTGTGTTTACTCTCTTGGAACTAGGTTTGGGTCAAAACATCTTGTTCCTCTGCCTCGCTGCTGACAGACTCTGGAGGCTCTGGAGTCAGCACACAACTCCCAGATGGTCCTGGCCCCATCTCTGCATCGGACTCAGGACCCTCATCCTAGTCCTCCCGGATTCCTGGAGTGATCCCTGTTCTTCTCCACTGTCTGATTCTGCACAGGCTGCTGGCAAACCACAACACCAGTTTGGAACCAGATGGATTTTTCTTCCCACACCTGCTTGGGAAAGGCTACGGCATGTGAATCTGTCTGGATTTCTCCGAGATGCTGCCCTGCTTTTAAAAGGCTGTGTAATGTGCCAAGGCAGAAGAAAAGAGGGCTGAAAAATTCTGGCACAGCACAGTAACCAGGGAGAAGAAATAGAAGCAGAAATAAAAGCTATTTGAGCAAGAGGAAGACAGGGAGATCTTACCCCAGCAGCAAAGATCAGGAATGTCACAAGAATCAAATGTGGACCAAGAGGGTCACATTTGAAAGTGTTTTGTTCCTTTGGAAAGAGATTTCTCTTTCTTTCTAAGTCATGTCCCCACTTGCCTCTAACCACAGCGCAGTCATGCCTGGGCAATCCTTCTTTTTCTCCAATGACATTGTCTTTATCTTATGAATGATAACGACTTCCCGAAGTCCAGTGCGCTCCCACGGGCAGGGCCTCCTCGTGGTGCCGTCAGATAGGCAGTGTCAGCTGGCGGCCCCAGGAATAGGGCCTTCTCTGTGGGGCCGCCTCTGGAATCAGCTGCCCTGGAGCTCTGGGTGGCCCCGACCTCCGATCCTTCCACCATGGCCTAAAACCTGGCTATTTCAACTGGCCTACCCAGACTGATGGGGGAGGGTTTTAAATGGGTGTTAAATGTGTTAGTTTTTACGATTATGAGATTTTCTTGGGTTTAATTTATTTTAACTTTTTATTATATGTTTTTTAGTATTGTAAGCTGCCCTGAGTCCTTAGGGAAATAGGGCGCATATAAATCTCATAATTAAATTAAATTAAATTAAATGAGACAGTTCTAAAGGGCCCATAGCTACCTTGGGATCAAAGAAGTGCTTTAACCCAGCTCTGTCTGAAGTGTGTAAAATTTGTTAGTCCCCGTGATAAGGTTTTACCAGTAACAGATTAACAGAGTTGGAAGGGACCTTATAGGTCATCTAGTCCAACCCCCCACCCTAGCAGGAAACCCTACACCATTTCTGACAAATGGCAATCCAATCCCTTCTTGAAAGCCTCCAGGGATGAAGCTCCCACAACTTCCATGGGTTGATTGTGTTATGTTTGCATGAAGAGACAGATGCGGAGTGCTTCAAGCTCTTTGTTTATTAGTGACTACAGCTCAGAATGAACCCACTTTGGCTGGACTGCTACTTATAGCCAGCAGCCGCAGTTGCCAGCCAATCAGAGTGCAGGGTTTTCCAAGACTTTTAAACCAATCATTTCTTACTTTTACAAGAACAGTTCAAACTAAACCAATGACTTTAAACCTGCATACATAACACCCCTCCCCACTAGGTTCAGTCCATACTCAAACCCCAACCTATCTAATGTATTCTTTTAAATAGGTGGGGCTCTTTCGTACATGTTGAGACCTTCATGGTTCAGATGTTTTAATGTTCTCACCCAGTGAGAGGAAATGTGTCTGCTGACATTTCCCTACTTGGACTTCTAGTAAAAGAAGATCCTGTTTGATTGTTACAACCTGGTCTCCTCCCAACCCATCTCCAACCCAATGTCAGCACCTAAGTCAGGTAGTGATGTGCAATCTTCCACTTGTAAGGATGGATTTTGGCACTGTGACAGGTTTTGGAATGGTTCCTGTCGTAATGGCTCGTTACACATGGGATTGATTCTTGCTTGCTGATTATCCTCATGATCCTCCCCTTCCCCCCTAGAAGAGGTATTAGGTATGGGAACTAGAGAGGAGCAATTGCGATGTTCCTGAGGTAATCTGGATCTAAACTGATCAATGTGCCTGCTCCAGAGGACACCATCCTCTGTTTGTACCCTGTAAGATCGAGGGCCTGTGATTTGGGTTATCGCAGCAGGAATCCATAAAGGTTCACCCGTAAGGTTCTTAGCATAAACAGAATCACCCACAGTGAACGTGCAAACTTTGCTAGTGGAATCTAGTGGTGCGCTGGGTGCGAAGTGGGATGAAGGCGGTCAAGGGAGACCTGAGTCTTTACCCATCAACAACTCTGCTGGGGATAAGTTAGTTGATGGGTTAGGAGTGATATGCTGGACACTGAGAAGTTTTTCAACTTTCAGTGATGTCCCCAGGACCCAATTGCTGAAGTTTTTTTGGTAAAACGTATCATGCGTGCTCAGCCCGGCCGAGCCAAAGGGTGCCCAGGGCTGTCAGGGCATGTCTGATACCCTGCTGTGCTAGATATGATTCAAAAAGGTTGGATGTAAATTGAGGACCATTGTCAGAAACGAGTACATCAGGTAACCCGTGAGTTACAAAAGCTTTTAAGCTGTTTGATGACAGCATCAGTTGTGGTGGATGCCATAGGGATGACCTCTAGCCATTTGGAATATGCATCTACTATAATAAGGAAAGTGCCCTCTGGTAGGGCCAGCAAAATCAATGTGAATCCTGGACCATGGGCCCCTAGGACATTCCCATTCCTGTGTGGGGGCTAGAGGTGGGGCAGGCCTGACTACCTGACAGTTGGGACAAGATGCAACCCAGTTTTCAACCATTTTGTCAATACCTGGCCACCATACATAACTCCTGGCCAATCCCTTCATTCTGACAATACCTGGATGACTCATGTAACATTTCCAAAACCTCTTTTTTGCAGTTTTGCAGGAATAACCACCCAGTTACCCCACAAAATACATCCTCTTAATACAGATAATTCAGTTTGCTGGATTTAAAAAGGTTGGGCAAGTTATTTATTTATTTATTTATTAGATTTATATGTCCGCCCCATCTCTCAAGAGACTGGGCCTCACAATCAAAACATATAGTACAGTAGTTATTTAAAAGAATTAAATAATTTAAGCCCGATAAGACCAAATTAAAGTGAATTAAAATTATCCCATGGCCCAGGTGAGGTAATCACAGCCCGATTTGGTAAAACAACCAGGTCTTTAACCAGGTCTTTAAGGGGCGAAGGTGCGGAGGTCAGGGGCCAGACGGAGGTCCAGAGGCAGTGCATTCCATAGGTCAGGGACCGCTACAGAATAGGCTCGCCGCCGGGGACCGCCAGCCGACATTGACTTGTCGACGGGACCCCGAGGAGTCCTTGCCTATGTGTCCGACGGACGGGTGGCGCTCGACATCGGCAGGAGCCGCCTTAAATATGGACCCATGTTGTGTAGGACTTTGAATGTTAAAGTCAGAACCTTGAATCTCACCCGAGCGCAACCGCAACCAATGTAGGCCATGCAGGAGGGGTAATATGGGAGAATCGGGTAACTCCCATCACCACCGCGGCCGCATTCTGCACCAGCTGCAACCTCCGGATGGTATGCAAGGGCAGTCCTAAATAGAGAGCATTGCAGTAGTCGAAGTCGGAGGTGACAAGGGCATGAGTGACTGCACGCAGGGCATCCCGGTCCAGAAACGGGCTGCTGGCAACCAGCCGACCTGGGCAAAGGCCCCTGGCGACGCCCCCACCTGATCCTCTAGCTGGAGCCGTATCCAGGAGGACCCCAGGTTCCGCTCCTATCCACAGGGGCAACACCACTCCCCCTATGGTCAACGATGGACATTCCTGACTGGTCCGAGATGCGGTATGTACAGCCACTCAGTCTTGGCTGGGTTGAGCCAAGCATGTTTCCGCCCATCCAGGTCCGCACCGCCCAGACAGCGAAGTCATCACGGAGAGGGCATCACTGATCTGGCCTGGGGTGGAGATGTATAGCTGAGTATCATCAGCATACTGATGGTATCTACCCCAAAACCACGGATGATCTCACCCAGCTGTTTCATGTAGATATTGAATAAGAGGGGAGAGGACTGACCCTGAGGACCCCACAGGTGAGTACCCCGGGTCCACCTCTGCCCCCACACCGATTACGCATCGCCCCGTGAGGTAGGAGGAGAACCACCAAGTACAGTGCCCCCACTCCCAGCCCCCAGGCGCAGTAAAGGATACCATGGTCGATGGTATCGAAAGCCGCTGAGAGGTCTAATAGGACCAGGACAGGAAAATCCCTGTCCCGGCCCTCCAGAGATCATCCATCAGTGCGACCAATGCCGCCTCCGTGCTGAAACCAGGCCGAAGCCCATTGGTACGGATCTAGGTAGTCCACTTCATCCAGGAAAAGTGGGAACTGCTGAGCCACCACACTTCCACAACCTTCGCTAAAAACGGTTGGAGACTGGACGAAAGTTGTCTAACACGGTCGAGTCCAGGGCAGGCTTCTTCAGGAGGGCTCTCACCACCGCCTCTTTCAGGGCGCGGAAGGACACCCTCTCTTAATGAAGCATTGACCACTGCTCAGAACCAACCGCAGGTGACCTCCCTGGTATAAGCCAACCAAGAAGGGCACGGGTCCAACAAACATGTGGTGGAACTCAGGCCGCATAATCCTGTCCATTTCATCCTCGGAAACAGGATCGAACTCAGTCCAGATCGTATCAGCCAGACTGTTTGCACCACGATCCTCAGACCACTGCAAGGTGGAGCACAACCCTCCTCAATCCGCCAAATTTTATCCAACAGATATTGACCAAATCAGCTCTTCCTCGAGAGGGTCCACCACCTCCCGGATATAGGAGGGAGCGGTGGCCCTAAACAGGGCGGTTAAGGTTATTCATGGACGCCTATGAGGGTGGAGAGATAGGACCTCGGCCCTCATAGCTACCAGGTAAGTCCTATGGGCTCTTAACTGGATTCGATCAGATTGGGAGCGGTGGCCCTCCAC
>CM019151.1:88144431-88179219 GCA_009733165.1 Naja naja
CCTCCTCACTATCCAACTCTGCAGCCAGCTCTGCAGGCCTCCAGTGGACCACAACATAAAGGAGTCCCCAGTCTTTCTTAATAGCCTCCAGCAGATGACTGAAGTCTTTAGAGATGGATATGAAGGATGCCAGCCTATTCACAAACAAAACACCTTCACCTCCAGTGATGGGATTAAAATTTACATCCATCTCCCCACATAATCTCTAAGAGCAGGACATGGACTTTGGGACATAAAAACCTACCACTATTAGAATAGCAAAAGACACACTACATTGCACAACCCCCAGCAGCATTTCAGAAACTCTATAGAAATCCTTGCACTCATCAAACCAATTTGTCAGCTGTCCCAGAACCACATGCTATCGCTGGTTTTGCTCATCAATAAACAGACCTTCCTTCCTAAGCAGCTAGCCTACATTTTATTTCCAGCACCGTTCTCCCAGCTGTTCTGACCAAGGCTTCCTGAGACACCAACAAACACATATAAAATCCAAGACTCTTTTATTTTAGTTCAATGGCTGTGAATTATCATAATTCACAGCCCAGAATGAGTCTTAACCAGTTATAATTAATCCCAGGGACATCTGAAGGCCAACCACTAAAGCCCCAATTAGTCTTTCTAAAACCAAACAGAGCACAAATTCACCATGGAGCTTTCAGAGTCCAAACCGCTCAGAGCGAACGACATTGCTTCCTGCAAAGGTTTTCCTACCTTTGCACTTTCTTTATAACTTATGGGAGGGGCAATCACCTCAAGCCTTACTCCGAGCGCCCTTTGTCTTAGCTGCTCCTGCCTTCTGACAGCTCTGTGCACACGCACACTGGGAACAGGCTCCCCTTGTGTTGTGGTCACCAGCAGCAGGCGTGGACAGCTGAGGTCTTGGAGAGCGAGGACTCAGATGAGGGGCCTACGTGTGATGCAGGGATGGGGCCAGGACCATCAGGGAGTGGAATGCTCCTTCGGGAGATTTTGGAGGCTGGCAGCAGTGAGGAAGAGGCCCCCGAGGAGCCTGTGCCCAGTCCACGTACACACAGGGTTGCTCAAAGGAAAGAGCAGCTGCAGCAGCATGAGCGACTCAGGAGTAAGGCTGCAAGGTAATGGCCCCTCCCTGCAAAGATAAAAGCCAGTTGAGAAACTGTAGTTCTTTGCAGAAGGCAAAGAAGTTTGATACTTGAGCCTGGTGGATGTTAGAATATCTGAGTTGGTATTTGGAGACTCTTTGATTTATTGTTTAGGAACTTTATCTGTTGTTTTGGCAGCCTTGCAAAAACTTGGCAAGGCTTTTCCTTATCAGAGCTAATTAGTTGGAAGCAGCCTTTTATCTGTGAAGAAACAGGATTCGTAAATGAAGCAGTAAAGGTTGTGCTGTTTCCTTTGTCTTGTGTTTACTCTCTTGGAACTAGGTTTGGGTCAAAACATCTTGTTCCTCTGCCTCGCTGCTGACAGACTCTGGAGGCTCTGGAGTCAGCACACAACTCCCAGATGGTCCTGGCCCCATCTCTGCATCGGACTCAGGACCCTCATCCTAGTCCTCCCCGGATTCCTGGAGTGATCCCTGTTCTTCTCCACTGTCTGATTCTGCACAGGCTGCTGGCAAACCACAACACCAGTTTGGAACCAGATGGATTTTCTTCCCACACCTGCTTGGGAAAGGCTACGGCATGTGAATCTGTCTGGATTTCTCCGAGATGCTGCCCTGCTTTTAAAAGGCTGTGTAATGTGCCAAGGCAGAAGAAAAGAGGGCTGAAAAATTCTGGCACAGCACAGTAACCAGGGAGAAGAAATAGAAGCAGAAATAAAAGCTATTTGAGCAAGAGGAAGACAGGGAGATCTTACCCCAGCAGCAAAGATCAGGAATGTCACAAGAATCAAATGTGGACCAAGAGGGTCACATTTGAAAGTGTTTTGTTCCTTTGGAAAGAGATTTCTCTTTCTTCTCTAAGTCATGTCCCCACTTGCCTCTAACCACAGCGCAGTCATGCCTGGGCAATCCTTCTTTTTCTCCAATGACATTGTCTTTATCTTATGAATGATAACGACTTCCCGAAGTCCAGTGCGCTCCCACGGGCAGGGCCTCCTCGTGGTGCCGTCAGATAGGCAGTGTCAGCTGGCGGCCCCCAGGAATAGGGCCTTCTCTGTGGGGGCGCTCGCCCTCTGGAATCAGCTGCCCCTGGAGCTCTGGGTGGCCCCGGACCTCCGATCCTTCCACCATGGCCTAAAAACCTGGCTATTTCAACTGGCCTACCCAGACTGATGGGGGGGAGGGTTTTTAAATGGGTGTTAAATGTGTTAGTTTTTACGATTATGAGATTTTCTTGGGTTTAATTTATTTTTAACTTTTTTATTATATGTTTTTTAGTATTGTAAGCTGCCCTGAGTCCTTAGGGAAATAGGGCGGCATATAAATCTCATAATTAAATTAAATTAAATTAAATGAGACAGTTCTAAAGGGCCCATAGCTACCTTGGGATCAAAGAAGTGCTTTAACCCAGCTCTGTCTGAAGTGTGTAAAATTTGTTAGTCCCCGTATAAGGTTTTACCAGTAACAGATTAACAGAGTTGGAAGGGACCTTATAGGTCATCTAGTCCAACCCCACCTAGCAGGAAACCCTACACCATTTCTGACAAATGGCAATCCAATCCCTTCTTGAAAGCCTCCAGGGATGAAGCTCCCACAACTTCCATGGGTTGATTGTGTTATGTTTGCATGAAGAGACAGATGCGGAGTGCTTCAAGCTCTGTTTATTAGTGACTACAGCTCAGAATGAACCCACTTTGGCTGGGCTGCGACTGCTACTTATAGCCAGCAGCCGCAGTTGCCAGCCAATCAGAGTGCAGGGTTTTCCCCGCACTTTTAAACCAATCATTTCTTACTTTTTACAAGAACAGTTCAAACTAAACCAATGACTTTAAACCTGCATACATAACACCCCTCCCCACTAGGTTCAGTCCATACTCAAACCCCAACCTATCTAATGTATTCTTTTAAATAGGTGGGGCTCTTACGTGTACGTTGAGACCTTCATGGTTCAGATGTTTTAATGTTCTCACCCAGTGAGAGAGGAAATGTGTCTGCTGACATTTCCCTACTTGGACTTCTAGTAAAAGAAGATCCTGTTTGATTGTTACAACCTGGTCTCTCCTCCCAACCCATCTCCAACCCAATGTCAGCACCTAAGTCAGGTAGTGATGTGCAATCTTCCACTTGTAAGGATGGATTTTGGCACTGTGACAGGTTTTGGAATGGTTCCTGTCGTAATGGCTCGTTACACATGGGATTGATTCTTGCTTGCTGATTATCCTCATGATCCTCCCCTTCCCCCCTAGAAGAGGTATTAGGTATGGGAACTAGAGAGGAGCAATTGCGATGTTCCTGAGGTAATCTGGATCTAAACTGATCAATGTGCCTGCTCCAGAGGACACCATCCTCTGTTTGTACCCTGTAAGATCGAGGGCCTGTGATTTGGGTTATCGCAGGAATCCATAAAGGTTCACCCGTGGTTCTTAGCATAAACAGAATCACCCACAGTGAACGTGCAAACTTTGCTAGTGGAATCTAGTGGTGCGTTGGGTCGTAAGTGGGATGAAGGCGGTCAAGGGAGACCTGAGTTTCCTACCCATCAACAACTCTGCTGGGGATAAGTTAGTTGATGGGTTAGGAGGATATGCTGGACACTGAGAAGTTTTTCAACTTTCTCAGTGATGTCCCCAGGACCCAATTGCTGAAGTTTTTCCTTGGTAAAACGTATCATGCGTTCAGCCCGGCCGGCTTAGCCAAAGGGTGCCCAGGGCTGTCAGGGCATGTCTGATACCCTGCTGTGCTAGATATGATTCAAAAAGGTTGGATGTAAATTGAGGACCATTGTCAGAAACGAGTACATCAGGTAACCCGTGAGTTACAAAAGCTTTTTAAGCTGTTTGATGACAGCATCAGTTGTGGTGGATGCCATAGGGATGACCTCTAGCCATTTGGAATATGCATCTACTATAATAAGGAAAGTGTGCCCTCTGGTAGGGCCAGCAAAATCAATGTGAATCCTGGACCATGGGCCCCAGGACATTCCCATTCCTGTGTGGGGGCGAGAGTGGGGCAGGCCTGACTACCTGACAGTTGGGACAAGATGCAACCCAGTTTTCAACCATTTTGTCAATACCTGGCCACCATACATAACTCCTGGCCAATCCCTTCATTCTGACAATACCTGGATGACCCTCATGTAACATTTCCAAAACCTCTTTTTGCAGTTTTGCAGGAATAACCACCCTGTTACCCCACAAAATACATCCTCTTAATACAGATAATTCAGTTTGCCTGGATTTAAAAGGTTGGGCAAGTTATTTATTTATTTATTTATTAGACTTATATGCCGCCCCATCTCCGAAGACTCGGGGCGGCTCACAATCAAAACATATAGTACAGTAGTTATTTAAAAGAATTAAATAATTTAAGCCCGATAAGACCAAATTAAAGTGAATTAAAATTATCCCATGGCCCAGGTGAGGTAATCACAGCCCGATTTGGTCAAACAACCAGGTCTTTAAGTCGCGGCGGAAGGTGCGGAGGTCAGGGGCCAGACGGAGGTCCAGAGGCAGTGCATTCCATAGGTCAGGGACCGCTACAGAATAGGCTCGTCGCCGGGGACCGTCAGCCGACATTGACTTGTCGACGGGACCCCGAGGAGTCCTTGCCTATGTGTCCGCACGGGACGGGTGGCGCTCGACATCGGCAGGAGCCGCTCCCTTAAATATTGTGGACCCATGTTGTGTAGGACTTTGAATGTTAAAGTCAGAACCTTGAATCTCACCCGAGCGCAACCGGCAACCAATGTAGGCCAGCAGGAGGGGGGTAATATGGGAGAATCGGGTAACTCCCATCACCACCGCGCGGCCGCATTCTGCACCAGCTGCAACCTCCGGATGGTATGCAAGGGCAGTCCTAAATAGAGAGCATTGCAGTAGTCGAGTCGTGAGGTGACAAGGGCATGAGTGACTGTACGCAGGGCATCCCGGTCCAGAAACGGGCGAAGCTGGCGAACCAGCCGACCTGGGCAAAGGCCCCCTGGCGACGCCCCCACCTGATCCTCTAGCTGGAGCCGTGTATCCAGGAGGACCCCAGGTTCCGCGCCCTATCCACAGGGGCAACACCACTCCCCTATGGTCAACGATGGACATTCCTGACTGGTCCGAGATGCCGGTATGTACAGCCACTCAGTCTTGGCTGGGTTGAGCCGAAGCATGTTTCCGTCCATCCAGGTCCGTCCGCTTCCAGACAGCGAGTCATCACGGAGAGGGCATCACTGATCTGGCCTGGGGTGGAGATGTATAGCTGAGTATCATCAGCATACTGATGGTATCTTACCCCAAAACCACGGATGATCTCACCCAGCGGTTTCATGTAGATATTGAATAAGAGGGGGAGAGGACTGACCCCTGAGGGACCCCACAGGTGAGTACCCTCGGGGTCGACCTCTGCCCCCCCGTCAACACCGATTGCGACTGCCCCGTGAGGTAGGAGGAGAACCACCGAAGTACAGTGCCCCCACTCCCAAGCCCCCGAGACGCTGCAACAGGATACCATGGTCGATGGTATCGAAAGCCGCTGAGAGGTCTAATAGGACCAGGACAGAGGAAAATCCCCTGTCCCGGGCCCTCCAGAGATCATCCATCAGTGCGACCAATGCCGTCTCCGTGCTGAAACCAGGCCGAAGCCCGATTGGTACGGATCTAGGTAGTCCACTTCATCCAGGAAAAGTGGGAACTGCTGAGCCACCACACTCTCCACAACCTTCGCTAAAAAACGAAGGTTGGAGACTGGACGAAAGTTGTCTAACACGGTCGAGTCCAGGGCAGGCTTCTTCAGGAGGGGCCTCACCACCTCTTTCAGGCGGCGGGGGACACCCTCTCTTAATGAAGCATTGACCACTGCTCAGAACCAACCGCAGGTGACCTCCCTGGTGGTATAAGCCAACCAAGAAGGGCACGGGTCCAACAAACATGTGGTGGAACTCAGGCGCCGCATAATCCTGTCCATTTCATCCTCGGAAACAGGATCGAACTCAGTCCAGATCGTATCAGCCAGACTGTTTGCACCACGATCCTCAGACCATTGCAAGGTGGAGCACAACCCGCCCCGAATCCGCGAAATTTTATCCAACAGATATTGACCAAATTCCTCAGCTCTTCCCGGAGAGGGTCCACCACCTCCCCGGATATAGGAGGAGAGCGGTGGCCCTAAACAGGGCGGCTGGGCGTTATCTGCGGACGCTATGAGGGTGGAGAGATAGGACCTTCTCGCCTCCCTCATAGCTACCAGGTAAGTCCTAATATGGGCTCTTAACTGGATTCGATCAGATTGGGAGCGGGTGGCCCTCCACTTGCTCTCTAAACCCCTCCGAGGCGCTTCATCTCTCGGAGTTCCTCTGTATACCAGGGAGCCACCCGGGATCCACGGCGCCTGAGGGGACGCATGGGGACAACTCTGTCAAGGGCAGCCCCAGCAGCCTGTTGCCAAGCGGCCGCTAGGTCCTCGGCAGAGTTGTGGGCAAGGGAAGTGGGAAAAGACCCCAGTTCCGCCTGGAACCTCTCAGGGTCCATCAGGCGTCTGGGGCGGAACCATCTCAGTGGTTCCTCATCCCAGCGGTGGGGAGCGGCCTGTTGGAAGACCAGCCGAAGGAGATAGTGATCAGACCATGGGACGGGCAGGGTCGTACAGTTAGCCTGCCCTATATCACTCCGCCACCGTTCCGAGACAAAAACTAGGTCGAGGGTGTTTCCCCCTCATGAGTTGGGCCCTGAACCAACTGGGTCAGGCCCATGGCCCCTGGAGGCCATGAACTCCTGGACCACACCAGACGCCCCCCAGGGAAGGCAGGTTAAAATCCCCAGGACCATAAGCCCTGGGAGATCCACCGCCACCCCCGAGAGGACGCGAGAAGCCCAGGCAGGGCTGCTGCTACACAGCTGGGGAAAGGTATGTCAGCAGCAAGCCCACCCGACCATTAGGCCCCCACCTCAAGAGGAGAGTCTCACCACCGCCTATCTCAGGAACGCGACCTCCCTTGGAATCAAGGTCTCCCGAATAACTACGCCACTCCACCACCTCCCTGGGCTCGAGGCGGTGCAAAATCCGAAAACCTGGGGGCATAAGTCAACAAGAGGGACCCCTCCCTCTGGCCCCAACCAGGTCTCGGTGATACAGGCCAGGTCGCAGCCTCCTCCTCGATCAGCTCACGGAGGAGGGAGGATTTATTAGCCACGGACCTGGCATTAAAATACACCAGTCTGAGCCCAGGAGGCCCAGTTCCCGTGCCCCAAGGGAGGAGGTCATAGGGTCGGAGCGCCACCGCTCGAAGATAGCGGGCGGGTCCCAAAACATAATTTGGCCCCATGCCTCCTCGTCTCCTGCCAATCCCAGCCACCCTAGGGATTGCGGTCCCCGACCTGCACCCCCGGTCCCCATCAGCCCCAGCCCCGCCCCTCCCCACCGCGGACCGGGCCGTATCCCACCCCCCCAGCGCCATTTCCCACCCTCCTCCCTAGCCTTCTTAGAAAATTGGTTAAAATTTAAGTAAAGGGGCCCTAGTGACCCTCTTTTGCATTTTATTAGAGCCCGCCCCACCCTATCCCTCTGCCATGCCATCTCTCTGGGTTCCATAACCCATCCTCGAGGTAGGCCGGAGATAGTACAATAGGGCAAACCCGAGAGAGGGGAGTTCTCTCAGGGCCTGCAATTCTGCTACCGTGTAAGATTGTATGGTAAAAGCATATTTAAAACGGACATGAGGGTTAAAGAGATGACAACTACAATAGCGGCAACAAAGTCTGGTATATAACTTGGTCTAGTCCGAGATATTATATTGTCCATTAGAGAGTCCAGATTCGAAGACCAGGCTGCCCTCTCACGGCAGACCAGTGGGAGATGTCCAAACCTCGATCTGGAATAGGCCACGCTCTCTCACCGGGCATCTCCAATGTAAACCGTAGACAAAAGGTCTTAAATGGCTGCATAGGGAGGGAGTGTGTCCTTCTTGCTGGTCTCTCACTCCAGCAAGGGCACAACCAGACCCTGCAGCCAAGAACCAAGATAAAGGGTATGGAGCCAGCTGGGATTTTACTCCCAGCAGGAAGAGTGCTTTGACGTTCCAGATAGATGACAAAGGATGGCAAAAGGACAGGCAACACGAGAAATAAGATGGAGAGAATAGCGGCTGAGACCAGTAAGGGAGGCGGAAGTCCGGCACATGATAGTCCCAGAGGAAGGCGGTTAGACCCATGGCGGATAGGGCTCCAGCAGAGAAACCATCCCAAAAAAGGTTGGGCTGACGATGGACTTCAGGTTCACCACCACTAGTTCTTCCCGGAGTCCATAGAGTCACCTGCCAGTTCGTTAGCCATAGTCCTATGGGGGAGGCAGAACTGCTGGTGTCTCCATTGCCTTCATGGCCAACCTGATCACACCTGGCAGGAATCCCCTCGACCTAAGGGCAGGGGCAATGCCACCTACCAAGACAGCCAGATGGGGATCAGCTATAATGCCCTCCGCTCTCCATTCTGGTGACTCCTGAGGCTGCTTTTTGGCTGCTCCTGGAGAGAAAACTGCCTCTTTTGGGGCAGTCATCCCACTGTGGTAGCAACCCCTCAGCTGTTGTAGAATTGGGGCCTGCAACAGCTGTAACTGTCATAACTGCCATTTCCGTCATCTTCCGCCGCTTCGGAGGGTGCTGGGAGATCTAATACAAGGAGCCCAGTACCCTCGGCGCTTCCACTTTCCGGTGCGGCTATCATCGTGTCGCAGTCCCCAGACTCCGGGGATCGTAAGCTCCCTCCAAAACCCTCTCAGACAGCCGACAAACCCTCTTGCCGTTTGGAGCTTAGCAGAGAGCGACCATCATGGTAGGCATGCGCACAAGAGTTGTTGAGGTAGATCTTGAAGAGGCCAACCTTTCTTAATCCAGCCTATAACAGGAGCCAATAAAGTGTCTTTGGCAGTCTCTCTGGCAATTTCAGCAGCATGTACTGGAAGCTTGGCAACAGTTTCTAGGAAAAAGGTGTAAGTCTCAGGAGCAAAGTGCTCAGTGTGAGAAGGAAGTAGGCAGCAACTCAAAGCATCTGCATGCCCAATGTCTTTGCCAGGCCTGTGGATGAGTTTGTATGAATAAGCAGCAAGAAATTCAGTCCACCTCAGCATTCTTGGTGACAGGACAGTGGGCGTAGGTTTGTCTCCTGCCACAATGCCTAACAGAGGTTTGTGATCTGTGACAATGGTAAATGTTCTCCCATATAAATACTCATGGAATTTCTTGACAGCTGCAACAATTGCCAAGGCTTCCTTGTCCAGTTGGCTGTAGCTCCTCTCTGCTTTGGTCAAGGTGCAAGAGTAAAATGCAATAGGAGCTTCCCACCCACTGGGAAGCCTGTGGCTCAAAAAAAACCCCACTCCAAAAGGGGATGCATCACAAGTCAGTACAACGGGCAAATTCTCAGAGAACTGTATCAGTACAGCATCAGACGTGATTAGTCTTTTAATATTGTTAAATGCAGCTTGTTGTTTTCTGCCCCAGACCCACGCAGACTTTTTGTCTAATAATCTGTGCAGTGGTTCTGCAATGGTTGCCTTCTGAGGTAGGAACATGTGATAAAAGTTAATGAGTCCAAGGAAGGCTTGCAAATCTGTTTTACATTTTGGTCTAGGGGCTTCTTTGATTGCCTGAACCTTGGCATCTGTGGGGTGGATACCATGCTTGTCAATCATATAGTCCAAGAACTCAACCTTGTCAGTTCTAAGAATGCATTTTTCTTCCTTGACTTTTAACCCGCTTTTTGAATCTGGTAAGGACTTCTCTGAGTCTCTCTTGTAACTGGGTGTCATTTTCAGCAGAGATTAACACATCATCAAAGTAAGGTACTACCCCTGGCAGTCCTTGGAGCATCCTTTCCATAAGGCTTTGGAAGATGCCTGGTGCCACGCTTACTCCAAACTGTAACCTTTTACATTTGAAAGCACCTCTATGAGTCACAATGGTTTGGGCCTCTGCAGTGGCATCATCAACTGTTAATTGTTGAAATGCCTGGGCCAGATCCAATTTGGCAAAGACTGTACCCCTGCCAAGTGAATGTAGTAAATGATGCACCACTGGAACTGGATATGTGCTCTGTTGAAGCGCATGGTTCAATGTCCCCTTAAGAGCTTTGGTGGCTCAGGCTGTAAATGCCTGCTCTTAAGATCCAGCTGTCTACAACTACTGTAGGCTCGAATCCCACCAGGCTCAAGGTTGACTCAGCCTTCCATCCTCTCGGGGTAGGTAAATTGAGGACCCAAGATTGTTGGGGGCAATTAGCTGACCTTGTAAAAATGCCGCTTAGTAATAAGCAGGCATATACAATGGAATGAAGGCTATTGCTGAGCACATTGGATTGTGCTCCAAAAATTGTAAGCCGCCCTGAGTCTTCGGAGAAGGGCGGCATATAAATGTAATTAAAAATAAAATAAATAAAATAAATAGTCTCCACAGATTCTCACTGACCCATCAGTCTTGACTGGTGTGACTATGGGTGTCTCCCACCTGGAGTGGTCAGTGGGCTCTAAAACTCCTTGAGCTATTAGTTTATCTAATTGTGCATCAATTTTTTCCTTTAAGGCAAATGGGACCCTTCTGGGCTTTAAGCAAATTGGTGGCACCTTGGGATCTAGATTGAAAGTGATAGGGGTCCCCATATACTTGCCCAATCTGTCGCTGAAGACCTCTGGAAACTCAGACTTCAAGGCCTCCTCCCATTCAGTGTTGCTCACGTGATTGATGCCAGTCACCTCGATGCCTAGTGGATTGAACCACTCAAGTCCCAGCAAGCTTGGGCGATCCTTGTCCACGATGGTCAGGGGCAAGCATTTGGTGTGGCCTTTGAACTTCACGTTGAATTCTCTTGTTCCAACTACTGGAATCTTGTTCCCTTGGTAGTCTTTAAGAGTCAGTGCTTGCTTCTTGAAATGCTTCTTCTGAATGTTGGGAAGAAGACTGTGAATAGTGTCCCATGACACCATAGATAGGTATGAGCCTGAGTCCACTTCCATTTGGCAAGGCCTTCCTTCAATAAATACCTTGACATGCACTTTTCTACTTCTTAAGGGTGATGAATAACCAATGGTGACTGTTTGATGAGTTTCATTCTTCCCATTTGCTTCTGTGCTGCGCCCCATTTTCTCACAGAAATTGTTAGGCTTGGAATCTTTTTCTTTGCTTGTAGCAAACTTTCTTCTGATGGGTGGAGTCCTGGATGATTTGCAGACTCTTGCTAGGTGTCCTCTTTTATCACAACGGAGGCAAATGGTGTTTAAAAACTTGCATTCAGTGCGGGGGTGGCTTCCCCCACACCCTGCAGTAGAAATCTTGCCTCTTTCTTCCTAGGGCTTTCTTTTTCCTCTCCATTCTGAGTCTGTAAATTCCTTCCTCCACCTCACTACAGTCTGACTCAGAATCTATTTGCTCACAATGAGTTGTTGTGGACTTTTCCACATCAGGATGGCTTGTGGCCTTGTTGATTTTCTTCATGGCCGCTGCTGAGGACTTGGTAGCTTCTGCTGAAGAGGCCTCTTCTATTGCTTCCTTCAGTGTGATCTTAGGTTTTAGTAATAACTTGCTCTGAAGCACCTTGTCTTTAAGGCCCAGAACAAATCGATCACGCATGGCCTCTTCTAAATTGTTAAATTCGCATGCACCCCCAATGTCTCTTAAACTTGCCATGAAGTCGTTCACGTTTTCGCTTTCCCCTTGATCCCGACGGTAAAACTCGTGTCTCTTAATGAGGCACGATACTTGTGGCGCGTAATGGGCTCTTAACAACTTTTCTAAGTCAGGCCATTCCATTACCTTCACGTCTGCAGCTCCTGCCAATGCCTTCGCCATCTTGAAAACTGCCGGACCGCAATGTGTGAGAAAGACCGCCCTCTTCCACTTCTCGGAAATGTCGGCAAGATCGTTTCCTTCCAGATACATTTGGAAACGATCTGCATACGTCTCCCAGTCTTCTGCTGTTGGATCGAACGGGGCTGGGGGGGTGTTCAGCGCAGCCATCTCACTCTCCTTCTGTTCTGCGTTGCCTTCTTCTTCAGGGAGATCCCATCCTCGTCACCAGTGTTATGTTTGCATGAAGAGACAGATGCGGAGTGCTTCAAGCTCTTTGTTTATTAGTGACTACAGCTCAGAACGAACCCACTTTGGCTGGGCTGTGGCTACTACTTATAGCCAGCAGCCGCAGTTGCCAGCCAATCAGAGTGCAGGGTTTTCCCGCACTTATCATTTCTTACTTTTTACAAGAACAGTTCAAACTAAACCAATGACTTTAAACCTGCATACATAACAGATTGTTCTCAGTATCAGAAAATATATCCTTATTTCCAGGTTGAATCTCTCCTTGTTCAGTGTCCATCCATTATTCCTTCTCTGGCCTTCAAGTGCCTTGGAAAATAGTTTGACCCTTTCCTCCTCTCTGTAGCAGCCCCTCAAATATTGGAAGACTATATCCTGCCTCCCCTGGTCCTTCTCTTCACTAGACTAGCCAGGCCCAGTTCCCGCAACTGCTCATCGTAGGTTTTATGAAGAAAAACTGCCAGAAGCACCCTAGAAGTCCAAGCCAAAGCTTCTAAAAACAGGCAGTTGGCATCACCTTAGTGTTGCCTACCTCAACCAAGCAAAACTTCACAAAAATATTTTTTTTAAATAGCATTACTCCACGGATTTATATTTTTCAAAAAATATAGGGTTGCTTCTTAATCATATATTAATAATTAATGTACAAGGAAATGTAAAGCTTTACATTAAGTGACTCTGTTTACAAAATGTTTGCAAAAATGCTGATAAAACCAGTGTGGTTTAATGGCTAAGGTGATGGACTTAGCCAGTCTCTGGTGCTTCCTTAGCTATAGGAGCCCAGCAGGGTGACATTGGACAACCTCTCTCCCTAGATTGGAAGTTGAAGAACGCTTATCTACAAACCAGCACTAACCCAAATGGATTAAGGGCCCATAACTTTAAGTGAAGAGGCCTTCACCTGCAGTAGATTGATTCAAGGCCAGTAACGTTAAATGCAACAGATCAATAAAAGAACTTTTACTCTGCCTAAAGAATACGTTAAGCAAACAAGTAGGAGATTATTGGAGACATGGCTGCAAAACTTCCACTGAAGTTCTTGGTATAATTACTGTATTATCTGGCTATTAACCAGATCAGTGATGCCCTCACCCTGATGACCCGGTGTTTGGATGCGGTACGGATTTGGATGAGCGGGAACATGCTTTGACTCAACCCGGCCAAGACTGAGTAGTTGTGCATACCGGCATCTCGGCCCAGTCAGGAACATCCATCTTTGGCCATAGTGGGAGAGGTGTTGCCCCCTGTGGATAGGGCACGGAATCTGGGGGTCCTCCTGGATGTATGGCTCCGGTTGGAAGAGCAGGTGGGGGCCGTCACCAGGGGGGCCTTTGCCCAGCTCCACCTTGTTCATCAGCTTCGCCCATTTCTGGACCGAGATGCCCTGCGCACAGTCACTCACGCTCTTGTCACCTCTAGACTCGACTACTGCAACGCTCTCTATTTAGGACTGCCCTTGCATACCATCCGGAGATTGCAGCTGGTGCAGAATGTGGCGGCGCAGGTGGTGATGGGAGTTTCCCGATTCTCCCATATTACCCCCCTCCTGCATGGCCTGCATTGGTTGCCGGTTGCACTCCGGGTGAGATTCAAGGTTTTGGTTTTAACATACAAAGTCCTCCACGACATGGGTCCTCAATACTTAAGGCAGCGACTCCTACCGATATCGAGTGCCAACCGCCCTGTGTGAGCACACAGGCAAGGACTCCTCGGGGTCCCGTCGGCAAGTCAATGTCGGCTGACAGTCCCCCAGCGACGAGCCTACTCTGTTGCGGCCCCTGACCTCTGGAACCAACTGCCCCTGGGGCTCCGCCTGGCCCCTGACCTTTGCACCTTCCGCCACGATTTGAAGACCTGGTTGTTTGACCAATCCGGGCTGTGACCCCTCCCTGTGGGGGGATGGGTTTTTAAATTATCTTAAATTATTGTAAATTTTAGATTTGTAATTTTTGGGGCTTGTGAATTGGTTTAATTCTTTTTTAATTATTTATTGTTGTTGTTTTTAGTTGTGAGCCACCCCGAGTCTTTGGAGATGGGGTGGCATACAAGTCCAAATAATAAATAAATAAATAAATATTAAGAGGGCAGTTTCAAAGATAAACATTTTTTCTGACTCATGGCACCATGAGCATGAGACAAGAATGTGGAATGGGTTGAGAAAACATTCCTGTTGCAAGTTTATACCTGTCCGTCTAAAGAGTTGCTTGGGCTTAGAGCTCAAACCTGATGTAGTTGGCCTTCACCTATGAAACCCTTCATGGCTTGGCTCCAACTTAAGTTCATGACTACGTTCGCCTCACTATAATCAGCCGAACCAATTTAGTTTGCAACCATTTACAGATTAACAGAGTTGGAAGGGATCTTGTAGGTCATATAATCCAACCCCCTGCCCAAGCAGGAGACCCTACACCATTTCTGACAAATGGCAATCCAATTTCTTCTTGAAAGCCTCAAGTGATGAAGCTCCCACAACTTCTGAGGGCAACTTCTGTTCCATTGTTTGATTGTTCTCACTGTCAGAAAATGTCTCCTTATTTCCAGGTTGAATCTCTCCTTGTTCAGTTTCCATCCATTATTCCTTCTCTGGCCTTCAGGTGCTTTGGAAAATAGCTTGACCCCCTCCTCTCTGTGGCAACCCCTCAAATACAGGGACACTGCTATCATGTCTCCCCTGGTCCTTCTCTTCACTAGACTAGCCATGCCCAGTTCCTGCAACCGTTCTTCATATGTTTTAGTCTCCAGTCCCCTAATCATCCTGGTTGCTCTTCTCTGCACTTTTTCTAGAGTCTCAACATCTGTTTTATAATGTGGTGACCAAAACTGGATGCAGTACTCTAGGTGTGGTCTTACTAAGGCTTTATAGAGTGGTATTAGTTCTTCACTTGATCTTGATTGTATCCCTCTGTTAATGCAACTTAGGATTGTATTAGCTTTTTTGGGCTGCTGCCGCACAGTGTTGGCTCCTATTTAACTGGTTGTCCACTAAGACTCCAAGATCCCTCTCACTGTTACTGCTATTGAGCCTGGTTTCACCCAATCTATATGTGTACTTTCGGTTTTTCTTGCCTAAGTGTAAGACCTTACTTTTCTCTACGTTGAATTTCCTTTTGTTAGATAGAGCCCAGGGTCCAAGTCTGTCAAGATCCACCTGGTAATTCAAACTTACCTAGGGAAGCATCCTGGTGCTTCCCTGCTTTTGGGGTTTGGAGGCAGAGGTGCTATTCAGCAGGTTCTGACCAGTTCTGGAGAACTGGTAGCAGATTTTTTGAGTGGTTCAGAGAACCGGCAAATGCCACCTCTGGCTGGCCCCATCCCCACCTCTTCTCTGCCTCCCAAGTCCCAGCTGATCGGCTGGGTCTTCTTTGGTTGCCCTGCACAGGAGAACGGAGCTGGAAAACAGGTTAGTGGGGTGGGGAGGGAATAGAGATTTTACAGTATCCTTCCCCTGCCACGCCCACCAAGCCACGCCCACAGAACCAGTAATAAATTTATTTTGAATCCCACCACTGGTTGGAGAGTGGGGTGAGGCCCAGGGGTATTGCTTTTTGATAGTAACTCTGGACCTTTGGAATACCTCCCAGTAGAAATTAGGGCACATGGGGCCATTAGGGGATGGTGTGGAAGGGTATGTAGAAGTGTGGGTTGGAAAAGGGTGCAGAGGAGGTTGCACATTGACTAAGCTAAAAATTCTTTATTGGTAAACAAATCAATAAAGGTAGTAGCAAACAAAAATAGGTAGAATTATAATCCAGGAATGCTTTCCAACTGAAGCTGAATTAACTAGGTTAGGGTTACATAGTTTCTCAAATATGATTTCTGACATTGATCTGTACTCCTACTATTTGATTCCCCATTGTTTCACAGAAAGAATTAAACCCAATTTTCAGTGAGAAGCAGAGTATTTTTAGCTGCTGCAACTAAACTCCGTATGGTTGTATTGCATGACGTGTGATGTTTTAATATGTAGATCCAAACTAATATAAGTGTGAATATTGAGTTTAATTTTGTAATGCTTGCAAATCTGTCCCCTACGTCTATTTTGCTTTTTTTCTTTTTAACTTCTTGTGTTTCCCGATTATATTTTAAAATCTTGATTAAAATACGATTTGGAAAAAAGAGCTGGATGGGTGCGTTTAGTTTAGAATTGAAAACTTCAATCTTTCGGCATAAAGTTTGATACTCCATGTAATTAAATTGCTAGATGGATTATTCTTTCCAGGAGTTTTCTTAATGACTTCATGTGGGATCACAAGACGGATGACCAAACTCTACTACAATCTCTTGCCTGAAGGATTGTGGTTCAAATCATGCTATAACAAGTAAAGAATATGCGAGGATGGATAACTGCCATGCCCCTGTCAGAATCTGATTTGTGTGGGGGGTGAGCAGCTGACAGGGAGCCAGTGTTTGGCTCCATTGGCTGTGGAGGAAACTGGGAAAGGGCGAAGTCCAGCTGGGCAGAACAGGGGAGAGGGAGAGCAAGGCAGAGGGAATTCGGAGGAAGACCCAGGCCCACCCCCTCTTCATCCTAGGGCACGCAGGGAGGAACGGAGAAGGAAGCAACGTGAGTTGCGTGGCTTATGGGGGAGGAAAGGGCCCTGATTCCCTTCATAAGCTGCAGCTAGGAATACAGTGTTTAAACAGTGAAGCTGCACACAGCAAAGGTGTTGGGAGCAAATCATGAATTATCTGGTATTGCCAAGGCTAATCTGGGTTCCTGGCGTCTTCCCAACTGTGTGTGTTTTGTTGGCCTTTGAATTCTGCAATTCCTTATCCTGCCCTGCCCAGTTACTGCAGCGTGATTTGTGTGGATTTTCCCAACTGTGTGTGTTTGTTGGCCTTGGAAGTCTGCAATTCCTTATCCTGCCCTGCCCAGTTACTGCAGCATGGTTTGTGTGGATTTTTATTTACAGTTTGTATGTACTTTGTTTTCGGACTGAATTTCCTCCACTTAAAGACTGTTCTTGGAAGAGTTTTTTCTCCATCCGAAGGTAACCTGGACATTGGGAGCAAAGTTGGAGGTATTAAAAGGACTCTTCTTGCTTATTTGACCATGTTGCCTTTGTGCCACACCCTGGGTCATCACAATAACCAAACTCACAGTTAAGGGGACTCTAGCATCATATTTTTATTTCAGATATAGCAATTTATCACCTTGATCTTGTTTCAGTGCCTGGAATTAGCAGTGCTTTGTTTTATTTTATTTTATTTTTTTAAACACTGTAGTCCACCAGCATGGATCCTGGGATTCTGGAGTTTTTGTTCTGAAAATGGGGGAGCCAGCATCTTTTGAACAAGGTAGGCATACAAGTCCAATTATAAATTATAAATAAATAAATAAATAACTTGGCAATATTACAAGCTGTGGACTTCAACTCCCAGAATTCCTGAGCCAGCTCTACGGTGCTGAGGCCAATACTGGTTGATTACTTAGAAAGGCAAAGAGGGATTCAAGGGAATCAAAAGGCTCCATGGTTTCATCTTAGTTTCTTAACTTTCATCTTAGTTTTTTTTAAAGTAATTTTTATTGGATTTTACACAATGAAAAACAACATAAATACAAAACAGCACAACAACAAAACAACACAAATGCAATCTTTGCAGATCTCTTTCATCTTAATCTTCATAGCACTTCCAATATTTTGAGGGGTTCTCACCAGTGGTGGGATTCAAAATATTTTACTTCCGGTTTTGTGGGCATGGCTTGGTGGGTGTGGCTTGGTGGGCATAGCAAGGGAAAGATACTGCAAAATCCCCATTCCCTCCCCACCCCACTAACCTGCTTTCCAGCTCTGTTCTCCTGTGCAGGGCAACCAAAGAAGACCCAGCCAATCAGCTGGGACTCAGGAGGCGGAGAATAGATGGGGGCGGGGCCAGTCAGAGGCGGTATTCTGAACTACTCAAAATTTCCGCTACCGGTTCTCCAGAACTGGTCAGAACCTGCTGAATACCACCTCTGCTTCTTACAGAAAAGAAGGGATCAGCCTAGTCTCCATAGCACCTGAGGGCAGGACAAGAATTAATGAGTAGAAGCTCACTAAATAGAGATCCAACCTAAAACTAAGCAGAAATTTCCTGACCGTGAGAACAGTTAACCAGTGGAAAATCTTGCCTCCTGAAGTTGTGGGCACTCCATCACCAGAGGCTTTTAAGAAGAGTTTGGACAGGCATTGATCAAGAATGGTATAGGATCTCCTGCCTTGGCAGGGGTGGGTGGGCTAGAAGACCTCCAACATCCCTTCTAACTCTGTTATTCTGTGTTCTGTATCTATTAATTCCCTAACAGGATCATGACAAGAATTGATGTCATGCCCCTGTTGGAGTCTCACTCCGAGGGAGAGATGGAACAGCTGGCAGGGAGTGGGAGTGTGGCTCCCGTGGTTGTGGGGAAAACTGGGGAAGGGCACAGGCTGGATGGGCATCCAGAGGAAGACCCAGGCCCATCCCCTCTTCATCCTTGGGCACGCAGGGAGGAGCGGATAAGGGAGAAACATGAGTGGTGTGGTCTATGGGGGAGGAAAGGGCCCTGATCCCCTTCATGGGCTGCAACTGGGAGGACTGTTTAAAAGGACAAACTGTGCATGGCAAAGTCCTCTGCCATAGCAGAACCCCTAAGCATTATATATGATGTATCATTCAGAACCAGCTTCTTACCGAACCTATGGTCCTTAACTACGGTCATCCCTATCTTCAAAAAAGATGACCCCAGCCTGATTGAAAACTACAGACCAATCTCACTGTGTTGTGCCATGTGCAAAGTCATGGAATCAATCATTAACAAATTCATCACCCTCCACTTAGAGTCAAACAACCTACTCTCCAAAAAACAATTTGGTTTCAAGAAAAAATTGTCCTGCAACTTACAACTCCTACACTGCAAAAACATATGGACTACTCTACTCGACCAGGGTAAAGCAATAGATGCAATTTACATAGACTTCTGCAAAGCCTTTGATCAGTTGTACATGACAAACTACTGTTAAAACTAAACTCTTACGGCATTTCCAGATCCCTTCATAAGTGGATTACTGCATTCCTGTCAAACAGGCAACAAATAGTAAAAATAGGGAACACTATATCAAACCCTGCTCCAGTTAACAGCGGTGTCCCCCAAGGCAGCATTCTAGGACCCACACTCTTTATACTCTATATAAATGACCTTTGAGATCACCTTATAAGCAACTGTGTCCTCTTCGCGGATGATGTAAAACTATTCAACACCACCGACAATGCTACTTCTCTTCAAAGTGACCTTGATTATGTATCTGAATGGTCAAACAATTGGCAACTCCAAATCTTAACCAACAAATGCTCTGTCCTACACATTGGTAAAAAAAAAAATCAGTACATCAAATACAAACTAAGCAGATATGACCTCACTGATGACCCTCACTCTGTCAAGGACCTAGGAATACTCATATCTAATGACCTAAGCACCAGAGCTCACTGTAACAGCATTGCCAAAAAGACATTAAGAGTTGTAAATCTAATCTCATGAAGCTTCTCCTCCGGTAATATTGAATTGCTAACTAGGGCATACAAAACCTTTGCTAGACCATCAAAAATAAAAAACTTTTCTATAAAAAAAAACCTTTGCTAGACCAATACTCGAATACAGCTCATCTGTCTGGAATCCACAATGTATATTGGACATTAATACAATTGAGTGAGTCCAGAAGTATTTCACGAGAAGAGTACTACACTCCTCTGCTCGCAACAGAATACCCTATATCACCAGACTTGAAATTTTGGGCTTGGACAATCTTGAACTACGCCGCCTACGGTTTGACTTAAGCGTAGCACACAAAATTATCTGCTACAATGTCCTACCAGTCAATGACTACTTCAGCTTCAACCACAACAATATAACAGCACACAACAGATACAAACTCAATGTTAACCACTCCAAATTTGATCGCAGAAAGTACGACTTCAGCAACAGAGTGGTCAATGCCTGGAACGCACTACCTGACTCTGTTGTTACATCCTCTAACCCCCACTCTTTTAACCTCAAACTATCCAGTACTGACCTCACCCCATTCCTAAGAGCTCTATAAGGGGCATGCATAAGTGCACCATCGTGTCTCCCATCCCTGTCCTATTGTCCCCATTTAATCGTACCTATTTTCTGTATTCTTACTCATGTTTATACTTATACCTATTATTTTGTAAGCGATTGACAAATCAAATAAATAAATAAATAAATAAATAAATAAATAATTTGTTGGAAGCAAAGCATGTATTCTTGTCGGAGCTTATCTGTGTTTTGGCTTCCTCCCAACTGTGGTTGTACATTATCTGGTAGAAGTCTGCAATTAATCATCCTTGCCTGCTGTAGTAATTCCTTCAGTGTGGTTTGTGTTGGGTTTCTTATTTCAAATTAACTTTACTTTGGGTGCGGACTGCATTTACTCCCTCCGTAAACTGTTTTCTTTAAGAGTTTGATATCCTGCCGAGGATAATTGGACCTTGAGGCCAAGTTGGAGGCATTAAAGGGACTTTCTTCTATTTTTGTGACTTGGTTATTTTTGTGTCACCCCCCGGGTCATCACAATTGATTGCAGATCAGCCCCAGTATTGCCTGAGTTTGGGAAGCCACCAAACCTTCCTAGATCTT
The DNA here is from genome assembly GCA_009733165.1 of Naja naja. Classification (NCBI taxonomy): domain Eukaryota; kingdom Metazoa; phylum Chordata; class Lepidosauria; order Squamata; family Elapidae; genus Naja; species Naja naja. The sequence continues at coordinate 88,165,195 of CM019151.1, forward strand.
CCTAAGAATTCCCAGTAATTTTGAAGCTGGGTGATTATAAGGACAGTTTCATGCAAACTAGGATTTTCGAAACCACGCTATCTTCTAGCCAGCAGCATAATGTTTGCTTAAGTTTTAAACGACGTATAGAACTGAGCACCTGCATTTGAACAGAGCCCTTACAATGGAAGCCAAGGTGGAGAATAAGCCTTGAGGAACAAAGCTCTTCTGTCCAAGCATCTCTGATTTGGGAGAAATTCACAGCTCAGGCAGTACGCGCTACACTTTTGTAATTCAATTACGTTGCTCAAACAACTGCTTACTTGATTCTGTGTTATTATATATTAACTTTTAATGTTATAATCCGTCTGGGAAATCAATTACAGCTTTCCAAAGTGAAATGATGAGAAATGTGCAAACAGGTATGCTAGTGTAGAAAACTGGAACTGGGGAGGAATTAAAGCTTTATAGAAAGGGCTATAAATTTCAAGATGAAAGAAGGGAAATATGCAGCAGTGGGATTTAATTTTTTTTACTTTCTTACGTTCTGTGGGCGTGGCTTGGTGGCCCTGGCAGGGGAAGGATACTTAAAATCTCCATTCCCCTCCCCACTCCTGGGGGAAGGATACTGCAAAATTCCCATTCCCTCCCCACCCCACTAACCTGCTTTCCAGCTCCGTTCTCCTGTGCAGAGCAACCAAAGAAGACCCAGCCAATCAGCTGGGACTTGGGAGGCAGAGAATAGATGGGGGCAGGGCCAGTCAGAGATGGGATTTGCCGGTTCTCCAAGCTACTCAAAATTTCCGCTACCGGTTCTCCAGAACCAGTCAGAACCAGCTGAATACCACCTCTGGAAATATGGTTTTACTTTCACATTAAACTATATTTTTTTAGTTATAGTAACCATCTGAGTAGATGAATGTGAGCTGAATCATTACATGTACTTGAAGAAGCTGCAGCTTCGAGTTTCTCATATTACAGGTTTTAAAGCAAAACCTCTGAGTCAGAACCCCAAGGGCCTCCATCCATATGGCTGGCATGCCTCAATTATTTGCTGTGACAGGGCTGGAAGTGATCTTCAGGCCTGGCTGGGATCATCTTAGTCTTGGCAGCTGAGCTTAAGACATGGTAAGCTTTGATATTAAACATGACATTTTCTTCTACTTGTATGCATGTTTGAGACGTAAGCCTTTTCCTTAAGTATAGAAAATATGAGGCTGCCCTCTGTATGAAATAACTGGTTCACAAATGAAAACCAAGTAACAAAACAAAACAAAACAAAACAAAACATGAAGTTAGGCACTGCCAGGCCCTTAGATGATTCCTTGCTTTTAGAATAGAATAACAGAGTTGGACGGGACCTTGGAGGTCATCTAGTCCAACCCCCTGCTTAGGTAGGAAACCCTACACCACTTCAGACAAATGGTTATCCAACATCTTTTTAAAAACCTCCAGTGTTGGAGCATTCACAACCTCTGAGGTGAGTTGTTTGACTGATTAATTCAGGGGTGGCCAACCTTTTAGACCTCAGGGACCAACAAACTCATAATTTTAAATCCCAGGGACCACTGACTGGTTCTGTGGGCGTGGCCTAATTTGTAGGTGTGGCTTGGTGGTCATGTGACTGGTTGGGCATGGCTTGTATGTAAATATTATAAATATTTATAAATATTTATATAAATATTGAATTTTTTATAAAAAAAGAGCCATTTTTACCCAAAATCAGGCAAAGCAGGCAGGCAGATTGAGTTGCTCACAGAATCATTCAGTGATCTATCTATCTGCCATCACCTACCTGAGTCTGTCACATAAAATTTGCTTGTCGTGAGTCTGCACTGAATAGAACCTTCAGTCCTAAAGGAGGTTCGGCTGTGCTTAAAAGCAGAGCCGAAGATCTAAAGACTAGTTAGAAAGCAAGAAATCCAACCATTTCCTGCTTCCTAGCTAATCTAAATCTCCTGGCACAGCAGAACAGCTGAAGGTCGGGAAAAGGAAAAATAGCAATGTAGCAGGCAAGTTTGCCGGATAAGGAGTGAGTGGGTGGGGAGGGTTCCTGCGGGCCATGTGGGCAGCGCAGCCTTGTGTTTCTGCGCAACCTGGATTAATTGCTTTGGGGGGCGGTCTGGGGGTGAGATTTCTCTGTGGCCCACCAAACTTTTCTCACAGCCCACCAGTGGGCCACAGCCCACTGGTTAGCGACTGCTGAATTAATTGACAGTTTTTCTTAATGTCAGTATAACTGACAGTAGAATTAACCAGCCAGTGTTACAGAAAATCATAAAATGACAGCACTGGTATTTCTAGAAAGCTTTTCTCCTTGAAGATTTCTCCTTCTAGAGCAATTTACTGTTATTTTATTAGGTTGTTTGGTTGTTATGTTAAGTTTGTATAGGCCTTAAGCTTTACACTTGTTGTATTCATTTTCCTATTGTATCTTTAAGTATAAACATTTCAAACTTCATTTGTCAGCCTAACATCAATACCTGGGAAGATACTGGAAAAGATGATTAAAAAAATAGATCTGCGAACATCTAAAAACAAAGTTATAACTGGAAGCCAGCACGGGTTTTGTTAAAAACAGATCATGCCAAACCAATCCCATTTCATTCTTTGACAGTGATTAAACTAGACCAGTGAAATGCTGTTGACATAGTATACTTAGACTTCAGTAAGGCATTTGACAAAGTAGATATCAACCTACTTCTTGGTAAGCTAAAAAAATGTGGGAAAGTCAGCATCACCACTAGATGGATTTGTAACTGGCTGACAAACTGTACTCAACAAGTAGTTCTTAAAGGTTAATCCTAATAGTACTAGAGAAAAGAAGGACTAAGTGTGACATGATAGCAGTATTCCAGTATTTGAGGGGCTGTCACAAAGAAGAGGGAGTCAAATTATTCTCCAAAGCACCAGAAGGCAAGACAAGGAACAATGAATGGAAACTAACCCTAACCTTAACCTGGAATTAAGGAGAAACTTCCTGACAGGGAGAACAATTAACCAGCGGAGCAGTTTGCCTTCAAAAGTTGGGTTTTTAAGAAGAGATTGGACAGCCACTTGTCTCAAATTGTATAAAGTCTCCTGCTTGAACAGGGGGTTGGACTAGAAGACCTCCAAGGTCCCTTTCAAGCTCTATTCTGATTCTGATAAAGGAGTCATGTGTACCCTTTTGGATCCCATGAAAACTCATTTGGCTGGACAGCTACCCAGGATCTCACTCCCATAGGCGTAGCTGGTTCTTGTAATGGGCAGTTACACCACAGGGAACACTGGAGCTGGATGGGACACAGCTCCATTCATACCACAGTGTAACCATATCCTCTAAGAAAGCATGCTCGCCTTTCCATTGCCCCAACCATTTTTAATAGCTGCTGCCATTTAATCTCCTACACCCCTGCTGGTAACTGCTGCTCCTATACTGCCACAATAATCTTAGCTGTTGACCTCTTGCCTTCCTTTGGTTGTAGAAGGGACACCATGAAGAAGAGAAGAGAAAAGAAACAAAGGGACGTGCACAATTGCTTATGTGGAAAAATGGCATGACAGCGGAGGACTTTATGGGCCTATATGAAGGTATACAGGGAAGCCAGGGGGTGTAAAATCCTCAGAATTGGCCCACTGCTGTTCCAGGACTCAGAAACCAGACAGTTGGGTGTCCAAATAACATTCTGACCACCAAAACTCAAATGCTGTCCCAACTATCCGATTGCAACCAGACACAGCCAAAATTTGTCGATTGCCGGATGAAGCATCTGACATTTAGGATAGAATTCTTCAAAGCTGCTGTCACAGTCCAGACTAAGTTTGCTATGCCACAGACTAATCGGGCAGACATAGTGGGCAAGAAAACCGCCCCCTATTTCCTTAGCTAAGTTTTTGTGATTTATGCCAAACTAGCGTTTCCACCCACAACCTGTTCTTGGATGAGAGACAACTGCTCAAAGGACTGATTGGATATTAAACAGCCAGTGGGAAGGTCCAGTGATGTTGTTATGTTGACTACTTTCTTAGATTATAGCTTGGAAAAAAGGAAGGATAGTCCTTCCTTCCTCTGATCATTCTTTTCGATGTAATATCCTGGTTGGAATCTTCTTTCCCAGCCAAGAGTTGTGATAGTTTATATACTGCCCACTCATTTATGTCCACAGTCTTTCCATATCGTCCCTCATTTATTTTCCAAAGTCTTGCTGCTGTGGTAGAGAAAATAGAAGGTGGGAGCATTAGGAATGGATGCTGCCTTGAGCTGATCAAAAATAAAGATGGGAGAAGTCAAATAAATAATAAAATGTTAAATTTTGTGGGAAGCCCCCACCCAAAGAATGAAATGTTTTGGGGAATATTAAAAAGGCGTTTCCCCTAAAGGAAAAATGGTGGTGGTGGGAAACCTTAAGGGAGGAAAAAACAGTCCCAGTTTCCCTGTCCCAAGCAGAAACTGAGGAGGCCAGCTTTTAGAAATGCAGATTTGGTAATCCCTTCAGAAAGACTGGGTCAGACAGAGGCTCCAGATAAGCGACACAATTAGGCAAGCCATAAGTGACAAGATTAGCTCAGACAAACACCTAGAATTTGCATTTCTCCTTTTGTCTATAGAGCCAGTCAGCCTCCAGCCTCCATTTTATTTCCAGTGCCTTTCTCCCAACTTGGACCTGGACCTGAATATTTCCTCCAACAATTTTTTGGTGTTCCAAGTCTGAGTTGAATCCAAGTTGAATCCAATCTTAATCAATGAAGTGTGCTTCTTGTGACATTGTCTTTTCATAAATCAGTGTGAGAAGTGAATCTGAATGCCTGCACAGGAGGGATGGGATGTTAAATTTAACAAAACAAACTTCCACTAAAAGGAAGAACATGTGAGTTTTGTTGTCCAGTCTAAGCATGAAGAAGCTTGCCCCCGGAAGTTGTGGGAGCACCATCCCTTGAGACTTTCAAGAAGAGATTGGACTCCCATCTGTCAGAAATGGTGTAGGGTCTCCTGTTGGGCAGGGGGTTGGACTAGATGACCTACAAGATCCCTTCCAATTCTGATTATTTGTTATGAGGCTAGAAGGCCACTTGTAAGATTGCAGAACAAGTATTAAGGAAATGTGCCATTTTTTGGTGTTAGCTAAGTAATGATAGCCTCGATTTTATTTTTTCCCAAGACTTGGATGCCCTGAAGCAATGACAAGGAAGATATTTTTTTAAATTGTTCTCTAGAACTCAGCTGCAGGAAGAAGTGGAACAGAAAATTCCACTCTTTCTGACAGGGACTGGAACAGATGCCCTTGATGTGTATAATACATTCATTGATAAAGACATCAATTAAAAGTGTTGTAGAGAAATTGGGGTTTATTGGTATGCTATAAAAATGTAACCCGTTCAAGATTTAACTTTAGACTATTCCTACAAAAGGGATCAGAGAGAATTGAAGAATTTGTAACAGATCCAGAACTAGGCCTTGTGATTTGTGTTCTGTCCTCACTACACATTAGTCTGTGATGACCCGGAGCGTGGCACAAAGGCAACACAGTCAAATAAGCAAGAAGACTCCCTTTATTATCCCCAACTTTGCCCCCAGTGTCCAGGTTATCTTTGGCTGGAGAAAAAACTCTCCCAGGAACAGTCTTTAAGTGGAGGAAATTCAGTCTGAAAACAAACTGTAACTAAAAATCCAAACAAACCATGTTGCAGTAATTAATTTGACAGGGCAAGAGACGGAATTGCAGACTTGAAAGCCCAGCAAAACACACACAGTTGGGAAGACACCAGGAACACAGATAAGCCTCGACAATACCAGATAATTCATGATTTGCTCCCAACAAGTTGCTGTGTACAACCTCCCTTTTTAAACACTGTGTTCCCAGCTGCAGCTAATGAAGGGAATCAGGGCCTTTTCCTCCTCCGTAGGCCATGCAACTCATGTTGCTCCCTTCTCCGTTCCTTCCTGTGTGCCCTAGGATGAAGAAGGGGTGGGCCTGGGTCTTCCTCTGAATTCTCTCTCCCTTGCTCTACCTCTCCCCTGCTCTGCCCAGCCGGACTGTGTCCTTCCCCAGTTTCTTTCACAGCCAACGGAGACACACTCCCACTCCCTGTCAGCTGCTCCGCTTCCCCCTCCTAATCCGTTTCTGACAGGGGCATGACATAGTCTGTGTGCAGCTTGACATGCAGCTAAACCCACCTGTCCTCCAATAAAACAGACTGTATGCGTAGATCTGAATGCTTTATTGAAAGAACAAGACATGGTGAAACTGGGGAAAACAGGAATACATACAATGAGAATCAAATACAAGATAGGCAGTATTGAGTTACTGCTGAACATAACAATTAATAAATGCAAGTAATCTAAATCTCACCAGCGATGCTCTGTGTGTGGGATGTGGGTTTGCCTTTGGATGACCAATTGCCACAGATTAGGATGGATTCTTCTTTGTGCTTCTGTCTCCTTCAAATGCTAAAGGAAAATGGAATCTGGCTTCTCAGCATGCACGTGTTTTGAGAGCGTGTGCTGATGAGTAAAGGGGTTGGGTCAGCTTCAAAACAATATAATTGGTATTTGTCCCTCCAGCCACTAGATGGGGCAAGAAAGCAACAACAGTATATAAAGATTATATGTTTGGGCAGGACAATTTGGTTATTTTGACTGAATCAGTGATCAAAGACTAAATTGTCTGAAGCAAAAAAAGCAACAGTGGATAAGAACACATATCTTTGGAGGAAACGCAACTAAGCTCTGTCAAGCAGCAGAAACTGCCTTCTCTCAGTTGAAAGGGAAGGCCCAAGCAACGACAAAACTTGGTGTTGGCCATCACCCTTGATAAAGACCAGTGGTGATATTCAATTTTTTTTACTATCGCTTTTGTGGGTGTGGCTTGGTAGGCATGGTGTGGTGGACTTTGTGGGTGTGGCAGGGGAAGGATACTGCAAAATCCCCATTCCCACCCCTCTCCTGGGGGAAGGTTACTGTAAAATCCTCATTTCCTCCCCGCCCCACTAACCTGCCTTCCAGCTCCATTCTCCTGTGCAGGGGAACCAAAGAAGACCCAGCCGATCAGCTGGGACTCAATGGGAGGCAGAGAATAGATGAAGGTGGGGCCAGTCAGAGGTGGGATTTGCTAATTCTCCAACCTACTCAAAATTTCCACTACCGGTTCTCCAGAACTGGTCAGAACCTGCTAAATACCACCTCTGATAAAGACCTAGGAAGAAGAGGGACCCCATCAGACTCCAGTCACAAACATGGCCTGACCCAGGACCAGCAAAAGGTTGGGAGCCAAGACTGATTCAGACCTTAAGGAGCAGAGCTGCATGTTGCATGAAGAAGTTATTTAATTCAGAAAATGTTATGTTCCTTTGTGATATGCAGTTTCTTTTTGCTCGCAGTCAGAGTTAAGCTTAAACTGACACTAATAAGCACAGACCGTTCTCCTCTTTGGTCATTGCATCCCAGCAAAGGAACAACCCACCTCTCTTTGAAACAGCCAGTCCCTAAAATCAGGCCACCCTTTTACTCTTCAGGGAACAGGTAAAAGCTATTCTCTTCTGTGGGGTTTTGGGAGAGCAAACTTTGGAGCAGGACAGCAGCAAATGTTTAAATATATTATGTTGATATTTATGGAATTTACGGATCATTTTAATGTAAGGAAGGTGAGACATGTAGCAGCTTTTGAATGACAAATCATTGTAATAAATACAGGTGAAACTCAAAAAGTTAGAATATCATGCAAAAGTTCATTTATTTCAGTAATGCAACTTAAAAGGTGAAACTAATATATGATAGACTCATTACATGCAAAGCAAGATAGTTCAAGCCATGATTTGCCATAATTGTGATGGTTATGGCTTACAGCTCATGAAAACCCCAAATCCACAATCTCAGAAAATTACAATATTGTGAAAAGGTGCAATATTTTAGGCTCAGAGTGTCCCACTCTAACCAGCTAATTAAGCCATAACACCTGCAAAGGTTTCCTGAGCCTTTAAATGGTCTCTCAGTCTGGTTCAGTAGGAATCACAATCATGGGAAAGACTGTTGACCTGACAGTTGTGCAGAAAACCATCATTGACACCCTCCATAAGGAGGGAAAGCCTCAAAAGGTAATTGCAAAAGAAGTTGGATGTTCCCAAAGTGCTGTATCAAAGCACATTAATAGAAAGTTATGTGGAAGGGACTTCCGGTTTTGAGCCTCCCCGAGGACAGACCTTTCCGCGATTGTTCTTCGCGGCTTGGTTTGTGCTTCGGCGTTGGAGAGCCCCGATCTTTTAAATCTGGGGCAGAAGTTGCCTCGTAGGGGCGGCGGAGGAAGGGGAGACTGTCAGCCAGGTGGAGGGGAGTCGCAAATCCCCTCCCTGGACTGGCACAGCTCCCTCCTGAAGACGCCAGAAACGGTGGTCTAATGGCCACCCCGAAGGGGAGAATAAGACTAGAAGAAGCATTGGGTAGGAGAGAGTTAAAGAAGCAGACAGCATGAAATACGGGACTAAATAATCAACTGAAAATTACCCTCTGGATTAACACTACAAAGCATTCTGAAGAAAGAATTCAGCTGCGAACTGAAAGAGGTTTAAAAAAAAGGTGTGAATTCTTTGTGAAAGGATGGAGCTTCAAGCCGAGAGAGGTAGAAGCCATAAAGAAATTACACAGCCACTCCGGATGAGTATATTTTGATTTCATTTAAGCATTAATTTAAGCTGATTTATAGACTGCTAAAGACTGTTAAGGAGGAAATGTTTACCAATTGGATCCTTTTTGTGGATTGTGTGGCTTGAAAAGCTCTGAATAACTGGGAAGGAAAAGAAAAGAGGAGTTGTGGATTTGTTAGAACAAAGAGCCACCTGAGTCAAACTTAACTTGACTTTTTTCTTTAAAGAACCTGTCTCCTAAAATACAAAGAAAACTGACTTAATAAAATAAGAGTTTTCGAAAATTGAAATATTGAAGTAAAGAAAGATATATGAAGACTTTGCTTTTGGATTTTGCTGATCTCGTTATGGACTTGGTATTGGACTAATTGAGGACTAAAAGCTGAGAAGAAAGAAACAGAAGCCGGGTTTTTTTGGGAATTAACTTTAAAGACATCAATTGGATTAAATAAAAAATTGTAAAATGGAAATATCCTTTCAGGCACTAAAACTGGAACTGGGTAAAATTAAGAAAACTTGCAGGAAAAAGGTGAAACTTTTGGCCCTGTTTTTAAATTTCTTGAAGAGGCAGTCACAGAGTATGAACAACAAAGTATCGAAGAAGAGGTGGAGCAAATTCCAGAAGGGGCCATCTTTAACTATTATCGTCGAGAACAAAGGAACCCAGAGGGAAAGAGGAAAAGAATTGGGAAAAAATACCGGAGGGTTGAGAAATTGAGTAAAGAGGGAAATATCTGGAAAATAAAAAAGGGGAAAAGAATCAGCAGAAACTTGAAGGCTGGAAGATAGTCAAAAAGAGACAAGGGGTTAAAATTGGAGTGAAATAATAAAAGGGGAAATGTTAGGGGATGGAAGGCAGAAGAAACAGGATCTGGGAATAAAGGAATATGGGAAATTTGAAAAATGGGAGTAAACTTACACAGAGATAATGGTTGAATAACCTTGGGAGAGGGGTTCTGCAAGGTGTAGGGGAATAATATAGATAAATTTTTAGTTGTGAAAAGGGGACATAGAAGATGGATAATAGAAGTGTTATTTTTTGGTAAAGCTCTCCTCCTTTATGTATAAGAAATAAATATAATGAACATATGGAACATGATTATTAAATATATTGAATCTTTCTTCTCTGAGGATTGGAATGCTGACTTTCTTTTTCATTTCTCTTGATTTAAGTATGAATGGAATAAATAATAAATATAATAGTGCAGGAGGAGATTTGAAGGTGAAATTGGCATGAGAGTTGACTAATTGTTATTTCATTGATAATGGAATTTTATGCTCTTTATTACCTATAAAGATAATTGCAATAAATAATGAAATATGTTTATTGAACACATTGAAATATCTTAAATATCTTAAATATATTAAAATAAATGAAATGATATAGGAGGAGAGATGAAATGGAGTTAACTTCAGGGCCTATTAAATGAGCAGATCAACATGTTCTTTTTTTCTGAAACTAGATAAACTTTATGAAATTAAGATTAGAAAGGGAAACCATGCAGAACCTGACTTATATGTGTTATATAATCTTAAATGGGATTAGTAATTTTAATGTGCTAGGTAATAAAATGTTAATATTTAATGGAAGAATATGTAACTCAAAGGTGGTGCACTTAAATTATTTCAGGGGAAACCAATTTATAGAAGGAATGTTATAAATTAGAATTTAAGAGGAATATACAAATGTGACAGCCAAAAGTATTAAAATATAATAATTATGAAGTTAATATATGTGAATTAAATAATGAGATAAACATTTGGAACAATATGATAAAATAGAAAATATATAAAAACATTGTTAAGATAAGAAATTGAATATAAAAACTGAATGTGTAGTTATGGTCATATTTGTATGTATATGTCAAACCTGTAATCATGCTGTTTACTGAAAAGAGACGTTAAAATGTGGAAAATTGAATAAAACTTGTTAAAAAAAAGTTATGTGGAAGGGAAAAGTGTGGAAGAAAAAGGTGCACAAGCAGCAGGAATGACCATAGCCAGGAGAGGATTGTCAGGAAAAGGCCATTCAAAAGTGTTGGGGACTTTCACAAGGAGTGGACTGAGGCTGGAGTCAGTGCATCAAGAGCCACCACACACAGACAGATCCTGGACATGGGCTTCAAATGTCGTATTCCTCTTGTCAAGCCAAGAGAACAACAAACAACATCAGAAGCGTCTTACCTGGGCTAAAGAAAAACAGACCTGGTCTGTTGCTCAGTGGTCCAAAGTCCTCTTTTCTGATGAGAGCAACTTTTGCATCTCATTTAGAAACCAAGGACACAGAGTATGGAGGAAGAATGGAGAGGCACACACTGCAAGATGCTTGAAGTCCAGTGTGAAATTTCCACAGTCTGTGTTGATTTGGGGGGGCCATGTCATCTGCTGGTGTTGATCCACTGTGCTTCATTAAGTCCAGGGTCAACACAGCCGTCTACCAAGAGATTTTGGAGCGCTTCATGCTTCCTTCCACAGATGAGCTTTATGGGGATGCTGACTTCATTTTCCAGCAGGACTTGGCACCTGCCCACACTGCCAAAAGCACCAAAACCTGGTTCAATGACCATGGGATTACTATGCTTGATTGGCCAGCAAACTCGCCTGAACTGAACCCCATAGAGAATCTATGGGGCATTGCCAAGAGAAAGATGAGAGACATGAGACCGAACAATGCAGAAGAGCTGAAGGCTGCTATTGAAGCATCCTGGTCTTCCATAACACCTCAGCAGTGCCACAGGCTGATAGCTTCCATGCCATGCTGCATTGAGGCAGTAATTGCTGCAAAAGGGGCCCAAACCAAGTACTGAGTACATATGCATGCTTATACTTTTCAGAGGTCTGATATTGTTCTACGTACAATCCTTGTTTTATTGATTGCATGTAATATTCTAATTTTCTGAGATTGTGGATTTGGGGTTTTCATGAGCTGTAAGCCATAATCATCACAATTATGGCAAATCATGGCTTGAACTATCTTGCTTTGCATGTAATGAGCCTATCTCATATATTAGTTTCACCTTTTAAGTTGCATTACTGAAATAACTGAACTTTTGCACGATATTCTAGTTTTTCGAGTTTCACCTGTAAATCATCATAATAGATGCAGATTTGATGAGTTCCCCTTCTATTCCCTCATCTAAGTCATTTATGAAGATATTGAAGAGTACCGGACCTAAGATGGAGCCTTGTGGTACCCCACTGCTTACTTCTCTCCATGTGGATGTAGTCCCATTAAGGACTACCTGTTGAGTAGAGTTTGTGAGCCAGCTACAAATAGAATAGAATAGAATAGAATAGAATAGAATAGAATAGAATAGAATTCTTTATTGGCCAAGTATGATTGGACATACAAGGAATTTGTCTTGGTGCAGATGCTCTCAGTGTACATAAAAGAAAAGATACATTCATCAAGAGTCAAGAACCATCGGGTACAACACTTAATAATAGTCACAGGGTACAATAAGCAATCAAATCATAGTAGTAAACAGTCAATATAAATCGTAAGGATACAAGCAACAAAGTTACAGTCATACAGTCATACAGTCACAAGAGGGAGGGGATGGGTGATAAGGAGTGATGAGAAGATTAATAGTAATAGGAGTGCAGACTTTGTCAATAGTTGGACAGTGTTGAGGGAATTATTTGTTTAGCAGAGTGATGGCATTTGGGGAAAAACTGTCCTTGTGTCTAGTTGTTCTGGTGTACAGTGCTCTATAGCATCATTTTGAGGGTAGGAGTTGAAACAGTTTATGTCCAGGATGTGAGGGGTCTGTAGATATTTTCACAGCCCTCTTTTGGACTCATGCAGTATGCAGGTCCTCGATTGAAGGCAGGTTGGTAGCCATTGTTTTTTCTGCAGTCCCAATCCATCTGGTGATGATGTTGTCTATCCCACATTTTTCTAGATTACCAAGAAGTGGGTTGTGTGTGGTCTACTTTGTCAAATGCCTACTTCGTGATGCTTCTGATGAAGGACTACTGAAGCAAATGCTGCCAAGCACATCACCCCACAGACTGAAGAGAAACAACAGTAAAGCTACTATCAAAAGTCCTTTAGTAGGGCTGAATGGCTGGAGTTGTATACATGGTGAACGTGAATGTGAAAGTGACACTGAGCTGAATAAACTTATTGGTAAAGTGGCCATCACATTTTCCAAACTTACAAAGAGAGTCTGGCTTAATAAGAAGCTGACGGAATATACAAAGATTCAGGTCTACAGCGTCTGTGTCTTGAGCACATTCTTATACTGCAGCAAGTCTTGGACCCTTTATGCACAGCAGGAGAGAAAGTTGAACATCTTTCATATGCGCTGTCTCCCACGCATTCTTGGCATCACCTGACATGACAAAGTCCCAAACAGTGCAGTCTTGGAATGTGCTGGAATTTCTAGCATGTATAGACTATTGAAACAGTGAGGTCTACACTGGCTTGGGTATGTCGTGAGGATGGCCGATGGTTGGATTCCAAAAGATCTCCTGTATGGAGGATGAGTGCAGGGAAAACGCCCTTGAGGGAGACCACAGCTGAGATATAAGGATATCTGCAAGAGGGATCTAAAGGCCTTGGGAATGGACACCAACACCTGGGAATCCTTGGCCTCTGATCGTTCAGCCTGGAGGCTAAAGACGCAGCACGGCCTTCTCCAATTCGAAGAAGAGACAGTCATTTGGCAGGCTGAAGCAAAGAGGCCATCCCGGAACCAGCAAAATCCGGAGACAGACTGTATCTGTCCTCAGTGTGGAAGGGATTGCCACTCTTGAATTGGCCTTTTTAGCCACACTAGATGCTGTTTTAGGAACTCTTTTCAGAGCACAATACCGTGGTCCCTTGAGACTGAAGGATGCCAATTCATACATGGTGAGTGGCAGACAGGTAGACAAACGCATGGATGGTGTGCAGGAAGCAGGACTTAAATAAGCTCATTTATATAAACAAGTCACCAATTCCATGGCATTGGAAGGGCCACAAACAAGGTAGGAGACTTTAGGTCAGGAGACAAAGAGAATGGCTGCACCAGTACATCTGCCCTGGTTTGGAAGGAAAATAACACAGTGAAGCTGGGCAGAGGAGCTGGCAGTTGTGAGGTATAGGAGAAATCCCTCCCATGGAAAACAGGCTGCCTGCAGGGGCCGAGTTTCCTTAGTAGAATAAAAAAAGGGTGTCACTTTGCAGATTTCAAAGGAGAAAAATGTCCTTCCTTCCGTCCCAAATCTGGAAAGAAAAACATACATGACTTAGCCCAAGGAGATGCTTCTGAATCACGAAAGCTACCAGGAAGAGAATATCCTGCTGATGGATAGAAGGAGGTGCTTGAAAGCACTCTTGTGTCCTCCAGGAGAGGAGAAGAAGAAAAAAGTAAAGAAGAGAAAAGAGAAGAAGAGGAGAGAGGAGAGGAGAGGAGAGAAAAGAGAAGAAGAGAGGAGAGA